>SJXQ01009640.1:276691-322704 GCA_006408695.1 Aepyceros melampus | reverse complement strand
TTTAGGGCCTCATTCCAGCCAGGAATCGCCCCTCCCACTTGCATCTTCATGAAAAGCACCTCTCTCTGTGCTGGACGGATCCTCTCAGAGAAGCAGAGTTCGCAGTTTAGACCTATGTAAGCTGGGGCTTGCCCGGGGACAGGAGAGTGGAGAGCGTCTCACGCACTGCAGCTGGAGAAACAGGCTGTTATCTGGAGAGAGAAACCTCAGAGCTTTGGGGTGGAGTCGGGGCAGGTGAGAGCCTTCCGTGCCTGGAGCACTGGCGTGGAGGTCAGGGAGGAGGTCTACTGTGCTGAACCTCAAGGGCAGGGGTGAACGCGGCTGTCAGAGCCAGTCTCTTCCTCTCAGAGAAGCAGAGTTCACAGTTTAGACCTATGTAAGCTGGGGCTTGCCCGGGGACAGGAGAGTGGAGAGCAAGAAGTCACGTCTCACACACTGCAGCTGGAGAAACAGGCTGTTATCCGGAGAGAAGAAACCTCAGAGCTTTGGGGTGAAGTCGGGGCAGGTGAGAGCCTTCCGTGCCTGGAGCACTGGCGTGGAGGTCAGGGAGGAGGTCTACTGTGCTGACCTCAAGGGCAGGGGTGAACGCGGCTGTCAGAGCCAGTCTCGATGTGATAAATTTCAGACCCTTCCATGGGGCTTGCTAGGCGGAGGGGCAATGCCCATCACATGGGCATTTAAAGAGGGACATGGAGAGGGGAGAGGTCACACAGTAGATGGCAGTTGATCCAGGTACCTTTGGAAATTATTTGTCCTCCTGAGATTATCTTATTTTTAAGAGAAATCGAAGAAATCAGGAGTAAGTAGAGACCAGAGTCAAGAGAAGAGGCCAGACAAACTGGCAAAGTTGGAGTAAAGCAAGAAAGTCCAAATGGGATCAGGAAGGCCAGGAAGGGGAGCTGTGTCTTGAGATTGCAAGGGGTCAAGAGGGGAGCTGAACAGCAGACAACTTGTAAACGTGTGTGTGTCCTGCGCGGCAAGGGGGTCCTGGAAGAAGGGAGGGGGGAAGCTGGGAGGAGAAAGGGATTCTCATCTCTTGGTATTCTTGTTTTTTGCCTGAGGATTTTGTGAGCCAAGGGGTTTACCAGCAGAGAAGCTGGACAGGGAACCACTGAAGATGTGAGTGATCAGGAAAGAGTGGGCTTATCCAGGAAGAGAACCGTCACTATCGTCACTCTCATGGGGCACTCTGTCTGCATCCCATCTGGGCAGATGGCAGTGGTGTCTGTGATGTCCCTGCAACAAGATGGTGCAAGAGAGGCAGCCGGGAAACCCATGAAGAGAGAGGGCTGGGGACTGCAGACAACCAAAACCGCGCTTAGTGAAGGACGGGGAAGCCTGGCGTGCTGCAGTCCACGGGGTTGCAAAGAGTCAGACAGGACTGGGAGAGTGAACACCAACAACAAAATCCTGGGCTTGAATCCTGGCTCAGCCTCTTAAAATTGTTGCATCCTGGGCCAGTCATGTACGCAGAGGAATCTTGGGTTCCCATCAAGTAATAATGAAACAATTCCTACAATTTGTTGTTTACTAAGACCCAGTGCTTCCCAGGTGGCCCTACCGGGAAAGAACCCGCCTGCCAGTGCAGGAGACAGGAGAGGTTAGGGTTCAGTCCCTGGGTCAGGAAGATGCCCTGGAGGAGGGCATGGCCGCCCACTTCAGTTGGGTTGACTGGAGAAACCCACAGACAGAGGAGCCTGGCGGACTATAGTCCATGGGGTCGCTTAGAGTCCGGCTGAAGCAGCTTAGCACACACACAAGACCCAGCGCTCTGCCAAGTGAGCGCTCCAGGGGTCAGGTTCGTGGGATTCTGAACCCTGTGGGCGTCAGGTTAAATGACCTCCAAGGTCACAAAGCTGATCCGTGTCTTCCTCCAAACAGATATACAGCCCCGCCCCCAGTTGTCTGCCCCACACAGTTTGTTCTAAGCGCTAAAAAATCAGGAATATTCAAAGTAGTCATGAATTATTGTAGTGGGATAAATGTGCTTTATTAAGAGTGCCCAGGGTTGCTAGGACTTCCCTGGTGGCTCAGATGGTAAAGCGTCTGCCTACAATGCAGGAGACCTGGGTTAATCCCTGGGTCGGGAAGATCTTCTGGAGAAGGAAATGGCACCCCACTCCAGTATTCTTGCTTGAAAAATCCCATGGATGGAGGAGCCTGGTAGGCTGCAGTCCATGGGGTTGCAAAGAGTCAGACGCGACTGAGTGAATTCACTCACTCACTCAGGGTTGCTAGTAACTGAGTAAGCAGATGAGTAATTAAGCTCTGGGGGAATCTGATTGATTTGGAAAATCAGCAAGCAGGTTTATGGTAACACATTCAAGAAGGATAGAGAAAGCAATTTCTCGTTTTCAGCATGTGTGATGCTGGCTCACAGGTGAAGGAAGCTGCCCCGCAAACTGCCCTCAGTTGAAGTTTCACTGCTGACCTGGCGCTCACCTCTCAACCCTTTAACACTAGGAAACTTCCGTTTTGTTTTCTTTTAGTCTGGGGGCAACGTAACCTCCTCCCTGCAAGGCCTCTCCCTGAGTCGTGACCCCACTGAACTAGAGAGCCACCAGAACTCCAGCCCTGAGCCCTCTCCTCCTCCCTGGCACGCAGAGCAGGAATTACATGTCTCTTTGACTCCTGTTTCTGGAAGCTTCTGAACAGCGCACAGATTATCTCAGATCCTGGAGCCTAGAAAAGGGCCGTTTCTGGGTTTCTAACTCCCTCTTGTGGCTTTTCTGTTGCATCTCTGTGGATGACCCTGAGAAGATGCTGCTGCCTGTGGAGTTTACCAGCTTGAGCCGCGCTGACTTGGTCCACATGCAAGCATGGGCACCATGCCTGGGAAAATCGTGGTCTCCTGCTTCTAGATCTAGGGGTTGGGAAGTTTGGTTTTTTTCTCACAGTGAGGTGTTCTCCTGTGGTTCTGGTGCTTCCTCCCGTGTTTGTAGTTAATCTTAGAGGGATGGCAAAACCAGTGGTAGTGGCTCAGTCAGGTCTGACTCTCTGGGACCCACCAGGCTCCTTCTGTTGCATCTCTGTGGATGACCCTGAGAAGATGCTGCTGCCTGTGGAGTTTACCAGCTTGAGCTGCGCTGACTTGGTCCACATGCAAGCATGGGCACCATGCCTGGGAAAATCGTGGTCTCCTGCTTCTAGATCTAGGGGTTGGGAAGTTTGTTTTTTTTCTCACAGTGAGGCGTTCTCCTGTGGTTTTGGTGCTTCCTCCCGTGTTTGTAGTTAATCTTAGAGGGATGGCAAAACCAGTGGTAGTGGCTCAGTCAGGTCTGACTCTCTGGGACCCACCAGGCTCCTCTGTCCGTGGGATTCTCCCGGCAAGAATGCTGGAGTGGATTGCCGTTCCTTTCTCCAGGGGACCTTCCCAATCCAGGGATCGAACCTGGGGGGTCTCCCGCATCGCAGGCAGATCCTTTACCATCTGAGCCAAAGATGAGGTGATTGTCAAGAAAAACAGTGAGTAGTTTATTGCTTTAAAATATGCAACCAGGCAGAGAGTGCAAAATGCAACTTGAACAGGTGAAGAGGAAGTGTGTGTCTCACAGGAAGTGTGTGTCTCACAGCCTGGCAAGTGCTATAGTGATTTAGAAAGTCAGGCTGCGGGCTTTCATTCTCTTTTCCAAACATACTAGGTTGGCCAAAAATCTCTTTCCCCATTCATAACCGGAAGTTTGTTTTCTAAGTCTGTGTGTTTGTAAATAAGGTCATCTGTGTTTTGTTTTAGTTTCCACATGTAAGTGATGTCACCTGATGGTCGTCTTTCTCTGTCTGGCTTACTTCACTTGGATGAGTCTGGTTTCTGACTTACAGACAACGGTCCGTCTGGGGAAGGACCAGTATTTTCTGTTTCTCCTCTTAACGTCTCCTGAGGAGGTGAGCTCAGACTTTGAGGTCCCCCTAACTCACTGTGGCGCTTTTTGAAGTTTGTTGATAGTAGGAGTCACCCAAAACCTCCCAGGTCCCTGGAGGAGGAAATGGTCGCCCACTCCAGTGCTCTTACCTGGGAAATCCCATGGGCAGAGGAGCCTGGCGGGCTACAGTCCACAGGGTCACAAAAGACTGAACATGCCTCATCGGCTAAACAACAGCAACACCAGAGCAAGAAGAATCGACATTTATTTTTTCAGAAAGAGTAAAGGCACTCTTTTAAAATAGGAGCAGGGCTGATCTATCTGTAGAACACATAATAAAGATGTGTTTTATTTTGAATAAAGCAATTCCACATTTAAAAATAAAGGCCTCACAGGTTCGGGACTCTCTGGGTTGTTTTTCTTTTAAACATGTATTTAAAACTTTGCATATGGTAAATCACTTTTTGGGGTGTGCAGTCCTGTGGGTTTTCACACGTACTCATTTTTGTAACCCCTACACAAACAGGACACAAGGCGATTCTCACAGCCATGAACTCTGTGCTGTGGCCCCCGTGAACCCCACGAGCTCCGCGCTGTGGCCCCTGATCGTAGCAACGCCTGGCGTGCCCTCTGACCTCAGAGCTCTGCCTCTTCCAAGTGCTGTGTCCATGCGACAGTGGAGGTGGGGGGTGTGTGTGACACGGCCCCTTCCGGTCTCAGCAGAGCACAGCTGGGGCTGGCCCATGGCGCCCCTTGCGCCAACAGCTCGTTCATTCTGTCACTGAGCGGTGTCCTCGGTGTGGACAGGCCAGTTTGCTCATCCATTTACCGCTGAAGGCTGTCCCTCTCAGTTGCTTCCAGGTTTTGATGATTATGAATACTGTTGCGTAATTATTCACGTGTAAGTGTTTGTGTAAAGACGGGTCTTCTTTTCTCCAGGAGGGACACGTGGGGCTGGGCCACGTGCAAGCTGGCCACGTGGTCACCGTGGGCCCCAGCCCATGGGCTGTGGGCCTTTCTGGATGCTGCCCCTTCAGCATCTGTGCCCTCCTCGGCAACCTCACTCATCCTGTCTCCACACGAGCAGGCGCGGGTCACGGCTCCATCATCTGAAAAGCTGCGCTGACTCTTCCGTTGTCTTATTAATGTCTCCTCTTGGCCACTCAGACATGGCCTACCTACAGTGGAGCTCTCCCATCTTCCTCCCCAAGTGTGTTCTTCCCACCTGAGTAAACGGCCCTGCCCTCCTCCCAGCTCCCGAGCCAGGAGGTCACTCTGGACCCTGCCCGTCCATTCTGCTTCATCCTCTTCACTCGCTGGCCTGCTGGTCTGACCTTCACGGTATTTCTTAGAACCACCCACGTTTCTCCAGCAGCCTGTCCACACCTCCATCGTTGGGAGCTGGATTTCACAGTGGCTTCCTAATAAGTTTACCTGTTTCTGTTCTTTTGCTCACAAACCCAGGCTCCAAAGAATGGTCACAATGAGCTTTTAAAGGTATAAATGAACCCCATTATGAGATGCCCTGGCTCAAAGCCCCACACAGCCTCCAGTGCAACCCTGGGTCCTGCCTGCCTGTTCGGCTGCAGCTCTCACGCATCTCTACCTCCACCCTGAGCCCCGGGGTCCAGGTCCTGGCAGGTTCTAGAACCGCTGTGCTCCTACAGCAGGATGTGGGGTGGGGTGGGGTACCCCCTTCTCATTGCACAGATCACCTTGAACCACCCACGTTTCTCCAGCAGCCTGTCCACACCTCCATCGTTGGGAGCTGGATTTCACAGTGGCTTCCTAATAAGTTTACCTGTTTCTGTTCTTTTGCTCACAAACTCAGGCTCCAAAGAATGGTCACAATGAGCTTTTAAAGGTATAAATGAACCCCATTATGAGATGCCCTGGCTCAAAGCCCCACACAGCCTCCAGTGCAACCCTGGGTCCTGCCTGCCTGTTCGGCTGCAGCTCTCACGCATCTCTACCTCCACCCTGAGCCCCGGGGTCCAGGTCCTGGCAGGTTCTAGAACCGCTGTGCTCCTACAGCAGGATGTGGGGTGGGGTGGGGCACCCCCTTCTCATTGCACAGATCACCTTACTGATGCTTTAAAAGTCACCCTGATTCCACTCCCAGCAACGATCTCCCTGCCTTGCCCGGTTGGAACCTGCTTGTTTACTTCTTAGGATGAAACGCAACTGTCGTTACTCAACTCTGTTCATTTCTATTTGTTAGAATCACTGGACTTTGTGTTCTGTTGTGTGCGTTTACTTCTGAGGGTATGCAGTCTTACTATAAAAGATGAAAAAGTTTGTGAACTATAGGTGAAAACTTTTAAGGTATTTTAAGAATGGAAGAGGAGCTAGTTTGTAAAAATGCGCAGAGTTCATAGGTTGTGCTAAGTAGAGATCGGTGGTTAGCAGCATATGAGTGTTAAATAACAAACGTGTGCACAAATGTGCTCAGTGATATCTGATTCTTTTCGACTCCATGGACAGCAGCCCGCCAGGCTCTTCTGTCCATGGGCTTTTTCAGGCAGGAATACTGCAGTGGGTTGCCATCTCCTCCTCCAGGAGATCTTCCCCACCCAGGGATGGAACCCTGTCTCTGGCACCTCCTGCACTGGCAGGCAGATTCTTTATCACTGGTGCCACCTATTTCAGATCCTGGAAGATGACGCTGTGAAAGTGCTGCACTCAATATGCCAGCAAATTTGGAAAACTCAGCAGCGGCCACAGGACTGGAGAAGGTGTTTTCATTCCAATTCCAAAGACAGGCAATGCCAAAGAATGCTCAAACTACCGCACAATTGCACTCAGCTCACATGCCAGCAAAGTAATGTTTAAAATTCTCCAAGCCAGGCTTCAATAGTATGTGAACCATGAACTTCCAGATGTTCAAACTGGATTTAGAAAAGGCAGAGGAACCAGAGATCAAATCACCAACAGCCATTGGATCATGGAAAAAGCAAGAGAGTTCCAGAAAAACATCTGCTTTATTGATTATGCCAAAGCCTTTGACTGTGTGGATCACAACAAACTGGAAAATTCTGAGAGAGATGGGAATACCAGACCACCTGACCTACCTCCTGAGAAATCTGTATGCAGGTCAAGAAACAACAGTTAGAACTGTAGCTGGAATAACAGACTGGTTCCAAACTGGGGAAGGAGAACATCAAGGCTGTATATTGTCACCCTGCTTATTTAACTTATATGCAGAGTACATCATGAGAAATGCTGGGCTAGAAGAAGCACAAACTGGAATCAAGATTGCCATGAGAAATATCAATAACCTCAGATAGGCAGATTACACCACCCTTATGGCAGAAAGTGAAGAACTAGTAAGACCCTCTTGATGAAAGTGAAAGAGGAGAGTGAAAAAGTTGGCTTTAAACTCAACATTCAGAAAACTAAGATCATGGCATCTGGTTCCAACACTTCTTGGCAAATAGATGGGGAAACAATGGAAACAGTGACAGATTTTATTTTGGGGGGCTGCAAAGTCACTGCAGATGGTGACTGCAGCCATTAAATTAAAAGACACTTACTCCTTTGAAGAAAAGCTATGACCAACTTAGACAGCATATTAAAAAGCAGAGACATTATTTTACCAACAAAGGTCTGTCTAGTCAAAGCTATGATTTTCCAGTAGTTGTGTATGGATATGAGAGTTGGACTGTAAAGAAAGCTGAGTGCCAAACAACTGATGCTTTTGAACTGTGGTGTTGGAGAAGACTCTTGAGAGTCCCTTGGACTGCAAGGAGATCCAGCCAGTCCATCCTAAAGAAAATCAGTCCTGAATATTCATTGGACGGACTGATGCTGAAGCTGAAGCTCCAATACTTTGCCCACCTGATGTGAAGAGCTGACTCATTTGAAAAGACCCTGAAGCTGGGAAAGATTGCAGGCGAGAGGAGAAGGGGATGACAGAGGATGAGATGGCTGGATGGCATCACCGACTTGATGGACATGGGTTTGGGTGAACTCCAGGAGTTGGTGATGGACAGGGAGGCCTGGCGTGCTGTGATTCATGGGGTTGCAAATAGTCGGACACGACTGAGCTAATGAACTGAACTGAACTGAACTTAAGGTAGACACAGATTTAAACCAATCCTCACCATGCATTCAAATGTCAGAGCAATGGACTATGTAAGACTGACAGGCAAGTCCAAGAGAGCTGCAGGTGCCAAAGACCTTTGGTTTTTATTCTGAATCTCACTTTGCTGCCTTTTCCCTGACTGCCTGTGGCTCCGACCCACCGGGAGCCTGGAACAAGCTGATCCCTGCTTCTTGGCACAAGAGCACACGAGAGCCTGGAAGCTGCAAAGCTGGCCGTTGACAGCCTGAAAGGGGCCGCCGTCATAGCCCCTGCCCGCACACTCCCTGTCCAGGGGCCGCAGGTGCCCACGCTTCCCAGGAGCTGGGCCGGGAGCAGGTTACCACTGTCCACCTGTGCCGGGGACGGAAATGTCTTTTCCCTGCCTCAACACCCCTGGAAAGAGAAGGTGATCAAGTGATTCAAACCATATGGGCTATCCTCCTCTGCAACAGCCCTGAAAAGGAATTTGGAGGCTGTGAAATGACCAGTTGTGTGCCAGGACTGGTGTGGGGGAAGTTGGGCTGTTTACTTTTCCAAGTGGAGGTTCTACCCACGTTTATGGAAAAACCCAGTGCCGTGTCTCTTAAAACATACAGCCTTCTTGCTTCCACAAAAAAGGTGTGAGTCAGCACTTTACCAACCTTCACAGTTGTGGGCATGCTTTCAAAGTTTCAGAGAGGCAGTCGATTTTGTAACATTGATTCCAAAACTTTGCTTTTTTTCCCTAAGCTCTTTCAATGGTCAATAAAATTGGTCAGAGGAGCCTGCTAGCAGTAATAAAAGATATTTAAGGGTTTTATCTTCTGTTAAGAAAAATAAATGCAGAAGAGAAAGAAAAAGGGGAAAGAGAGAGAGGCTTGAAGAAAGCACATCATTTGAAGTTCTCATATTTAGGAGAGCGTGTAAGAGGAGACCTTGAGTAATAGAAGCCCCATAACAAACACGACATCACATATATTGTTGCTTCTTTCCAGAACTAACATTTATAACAATACGCATTGTGTGTATATCTTCTAAAAATGCAGAAATTGTTGTACATTTTACTGTAGTCCTGCAGGTTAGCCTGTCTAATAGGTAGGCAGTAAAGTTTAGAGAAGAATTTATTATAAAGGTGTGTGGTTTGAAGGGTCTATCACTGTTCCCGATATGTCTAAGTATAGAAGGGCAGAATACCTTATATGTTTATTTGCATTAAGATTTTTCAATGCTCTATATAGATAAAAACTTCTCCAGGGGATCTTCCCAACCCAGGGATCAAACGTAGATCTTCCACATTTCAGGCAGATTCTCTATTGTCTGAGCCTCGAGGGAAGCCCCCTCTCCCTTTTTTTTTTTGTAGATAAAAACTACCTCTTACTTAAAAACGAAGAATCAGATGGGTGTGTTACACTATTGCTAATCAGCAGTATTAATTCGAATTTTCCTTTTCGTTAAAGAGAAAACTGTTCTATTCAAAATAAAATTCTCTTTTTTTTTCCTGTTGAAAGTCTGAGGGTAAATTTTTAGGCCATGAAACAGCAAGTCAAGCACTTTTGTATGGATACAGACAGAAAGGATCTTTGTCCTGTGAAAGCTACCAAAATCTAAAATCCTCAGGCTAATCTTTATTATTTTGGAGATTAATTTATTCACAATTTAAAATGTCATTTTCAGCAGGAGATATAGCGACTTGGTAAAGAATTCCAAACATAAGGAGCCTGTCCAGCATATGTGCCAAGGCTTCATCTTTCAGATGTCGTAAGGGACACTGTTCAGTACATCACAGAGAACCGTCCATGTCAGGGCTCAGCTGAGTTAACTCGCGTGTCTCTGGAACAACCAAGTTTTAAAAACTTTGCTTGTGCTGTCAGTTAGGCAGTTGACTGTATTTTCCTTGGAAAAACAGAACCCAATTTCCAGGTGTTTGGCAACTAATGGTACGTTTTTTGTGTACTGACCCAGCTTCCACATGTATTTTGTGTTTGCTCTCCTGTTGTCTCATGTCCTCTGAATCCTATTGTTTATTTCTGGTTGTACGTATACTATTCTTTATCTTTTTATTCTTGATTATACACATATGTTCTTCATCTTTTTACCCTCATGACTTCTGGTTTCTTGGGCTTGGGAACTGCCTCATGACGCGTGGTCCTCACCTCTCCTGCTCTCCTCTTACTCAGCTGCCTACAAGATTTCTAATTGCTTTCCAAGTTTCAGTTCAGTGATGGTAGATAATCTTTGTGGAGTTTTCACAACTCTCTTGGGAAGCGTTAGGGACTCCTTTTCCTTTGCACCATGGATTTCATCCCTTACTTTCCAGGCTAAAGGTCGGATCAGTCTGTTACTTCATCCCGAGTGACTGATGGAGCGATAGCTGTTTCTGTTGGATATAGTTCACGCATGATCCACTCTCACGTAACTGAGGAGCATGAGGGTTCTGTTTTTCAGGGATGGCAGCTGCGGACCCTCCTTCCTCCCATTGGCCCCACCAGGATGGTACCAGAAAGAGTCCAGATTATGTCCACATCTGTATCAACACACTTTGCTGACAAAGGTCTGTGTAGTCAAAGCTATGGTTTTTCCAGTAGTCACATACGTATGTGAGAGTTGGACCATAAAGAAGCCTGAGCACGGAAGAATTGATGCTTTCCAATTGTGGAGAAGACTCCTGAGAGTCCCCTGGACAACAATGAGATAAAATCAGTCAATCCTAAAGGAAATCAGTCCTGCATATTCATTGGAAGGACTGATGATGAAGCTGAAACTCAAATATCTGGCCACCTGATGCAAAGAGTCAACTCATTGGAAAAGCCCCTGATGCTGGGAAAGATTGAAGGCAGGAGGAGAAGGAGATGACAGAGGATGAGATGGTTGGTTGGATGGCATCACCAACTCAATGGACATGAGTCTGAGTGAACTCCGGGAGATGGTGAAGGACAGGGAGGCCTGGAGTGCTGCAGGCCACGCAGTCACGAAGAGTCAGACACGAAAGAGCAACTGAACAGCAATATCAGTGCCTGACAAACAGGACCCAGAGCGCCTTTAAGAAGCCAGTTAGAGTCTGTGTTATTCGCTTTGTATACCCCTAAAACTTTGAGCCAAATCAAAGTGTATCCATTGTAGCAGGAAGTAAAGCCATTTTTAGTAAAATGTGCTTAGATTTCTGGTTCAACAAGTTGCTCTGGGCTGTGTGGAGGCTTTCGGTGCAGTAATATTTGATAGCCATGAGTTCCTGAGAGCGTCAACAGTTGGTTCTTTATCCCTCCACATGTGGAATGCCGAAACTGTAGAATGTGTTATATTTTTAAACTTGCTATTTCTACATGCTACTGAAATATATCAGAGCTGGGCTACAGGCTGTGAGCTGAGACCATTCACACCTCCCACATTTAGCATTTTCTTGTGTTCTCGTAGAGAACTGGTTTTCAAATACAGGAGGAAGAGAAATCCATGAAATCGGAAATATTTACAAAATTCAGAGGTACACGTGATTCTGGTTATTTTAACTACAGAAGTTTTGTTCAGAAAAAGTCTGTGGAAAAAAATTTTGGGTGGTTGAAATCTTTAGTTTGCAAGAGTTTATGCATTCATGATTTTAAGAAATAACCTCAGTTTCACAATACTTCATAGTGTCAGATGGATACTTATTAGAAATTGCTTCAGTGTATGTATTCTGAGATAACTTTCTAGAAAAAAAGGGGAAAACCCAAAGAAATGACTTTTTAAAATATTTATTTTTATTTATTTGGCTGCATAGGGTCTTAGTTGCAGTTTGTAGGATATTAGTTCCCTGAGCACGTTTTGAACCTCAGTCCCTCGCTTTGGGAGCTTGAAGTCTCAGCTACCGAACCACCAGGGAAGTCCCTTATTGTTTGAATAGTAGCAATTGTCAAAATGTTGAAAGTTTTGTGCTTTTTTTTTTTTTATCAGCTCTAGAAGAATATACAAAACCGCTGTGTAGGTAGCCACTATTTTATCATGAATGAAGTGGGAAGGTTGTGGAGGAGTTTTATTATTTGGTAGAAAGAGGACTGGGTGGGAGCTGGAGGCACGGGTGTCACCACTGCCCTTTGGGCTGGGACTAAATGGGCTCCAGACCTCGCCTCCTGTGATGATTGGTTGATTTATCAGCAGAGGTGACTCCATGTGTTCCCTTTAATTTGGAGAGCTGAATGGACATTTCCTCAGCTTTGTCTGCTGATGCCAATGGTTCTTGCTTAACACAGGAAGGTGCTGATAGAGGAGGGGCAGCCCACTAGGTCTGTGGGCATCACCACCCGAGGCTCCGGCCACTCAGACCCTTTGGGTCAAGGGGTCATGGAGGCATGCCCCCAGAGTGACCTTTCAGGACTGGTGACCTTGTGTCTGTTAGAGCCGGGCATCAGATACCAATTTGATAAGTTAGTTCCCACCTGAATGCAAGAAAACCACACCAGTGTGTATTGAAATGTGTTCTGGGTTTAAGATGCCACCAGTAGCTAATTCTCAATTTCTAGACCAAGACAAGGAAAAAGAAGAAAATGCAAAAGGCCTCTGAAGGGAAGATATTTGGTCAAATTCTTTTCCAGGAACTTACTTAGAAACCTTGTAATTGATGGGTTTGTTCCCCTTCATATGGGGAATAAAATGGAATTTAAAAACTATGTCCATTAAGGCCGTTCGGCCAAGATCTGAGTGTTCTCCCTGAGAAATAACTCAAACACAACTCAGTAAGGGAAGAAATTGTGTTATTGGCAAAATTTTAGGGAGAGGCCTGCCTGTGTCCAGAAAGTGGGCTTGCTTGCCAACTGTGTGTCAGCGGATGGGATGGGGGGCTCCCCTCCCGCTCCGTGTCTGACCATCACCCCAGCCCACTGCGTCCACCTCAGGGGCCCAGAGCCCAGCCCTCTGCACAGTGCCCCGTGGTCTCTTGAGGGGCTGACCATGTCCAGGAGCCGCTGCCCGGGGTGCTGTCTCTCTGGAGAGATTCTGTGGGTGCAGCTGCATGTGAGGGGGTTGCTTTGGTGAAGTTGCACGTGGAGAGAGTCCCCGGGTGGAGGGCAGACTCCAACCCCAAGGAGAGACAGGATCAGGAGAGCAGAGGGGGAGCGGACCCCACGGTGGAGGGCGCGATGGTCAGGCGGTGGGGCTGACTACGGAGAGCCACGGCAGGAAGCGAGCCAGCGGAGCAGAGGGAACTCAGAGCAAACCCCACCTGGATCAGAGCAGCCAAGCGAGGAAGAGCCGCGGACGCAGGCGGGGTCAGCGCGCCTCACGCCAGACAGCGGTAGCCGGCGGCGCCCTAGCTAACAAGGGGCACCAAAGCCCAGGCAAACAGCAGGCTGGTCATTTCATCCAGAGCCGGGCAGGTCTGGACCGTGATCCATGCCCTTCGGGGACAGCACAGCGGGCTGTACCCTACTCTGGGACAGTGGTTTTCCTGGTCCTTGATTACCTCTAACCCCTGCCCCACGACTCCATTCTACAGAAAATAACTGCTGTGTATGCACTGAAGCACGAAGCTCTTTTGGGGAAAACTGATTCTCAGAAAATACACCCTTTTCTTTCAGACTTTTTATGTTTTTACGTCAGTAAGTTGTTTTGATCTCAAGGTTTAATGATACACAAATAAACACAAATAAAAATCTTTTATATATTCTTTAATTTTTAATTTTGCTTTTAATTTTTTTTATGTCTTCCTGTCAATTATAGAGCATTCTGTGTCTTTCAATAGGACTAAGTTATTCTAACAAAACTGATACTGAGTAAATTCTCCTTCAACCCAAGCATCTTGTTGAAAAAAAAGTCTCTTGAAAATTTGTACAGGCCATGGCAACCCACTCCAGTATTCTTGCCTGGAGAATCCCAAGGACGGAGGAGCCTGGTGGGCTACAGTTCACGGGGTCGCAAAGAGTCGGACACGACTGAGCGACTTCACTCACTCACTCACTCATACATTCTTTAAAAAAAAAAAAAATCAAGGTCATCAAAGACAAAGACCAAGACAATGTTCCAGATTACAGGAGGGTAAACAGAGCGCCGAGGAATTGAAGCTTGTGAACGGTGGCGTTGGAGGAGACTCCTGAGAGTCCCTGGGACTGCAAGGAGATCCAACCAATCCATCCGAAAGGATATCAGTCCTGAATATTCATTGGAAGGAATGATGCTGAAGCTGAAACTCCAATACTTTGCCACCTGATGCGAAGAACTGACTTCTTGGAAAAGACCCTGATGCTGGGAAAGATTGAAGCTAGGAGGAGAAAGGGATGACAGAGGATGAGATGTATTACAGGAGGGTAAACAGAGCGCCGAGGAATTGAAGCTTGTGAACGGTGGCGTTGGAGGAGACTCCTGAGAGTCCCTGGGACTGCAAGGAGATCCAACCAATCCATCCGAAAGGATATCAGTCCTGAATATTCATTGGAAGGAATGATGCTGAAGCTGAAACTCCAATACTTTGGCCACCTGATGCGAAGAACTGACTTCTTGGAAAAGACCCTGATGCTGGGAAAGATTGAAGCTAGGAGGAGAAAGGGATGACAGAGGATGAGATGGCTGGATGGCGTCACCGACTCAGCAGGCACGAATCTGAGCAAGCTCCGGGAGATAGTGCAGGAGCAGGAAGCCTGGAGTGCTGCAGTCCGTGGATTCACAAAGGGTCAGAGATAACTTAGCGGCTGAAAAACAACAATGAGAGTGCTACGTGTCTTTATCCACATTCAAATATTATGTTTATGCCTCTGTTGTATCACACACTGCCTTTTATTATGAAAAGTTCTGTAGGAAGCTGTCCATTCTACTGGATTTTGAGTCCTTTGCAGAAGCGGATGGAGTGGGGGTGCAGTCGGGGGGGAAGGTGTAACCTTTTGGACAGAGGCAGCTTGTACATGCTTGTCAAGTTTTCCCATCTCTCCTCCCCTCTAAACTTTAGCATTTAAAACTGTCTCCTCGGGGCTTTCCTGGAGGTCCCGTGGCTAAGGCTCCACACTCCTGGTGCGGGAAGCCTGGGTTCCATCCCTGCTCAGGGAACTGGATGCCACGTGCAGCAACGGAGAGTCACGTGTTGCAACTGAAGATCCCTCGTGCCCCACAGCTAAAGATAAAGAAGGATCTCAGAGGCCTCAGCGAAGGTCCAAGACCCTGCATGACTCAATAAGACCGGCACAGACAAATAAATAAACATTAACAAACAAGCAAACAAACTCTCCCCTCTGCTTGTCTCTCATTTCACCCAGAGGAAGCAGAGCTGTGAGGGTCCTGATCAGAGTTCTAATTAGGCCAGGCCCTGCCTCAGCACAGAAGTAGCTTCTTGAAAGGACTGTTGACATATTTGAAGACTGAGAGAGGTTTGCTGGGACCATCTCATTGGGCCACAAGCAGATCGGTGTCGCTCTTACTTCCAAGTGAGTGTCTTTAGGTTTATAACATTGGAAACATGTTGTATTCGGGTGTGGCTGATTAACAATGTTGTGGTGGTTTCAGGTGAGCAGCAAAGCGACTCGGCCACATACACATGTCAGCGTCTGCAGGTTTAGAAGTTATCTCACCACATGTGTCCCCATGCTCTCGGCCTCTGGAACAGCAGTGGTCCACTGTGCTCCTAGCCCCACCCATAGCTCTGGGGAGCCGGGCCGCTCCCTCCAGTGACTGGGTCACGAGGTCACGACTCTGCCTTGTCTCTGCTTGTCCGTCTCTGCTGCCATCTTCCAACTTCTCCATCTCTGTGCACCGTCTCACGATCCCCACTGGCCACTCTCTCCCTGCGCTGCATCTCTGCTTCTGCCCACTGACTCTCTACATCTTGTTTTTATTTTTCCCAAGGAAAGACCTGCCTTTGGTTCAGACACCAGTCCCTGGTCTGGTGGATGGCATATTAATACAAAGCAGGTTTAGCAAGCAGCTTTCACATTTTTTAGGAGCTCTGTTAATCACTGGTGGTTAGAGACGGGCCGCCGTCTCTGCAACCTGACACCGGGTGGGCTGTTGTAACTAGAGAAGCTAGGATCCGTTCTGCCTCACAGGCCTTTGCTAACAGACAGACCTCAAAGCAGACACACAGCTGGATCTTGTGGTCCTAGTGGAATCCCTTCTGCAAGTCCTCGGGTTCAAGTGGTGAGCCCAGCAGTACCTGCGTCGGGACCAGTCTTTTGGGGGCAGGGGTGGACAGCTATCGTCCTTGGACCTTGTTAGAGGTGGTAGTAGTGCTAATCACTCAGTTGTGTCCGACTCTTTGCAACCCCATGGACTGAAGCCCACAAGGCTCCTCTGTCGATGGAATTCTCCAGGCAAGAATTCTGAAGTGGGCAGTCATTCCCTTCTCCAGGGGATCTTCCTGACCCAGGGATCAAACCCAGATCTCCCACATTGAAAGCAGATTCTTTACCATCTGAATCACCAGGGAAGCCCCTCCCCTTGTTAGATGGAGAATTTCAGACCTAGAGCACTACTCCACAAGTGCTCGGTGACCAGGTTTACAGATTTTTATACTTTGTTCATTCAAGGGCAGTGGAATCTGTAAAACTTTCCTATTCAATTACATTTAAAATTTTCATTCATTTTACCAAGAAAAATTGCTAACTAAAGAGATATGTATGAAAGATTTATGTAACAATGCCTCAAAATCTCGCTATAACTACCTCTGAAGTATAGATTTCTGATTAGTTAACTACCTCCTAAGTACCCCGAGGCATTAGATTAAAATTAACTTTTATGCACATCCGTGGACCACTTTCTTTATTCTGAGGTAGTTGAAGATTTGTTATGAATGGTGATCTAATGTTGGCTGAATGGTCTTTAGCTGCTTCCAACATCCTTAAGAAAATTGGGGTCAGTAGGCACTTTAAGAATTTCCATTATATACACTCCCATCCAAAAAGGAAATGAAATTAGCAAGATGTGGTTTCTCACCGACCTCACAGTGGTGCAGTATCAATGGCGCAGCGGGGTATGGCCTGGGTCGAGTCATTCATAACCCTACCTTCTCCTTTGTCCATTTTGAAAACGAAAACCTGAGTTACACATCCCCACCCCCACCAATTTCAAAGTTTCTAAGGCCTGGCAGTTTTCCATCCACTTCATTCGTAAGTTTGTATTCTCTGACTCCTTTCCCATCTTGATTTTGCCTCATTTTACCTCTCCTTTCTTTCTTTCACCCAAAGATAATGGGCATTACTGGTGGCTCAGACAGTTAAGAATCTGCCTGCAATGCAGGAGACCCAGGTTCAGTCCCTGAGTTGGAACAATCTCCTGGAGAAGGGAATAGCAATCCACTCCAGCATTCTTGGCTGGAGAATTCTCTGGACAGAGGAACCTGGCGGGCTACAGTCCATGGGGTCCAAAGAGTCCAACCCAACTGAATGACTAACACTTTCACTTTTCAAAGATAATTCCGGGAGAGACTCCCCCCGCCACCACACTTCATCCCCTTATTCATCCAACATTCACTGAGAACCCGGGTAGAGAAGTTTTCTCGCCCACTGACCTAGCAGCCCGTGGCCCCATGAGAGAAGGAGGCACATGGGCTTGGGTGGCAGGCACAGCTCTGGGCTTAGCCCAGGGACTTGCTGCTGCTTCGTCATCAAGTTGTATCTGGCTCTTTGTGGCCCCGTGGACCGTAGCCTGCCAGGCTCCTCTGTCCAGGCGATTCTCCAGGTGAGAGTGCTGCCGCGGGTCGCCATTCCCTTCTCCGGGGATCTTGCCAAACCAGGGCTGAACCTGCGTCTCCTGCACGGCAGGCGGGCTCGTTACCACTGGGCCACTGTAGACACCCAGGGTTTACCCCCTTTGTTTCCTGTTTCCTTCTTCCTGCTTCCTGCTTGGCTGGTGCCTGAGGAGCACACCCAGTTCACAACCAGCAGAAACAAAGGAACCTCTGACCAAATGTCGGACGTAGAGACCAAGAGGCAAGATTGCAGAGCCAGATGTTTTGCTTAAAAGGTTGTCTTGTTTAGGCTACTATAACAAAACACCGCAGACTGGGTGGCTTATAAACCATAGAAATTTATTTCTCAGTCTGGAGGCTGGAAGTTTGAGATCAAGGTACCCACACGGTTGAGTTCTGGTGAGAATCCTCTTTGGAGGGTCACAGACTCCTAAGTTCTCATTGTTCTCACAAAGCTGGAAGGGGCAAGGGAGCTCTTTGTGGTCACTTTTGTAAGGCCACTAACCCCACTCACAGGGGACCACTCGCCCTCATCACTGCCAAAGGCGCCATCTCCTAATACCATCATCGTGGAGGTCAGGGTTTCAGTGGGTGTATTTGGAGAGACACAAACACTCAGGCCATAACAAAGATTAATGATTCTGCTGTAAGACTGGACAAGCTGGAGGGCTGAGAAATGACCCACAGAGAGACAAATATTTGAAAGGAGCCCAGATCTCACCTTAAGGGATGCTTTCTTCCTAATGACAGGGGAGTGGTCCAGCTGCCCTGGAGTGACCGCTGGCCAGTCACACATCACCTGGGGCCTCTGTGCCCTCCCACACGTCAGGACACATGTAAGCAAGACCCTGAACAGAGCCCGGGTGTGTGTACATCTTATGGTGATACTGGAGCCAGAAGGTAAATCCTGTCCCCTGGCCAAGGTGGAACAGATCGAATGTTCGTAAAGACCAGGCCAATGGTGGGCCCACTTCTATTGTTTCAGTTGGTTATTTTCTAACACCTGGAGTTTAAGGTGCTAAAATGCAATTTGTTTTAGACAGGAAGAAAGGCAGCTATTTAGGGTGAGAGAAGGCAGGTAGATTTCACTGGGACTTTGGTCCAGAAAAGAGTCAACCGATGATGAGAGGTGCCTAAGTTTGATGAGTTCAGTTCCAGCTCTGGACCAGGCAGTGTGACTCACACAGGAATATAAGGAGGGTGGATTGGAAGGGGAACGCTGGAGCCTACAGACGATCATACCTGGGCAAGAGCTCCAGGGCCTACCTTAACCAGGGCCTTTGAAACTATTTTAATCATACCCATTCAGCACCCATTTACACATTTAAATACAATATTTAATCATTCAGCACCCAATTCACACATTTAAATACAATATTAAAAAACATCTTTCTCCTCATCAAACTCTATGGCCCAGATGGTTTTATTGATACTAAATAAGTCTATTACACCATCAATGAACCCTTAATTCTTACTTCATAATAAGTTATATTCCCCAAAATATAAAAAGACAAAAAAATTGTGTTTTTCATTCTATAGCTAGCTAGGGACAATTCAAGAGAAGCAAATTATAAGCATAGTTCATTTTGAACACATTTGTAAATGTCTTAAATAAGATATAGCTAAGAAAATCCAACAATATGTTTTTTAAAAGGAACAATAATTAAATGACTTTCATGAATGCAAGATGGTTCGTCTTTGGGGAACGTGTCAGTGGAACTCATCACATTAGCTGTCAGCTAACATTCAAGTGTAAAACACGTGGTTATCCGAGGTGATGCAGAAAATGCTCTTGATGAATCTAGATATATTTGCAGTGAAAATTGTTAGCAAACTAGAAGTAGAAACTTCTTTGGTTGTTAAAGTTATATACCTTGAAAGTCACAACATACTTTATCCTTCTGAAGGTCATTTTAATATTTCCTCTAAACTTGTGAGCAAGGCAAAGATGTCCATCACTACTCCTACTACTTAACATTTGTACTTAAGCTCCTGACCAATGCTCTAAGGAAAACAAAAAGAAGAAGAAATAAGGACTGGAAGGAACAGATAAAATTGTTATTTGAAGATGATATGATCATTTATCCCCCCCCCCCCCCCCCCCCCCCCCCCCCCACCCCCCAAAAAAAAAAAAAAAAAAAAAAAAAAGCCCTTCCATATTCTCATGTCAACTCTTTTTTCAGTTGCTCAAGCTAAAAATGTGTCTTCATCCTTGATACTTCTCTTTTTCAGAAACCTCTCACCTAATCAAGGAGCCAAACTGGTGTGCTCTATCCTCAAAATACAGACTGTCAGGAAGCCAGCCCCTGCTCACTCTCCCTACTGCTGACATGTAGTCAAAGCCACTGTCAGCTNAACGAATAGAAGAATTAGCCAGCATTTTCAGATACAAGACTTGTGAGGGGACTTTGTTGGTGATTCAGTGGCTAAGAATCTGCCTGCCAGCGCGGGGGGTGCAGGTGGAGCCTCTGGTCTGGGGAGATCCCCCATGCTGTGAGGCAGCGAAGCTTGCTTGCCACAGCCACTGAGGTCCATGCTCTCGCCTGTGCTCCACAGCAGGAGAAGCCTCTGCAGTGAGACGTCCACACACCACCCGGAGCAGCCAGACATAAAATACATAAAATAAAAAAAGTTTAGAAGGACCTGCGAAATCTTACCATACCTCTACAATGACAAGACTAGCTGGAAAATATAATAAAAATATTATTCCAAGCAGCAGTCAAAACTCCAGAGTACATAGAAATTAATCATTAATGCATAGAAACTTTATAGAAAACATTTTAAATTTAATGAATGACAACGGAGAAACGGGGAGAGAGTCCATACTCTTGAACAAGACATATTGTAAAGAATGCCAGTTTTCTCCAAGCTGGTGAATCAGAAGCTGGAAACAAGATTTCCAGGAGAAATATCAGTAACCTGAGATATGTAAATGATACCACTCTAATGGCAGAAAGTGAAGAGGAGCTAAAGAGTCTCTTGACGAGGGTGAAAAAGGACAGTGAAAAAGCTGGTTTAATACTCAGCATTCAGAAAACTAAGATCATGGTATCTGGTCCCATCACTCTATGGCAAATAGATGGGGCAAAAGTGGAAACAATGGCATCTTTGATTTTCTTGGGCTCCCAAATCACTGCAGATGGTGATTGCAAGCCATGAATTTAAAAGACACTTGCTCCTAGGAAGAAAAGTTATGACAAACCTGACAGCATATTAAAAAACAGACATCATTTTGCTGACAATTTTCCATGTAGTCAAAGATATGGTTTTACCAGTAGTCATGTACAGATGTGAGTTGGACCATAAAGAAAGCTAGGCACCAAAGAACTGATGCTTTTAAACTGTGGTGCTGAAAAAGACTCTTGAGAGTCCCTTGGCTGCAAGGAGATTAAACCAGTCAGTCCTAAAGGAAATCAACCCTGTCTGTTCATTGGAAGGACTGATGCTGACGCTGAAACTCCAGTACTTTGGCCACCTGATGTGAAGAGCCGATTCATTGGAAAAGACGCTGATGCTGGGAAAGATTGAGGGCAGGAGGAGAAGGGGATGACAGAGGGTGAGATGGTTGGATGGCATCACTGACTAGATGGACATGGGTTTGGGGAAACTGCAGGAGACAATGAAGGACAGGGAAGCCTGGCTGCTGCAGTCTGTGGGTCGCAGAGAGTCAGGCTCTGCTTACTGACTGAACAACAATACCCCACAGTATCCAGAATGAGCTCCTTTATTTCAAGTCACTGACTGTAAATGTTAGACGCATCAGCTAAATACCTTCCGAACAACACTGTGATCAGTGCTTGATCCAATAGCTGAGCAGCAAAGCCTAGCCAAGTTGACCTGTAAAACTGTCACACTGAGTAGCCCACGCTTATGTTATTGATTAATTGTGCTGCGTCACTGACTATGGAATTCACCAACCAGTATGGAAATACCTCAGAAAGATCCTATCAGTTCTGGCTAGACATCAAACACATGTCAAATTGCTGAGCAGGGAAGTGGTATGTGGAATGGAGATGAAAGGGAATAAATTAACAAATTCATAAATAAGTAAATAAACGAAAGAAGAAAAGGGCTTTGCATAAGTTATAATGACACCGTGCCAAAAACTTAGGAATGTAACCCTACCCTTTATGCCTGATGCCAAAAACAGAATTTTTTTTTAAACCTTGCTGGCCATGATTCCTAGATACTTAAAGAAATGCCAACCTACCTTTACACACAGAGACTTTACAGAAAAGCTTATGAGACCTTTACCTAAAATAGCCAAAACCTAGCAAAACATCCCAAACATTTATCAATAGGTGAAAGGATAAAAATTGTGGTTTCCATACAAAGGAAATCTACTTTACTGATACATGTAATGACATGGATGAATCTCATAAACAACAAACTTATCCCGTCAAAAGCTAGACCTGAGACTAACGAGTCATTTAGATGCAGATCTGGAGAGGGCACTCTCACCCAGGATGGCTGAAAGTGCACCCATGGCTGCAGGTGAGGATGGCCACGCAGTGACATCATTGCTGTCACATTTGGGAGACGAGGATGCTCATCGCAGTGGTGACTCCATGGGGGTATACACCAAATTCCATTGAAGGCAGATTAGAAACAGTCCTCGGTCACCTGCCATAATCCAGCGGGCAGATCCTGGGACAGTGGGAAATGAGGAGGCGTGGAAAGAAATGCAGCCTGCTGCTCTCCCAGGTTGATCTCTGAATTAATAATATTTTAAAGTGTTAACTGCATTGAATAATGCAGGTGTGAGGCGGGAAAAACTCCTTGGGTCTCAGACGTCTCCAGTGGGGAAACGTGTTTGCTTCTTGGCGGTGGACGTGCCAATGGGGCAGCATCTTCCAGGAAACTGATCACCAGAAGGTGTTTGTATCAGATGACACTGACATTGTCAGTAAAAGAAAACTCTTTTTTTCCCCCTCATTTTTCATTTATTTATTTGGCTAGTTGTGGCATGTGGGATTTAGTTCCCTAGCTAGGGACAGAACCATGTCCCCTGCATTGGAAGCCTGGAATCTTAACCATTGGGCCACAGGGAAGTCCCAAAGTCTGCTTTTTAATGCACTGAACTCTTTACGTATTTGAGGATGGCTGTGATTTTTTTTAAGCCAAACATCTCCCATGACTTACTCATTACTTGAGCCTTGCCCAATAAACAACAATTTTTGTATTTCCTATGGCACAGTGGTAAAGAATCTGCCTGCCAAGCAGGAGATGTGGGTTCAGTCCCTGGGGTGGGAAGATCCCCTGGAGGAGGAAATAGCAACCCACCCAGTATTCTTGCCTGGAAAATTCCATGGACAGAAAAACCTGGAGGACTACATGGGATCCCACAGAGTCAGACGCGACCGGGCGACTAACACTTTCACTTTTCAGAGAGAATTCTGGTAGAGATTTTTTTTTCACTTTCTCATTTATTCATCAAACAGGCTACCCTTACCCCAGGACTCAGGCTGCTCACAGCGGGGTTTGTACAACGTTGCTAGTGCCCCTTGAGAAGGAGCCTTCAGACCCCACTGCAGCTCTGGGTAGAATGCCACAGCAGAGATAACATCGCCTCTCTCCTCAACAAGGCTTTTAACGCAGCCCAAGAGCATAGCTGAAGCGAGTTTCTGGTCAGTGGATTATGCCAAAGCTGCCCTTGGAATCCTAGAGTTTCTAACTCCCCATGTCTCTTAATTATAAACTGCCGTTAAGTTGTGCTGTCTTGGGGCAGAATTCAAATGCAAGACTTGATGCGATAGATATCACATTTCATTGTTTGGGATTTAGACCAATATGTCAGACTGCTAAGGTTTTTACTTTTTGTTTTACTTGGTTTTGAATCCAACCTTCACATTTACTATCCATGGGAGCATTCCATAAACGCTACACACAGATCGTTTTCTTCCAAGAATGGTTTCTAAGGCTGTAGGCTGTATTAAAAGCTTTGTGGCATTCCACTGGAAACCTCTTTCCATACGGCTGTGGGCGCTCAGACGTGTCTGACTCTTTGCAACCCCATGAACTGTAGCCCCCCAGACTCCTCTGTCCATGGGACTCTCCAGGCAAGAACGCTAGAGTGGGTTGCCATTTCCTCCTCCAGGGGATCTTTCTGACACAGGGATCGAACCCAAGTCTCTTGCATCTTTGCATAGGCAGGCAGATTCTTTACCACCATGCCACCTGGAAGCCAGTTTCCACAAGGCACTGCGCCATTAACCATGTACCAAACTCGCTATGGATCCACTAACTTTTACTGTTATTCAACCTATATAGAGGTGGTTTTCCTTAATAAATAAGGAGAATGCATTTAAAAATATCAAACGCACTGAGAGGGGAATTTCATGATTGTTAATGTGATTTTTATTATATTTGAAAGTAATTTTCTTTCTATAGGCGAGTAAGTCTGAAATCATAGTGAAAATTAATGAGAAAATTTGACTCTGTGTTCTTTCACAGACAGACACTTTCTGGAAAAGTCATATGAAGATGGATGGTCAAGGAGTGGACAAGTAGGAGTTGATGGGCACTGAAGAGTTGTTTCAACAGGAAGATTTCAATGAAAGTCAGACTCACGGAACCCGAGAGTGAGCTCGAGGGACGAGAAACAGGAGGGACGTTCGGGCAGGTTTGAAATGAGTATACGGGAAGCTGGTTTACTACTATGAACCTGTTCATCCTGAGAAACACTGTTCGAATTAATGTTCTAGGTAGGGATGGAGAACAGTGAGAGGAATGACGTTGGTACGTTATTTAAAGCAATGAGCAAGGAGGAAAGAGAAGGGCTGGTTAAAGTCAGAGATTTTAAGGAAGTGAAGTCTTAGGGTGAGAGTCCTCAGAAGCTGAGGACAAAATGGGCTGAAAGCTTGAGAGGTGAGGCTGAGGATGGGCTTGCAAATGCATGGCGACGAGGAGGCTGCAGAGGAAACCAGGGCGCGTGCGCCACGTCCCTTCGGTCGAGTCTGGCTCTTTGCGACCCTGTGGACTGTAGCCCTCCAGGCTCGTCTGTGCATGGGGTTCTCCAGGTAAGAACACTGCAGTGGGTTGGAATTTCCTCCTCCAGGGGATCTTCCTGACCCAGGGATTGGACACGGGTCTCTCATGCCTGCTGCACCCGCAGGCGGGTTCTTTACCACCAGCGCCATCTGGAAAGCCAGAGAAGATGGCAGGTGTACTTCCATTGGGTCAGGACGCAGCTGGAAGCTTCCCAGGGTGAGTGAGAGGCCTGGGGAAAACGGAGGGGGAACTGCACGCTGTCGAGCCGTCACTGAAAACACGGGCGGGAGGTCCCCGGGGAGGTGCACCCAGGCTCCTGCTGTGCGCAGGGGCCCTGAGCATCCAGGACCTGGGCTCGCCGGCCAGCAGCGCAGCTTTCCATGGGGCTCTGTCACCCTTCTTGTTTCCGCCTCTGGTTTTGGATACAGGGCCTCAAGCCCTGCAGTTAGACCAAACAGCCAACACAGCAGCAGAATTTCAGATGAAAGCAAATGCCAGATAAATGAGATTTTTGTAAAAGGAACTGTTTCCTCATCACGTTGCGAGCTGGGCTGCTTTGGGATGCCTTTCCCCACTCAGTGATAACAAAACGACCGGAGGTTTCACTGTGATTTTCCTACTTGGTTTATTTGCACACCACAGTGACAAAGAGGTGTTGCTGTTCAGTAAGCCTAACCGGGGACACTATTGAGACCAAAGTGAAAGTGAGATAATTCACAGACCTTAGCAAGCCGGTGAGCAGCCCGGACGCGGCAGCTGTCTTCTGCTTCACGGTGTCATAGCTCCTCTCTGCAAAACTCCTCCTCCTCCTTGCAGACAGAAAACGTGAACCGTAAAAGATACCCAGTGAAAGTGTCATGAAGTGTTAACCCTTCACACGCAGCATTAGACCATCAGTCATGTCTGACTCTTTGCAACCCTATGCACTGTAGCCTGCCAGGCTCCTCTGCTCATGGGATTCTCCAGGCAAGAATACCAGAGTGAGTTCCCATGCCCTCCTCCAGGGGATCTTCCCGACCCAGGGATTGAACCCAGGCTTCCTGCCCTGCAGGCAGATTCTTTCCCGTGTAAGCCATCAGGGAAACTCATTCACACTTAATTCCTATGTTCCTGTGTTTTTTTACTGCCCTATTCACAGGTTAAGAATAAGACTGAAGATTAAAGAAAGGTTGTGAATTTCCAGGTTGAGAAGATGGTGGAAGATGCATCTGAGTACAGAGAAGCAAAAGTGAGCTCACAGGACTGGGCAGAAAGAGCCTGTGGGAGGCGGGCTGAGTGTGGCTTCTCTAGGCTGAGCTCTGCCAATTGACGTCAGCTGCCGCGAGCCTCCCCCAGACACGCCGGGACCAGCTGGGCCGCCCACCTGTGCAGGCCGTGGGCTTGGCGTGAAGACAGTGGGGTACGGCCATGCAGAGAGAACAGACTCTTAGAATCCCAGGCTGCTTTTAGCAGAAGCCCTGGAGAGAAAATTCCTTGGAGAAAGGATATTCTCTCAAAGCCTTTTCAGTTACATCAATCAAACAGTTCTTAATTTCCAACCAGATTTGAACCGAGGAATACAATCTAGGAGTGAAAACCTTTGGAAAACAAATCATTTTGTTAAGTTCACATTTTAGGGCTCAACTACAAGACCTTCCATTATGCGCATAAGAATGTTTTAAAAACCTGGGTCACGTTTGGACAGATGACTAGTCAAGGGGTCCCCAGGCCAGCCGCTGATGGAGTGAAGCAAATTACTGGGCATGAACTGTGGAGCAGGCACCCAGGGCACGCCCAGGAGCAAAACGGACAGACCTGCCCTCGTGGGGTGGGAAGTCTAGTGGAGGAGACAGGGAACAAGCAGCGTCAGGAAGGGAACCGCTTCCTATGCTCTGGGCAGAAGCGCTGTGAAGAAACAGAGCGCAGTCAGGGGGTTGGGAGAAGGGTGGGGGAGCCGCGATTCCTAACACAAGGGTGGTGTGCGGGCCTCGCGGGTGGACGGCCGGTTATCTGGTCAGCCCACTGAAGAGGGTGTGTGGGGAAGGCGTGCCAGGTAAAGGCCCTGAGGTCAGACGGCGTGCGGTCCCGTCGGGAGCGGTGTCCACCCCGGGGTCAGGGGACCTGCAGCACTTGGCCTTGTCAAGTCTCAGCCTTGGACTCGGACTGGTGTGGAGAGAGCCACGGTGGGTTCTGCGCAAAGGAGAGCAAGTGGTGTTATCTCCTTTACAGCTTCAAAGCATCCCTTTGGCGGAAATCTGGGCACCTGCCAGGGGCGGCAGCCGTGGAAGGGGAGGAGGTGTTCCGATTCTGGATGCTCTGCCTTTGGGAGCGGGAGCCAACCGGATGAGGTGGAGGGGCGGGGGTGGGAAGCGAGAGGAAAGGATGACTCAAGCGAATGCGCGCCTTTGGGGCCTCAGCTCCCGGGGAGAAGGCGTTTAGTCGGCGAGCTGGAATTGCAGAGAGATCTCTCACCCGCGATGCGTCAAGTGCGGTGCCAGGTGCCAGCTGAAGCAGGAGCTGGGTCAGTATTTTTCCATCCCGGGAGGATGACCAGGGAGGCCGTTATGACTCCGTGAGTTCCAGCTAGCATTTAAACATTCAGATAGAATGTTGCTGTGGGTGCCCTGTGGCCCCATAGCACACCTGGGGTGCTGAGACCTCCAGCTGCGCCTGCTAGAGCCACCTCCCCCAGAGGCTGACTCCTGTGACCTCAGGGGCCATGGAGCCCAAAGAGGAGCCTGTGGCTGGGTCCGGCTAATGGGCGTGGAGTCTGAGCTCTTGACTTGAGAGGGTGAGCAGGAAGGCTCTGCGGAGGCCCATGGATAAGAAGATCTCCGTTTTCTCTTCTGGAAACCAGACAGATATCTTGCTCAATTCCTACTGAAGTCCAGTTGAGGGTACTCGGGCTCCCAGGAGGACGGAGGGAGTGTGGTTGGATGGGGGACGCCCAGGATCCAGATCTCTGCTGGTGGGGTCTGGAGGTGCCTGCAGAGCCCTGAGGGGTCTGGAACCTCTGGGGCTCTCACTTCCACAGGGCACGGAGGATGCTGACCTGGGCAGTAGTCTTGAGGTCCCCAAGCAAAGTGCCAGTCACCTCATGCAGCGGGGCAGGTCAGAGGCTATGAAGTGTCTTCATTTTATGCCCAGAGAGTTGCATGGCTGATGTAACATCTTCCAGGGAACCGTGTGCCATAAACCCACAGAGTTTAGGTTTGTTGACTGTAGGTTTACACACCAGTGGGAGGGGAAGGAGAGGATGGGGTGGATTGGGAGGTTGGGATTGACGTGTATTCACTACCCCAGGTGCAATAGGAAGCTGCTGTGTAGTGCAGGCAGCTCAGCTCAGTGCTCTGTGCCGACCTGGAGAGATGGGACGGGTCGGGGAGGAAGGGAGGCCCAGGTGAGCGGGCACACATGTGTACAGATGGCCGGTTGACTTCCACGTTTAGTAGAAACCAGTACAACATGGTCAAGCAATTATATGCCAATAAGATGTGTAAGCATTCAATAGTCAAGGACTCTTCTAGAAAATGCCATTTGTCACGAGGTCTATCTACCAGCAGTTCAAAAAGGGATCAGACCAAGCCACTTTCCCTTTTCCTTTTCTTCAAATGTCTCCCCACTACCTGCCTACTCTCCCTGGAGTGCTTTCCAGGGACATAACATCCTAGCAAGTCCCCAGAAGACGGCGCAAACATACTGCTAGGCCGACCTGGAATTTTGGAAAAGTGATGGATTTTTCCAATAAGGGAAGCAGGAATGGCACAGCTGCCATGGTAGATGGTGGTGGGAGGGATCTTAGAGAAGTGGTCATGAGTGGCTTCACAACTGAAGTCCAGAACACCCACAAGCAGATCATGTTTTGCGCGAGGTCCAGACGACACCCATCCACTGCGTGGATACAGGACGTGCGGGGAGCTTCTAGTTCGGATGCAGTAATAGGGACTGGATTTACCCTCTTAACTAAAACAACTATCAGTTCAGTTCAGTTGCTCAGTCGTGTCCGACTCTTTGCGCCCCCATGAATCGCAGCACGCCAGGCCTCCCTGTCCATCACCAACTTCTGGAGTTCACCCAAACCCACGTCCATCGAATCGGTGATGCCATCCAGCCATCTCATCCTCTGTCGTTCCCTTCTTCTCCTGACCCAATCTCCCCCAGCATCAGAGTCTTTTCCAATGAGTCAACTCTTCGCATGAGGTGGCCAAAGTACTGGAGTTTCAGCTTTGGCATCAGTCCTTCCAAAGAACACCCAGGACTGATCTCCTTTAGAATGGACTGGTTGGATCTCCTTGCACCAGACAAACTGTAAAACGGGGTTTACAGACGTCGCACTAGGCACTGCAGGAGGAAACAAGCAAGGTCCCAGAGGGAGCGGGTCTCTGGGCTTTCCCATCTTCTACAGCCACACTGTCCGCATTGCCTGACTCATGGCGCCTTCCTGCATCTTCAAGACCAGTGCTGTAGCATCTTCAAATCAACCTCTGCCTCCCGGTCACAAGGGTTCTTGTGATTACATTTAAGTCCCAGGGAGATAACCCAGGAGGATTACTTCATCTCAAAATCCTTAACTCAATCCCATATCAAAGTCCCCATTACCATATATGGCAACGTACAGAGGTCCCTGGGCTTAGACTTACTTGGGGGCCCTTATCTAGCTTATGGTCTCCCTAGGTGGTGCTAGCGGTAAAGAATCTGCCTGCCGGTGCAGGAGATGTAAAAGACGAGGGTTCTGTCTCTGGATTCGGAAGGTCCCCTAGAGGAGGAAACGGCACCTCACGCCAGGGTTCCTGGACAGAGGAGCCTGGCGGGCTACAGTCCATGGGGTNACATCCATACATGACCACTGGAAAAACCATAGCCTTGACTAGACGGACCTTAGTCAGTAAAGTAATGTCTCTGCTTTTGAATATGCTATCTAGGTTGATCATAACTTTTCTTCCAAGGAGAAACATAGTACATTATAAATGGGTGGGTATCATTTCATGAAAGTAAAGTTGATTTAATGTTTGAAAACCAATTAGTATAATTCAGCATATCAATGGGCTAGAAAAATCTTATCATCTTAATAAATTCAAAAAAGATGTTTATAAAATTTAATATTCATTTGTAGTAAATAAAATTCTTGGAAAACTAAGCATGTAAATTAATTTCATCAACATGATAAAGCACAGCAATTAAAAAAAACCCTACAGTAGCCAAGCTTGTATGTGAAAGTGGAAGACTGAATGCTTTGCCCTTAAGATCTGAAATAAGACAAGGAGACTCACTCTCACCACTTGGTTTGGGAGGTCCCACACACGCCATAAGCTAAGGGAAGGAAAACGAGTACGTAGCTTGGAAAGGAAAAATTAAAGCTGACTTTCTTCACAGACTGCATCACTGTCCACACAGAAAAATTCCCAAGAAACTGTTGAATAGCTACTAAAAAAGTTATTTTAGCAAAGTTGCAGATTATATGAGCAATACACAGAAATTAACTATACTTCTGTATACCAGCAGTAATTGACTAAAAACTGCAATTTGAGTATGATCACTTAAAAGAGCATCAAAAAGTGAAATACGTAGGGATAGATAAAACAAAATATGCTAAATAACAGCATAGAGAGTTTGGCATTCTATACTGTAAACTCAAACAAAAAAAGATAGAAAATTGTTGAAAAAATTAAGGACCAAATAAGTGTAGAGAGATTTCACCTTCACATCACAGAGGAATCAATATGGTTGGGATGTTTTCTTTCCCCAAACTGACTGGTTTTCAATGGAATCCCAATCAAAACCCAACAGGCATTTTGATAGAAGCCCATGAGCTGATGCTAAACTTTATTTGCAAAAGCAAAGGACTGAAAAATCCAAGACAGTTTTAAAAAATGATGACCAAGTTGGAGGACTTACGCTACTGATTTCAGGATTCTTATAANTTTTCAATGGAATCCCAATCAAAACCCAACAGGCATTTTGATAGAAGCCCATGAGCTGATGCTAAACTTTATTTGCAAAAGCAAAGGACTGAAAAATCCAAGACAGTTTTAAAAAATGATGACCAAGTTGGAGGACTTACGCTACTGATTTCAGGATTCTTATAAGCAAACTGTGGTATGTGTGTGTAGTAGAATTCTATTAGGCAGAACAAAGGCACAGTCACTCAAACAGCCCATCAGGGCTTCTCATTGCGGGAGCTTCTCTTGTTGCTCAAAAGCACCTGTGCTTCCCCATGTACTCCTTTCCCAAATTGGAACCAGGCTATTGTTCCACGCCCAGTTCTAACTGTTGCTTCTTGACCCACATACACATTTCTTAGGAGTCAGGTCAGGCGATCTGGTATTCCTATCACTTAAGAATTTTCCAGTTTGCTGTGATCTACACAGTCAAAGGCTTTGGCATAGTTAATCAAGCAGAAGTAATTGCTTTTATGGAATTCTCTTGCTTTTTCTATGATCCAGCAGATGTTGGCAATTTGATCTCTGGTTCCTCTGCCTTTCCTAAATCCAGCTTGAACATCTGGAAGTTCATGGTTCATGTACTATTGAAGCCTCTCTTGGAGAATTTTGAACATTGCTTTGGTAGCATGTGAGATGAGTGCAACTGTGCGGTAGTTTGAGCATTCTTTGGCATTGCTTTTCTTTGGGATTGGAATGAAAACTGACCTTTTCCAGTCCCATGGCCACTGCTGAGTTTTCCAAATTTGTTGGCATATTGAGTGCAGCACTTTCATAGCATCACCTTTTAGGATTTGAAACAGCTCAACTGGAATTCCATCACCTCCACTAGGTTTGTTCATAGTGATGCTTCCTAAGGCCCACTTCTTTTGATTGGTGCTTTAATATGTTTTTCCGATATTTTACTATTAGCTTATCAGTGTCATATATATGTATATATATCTCCATATTGTTGCGTTTTGGTTGAAGTGTTTAGACAAGATGACAGTGAATTATGGACCCTGCACCAAACCCCATCTCCTAGTTTTGTAAATAAAGTTTGTTGGGCCAAAGTCACCCCACTTATTTGTGGAAAGCGCATGACTGATTTCTCGCTGCAACAGCAGAGGTAATGCATTTGCAGCAGAGATCATAGTGCATGCAAAGCATACAGCGTTTGCTCTCTGGCCCTTGGCAGGAACCCCTGCTTTAGGCCATTTACAGGCACTGGGATTGTCAGTATGTTTGGGCTTAAGTCTATTATCTTGCCTTTGATGTATTCCACCTATTGTTTGTCTACTTCCCTATTCTGTTTTCTTTGGCATTGACAGTTTTTTTCAATATATGCACAAGTTTTATTTCTCACACAAGGCTACCATACGGCATAATGTATTTAATTTCTTAACAATTCAATTTTATTGCCATAAATGGAGTATTAGTTGTATTTCCTTTGTGTGTATATGTTTGCCCTAGAGCCTATTCGGCATCTTAAAATTTTCAAATATACTTCTGATAACATTTGCACTCCTCTTCATAAAATATTGTGCATACAGAAAAGAGCTCACAACTCTTTACTTCCTCTTCCCAATCCTCATCTTCTTTACTACTGTTCTGACATATTTTACTTCTTCATGAATTCTTCACCCAAGAATATATTTTTATTACTTTTACTTTAAATAATTAATATTTTTAGAATTCAGTTAAGAACTGAGAATTATGTATTGTTTAACTTTTTAAATTCTGAGCTGAAGGCTAATCTTCTCTTTTTTCCCTATTGTGCTCTTTGACAAATCTTGATGACATGTCAAATTCAAAATCCACAAATGAAAACTGAGTGCCTGTAACATTTGGCATTGTCTGGATATTTCCACATGTGATGTCTCATTCAATCCCCCTGTGAAGATCACACCATTATTCATATTTTATAAATGAGGAGATGAAGGATCAAAGATTTAAGCAACTTATAACAGCATTCTCAGAAGGGCGCTGATACTTGAAAAGTTATCCAGAAGAAGAAACCTATTAATCGTCATGACTGTCAATTTTAGTCATCCCTAGAGGAAAGCTGTGCCAATTCAGCCTTCAGTTAAGACATGCGAGGGGTCTGAGCCTTTCCCTGTTTGTGAGCTAACATGTCAGCCTGCACAGATCATGTGTGTTCATGGGGATGAAGGCGGTTTATCACTTTCAACTTCAGCTCAGACCACCCTCAAACCCCAACTCCCATAAGGCAACTCAAAAGGGACCTTCACTTTGCAATTGTTGGTAGTCCACGAAAAGAACCTTGACTTAGGGTTCAATAATGGGCAAGTGTGCCCTTCACCAGGAAGAGGACATTATCTTTTTCACACCGGATGCTGAGCATGCCTGAGCTTTGCTGGGGAGGAAGATTCTAGCTCTGTCTCACAAAGCTGGTCACATACAAGCGTCCTTGAAAAGCTGTGGTTGGTGCCTCTGGTGCAAGTCATTCAGAACCACAAATGACACACGGAGAAGCATCTCCCAACATTCAGCTCTTAAAAGATGTCAGGTATCTCTGGTATTGAAATCTGTCTCATTAGTCTAGCCTCACGGCCATTTTCTGTGTGTAAATGCTGAATTGTTCACATACTGTAGGCATCCCTCTTACAGTCCAAATGGTTAAGAAAAGCAGCCAGATGGATTGGACAGGATGTTTAGTTTCTAGATGTGTTAGAGTTACTTTCTTCTATGACATTCTGTCTTTTTCAGTTGAGATTTATTTTGAACTAGCCTGCAATAACCACATTCTCAAGACAAGAATGCCACGGGACTTCAGGAAGTGGACTTACCATTTGCCTGGATCTAAACTTCAACAATGATGTGGTGATGTCTCAGATGGTAAAGAATCTGCCTGAAATGCAGGAGACCTGTGTTTGATCCCCGGATCAGGAAGATCCCCTGGAGAAGGAGATGGCAACCCACTCCAGTATTCTTGCCTGGAGAATTCCAGGGACAGAGGAGCCTGGTGGGCTATAGTCCATGGGGTCCCAAAGAGTTGGACACGACTGAGCGACTAACACCTTCTTTTTTTCAAACTTCAACAATGATGTGATTAAAAGGAGACACACAGCTGTGAGTGACAGAAAGAGATGGAACTCCAGACCCCGAAGTCACCCAACTCTCTTTTCCTTGCATTCCCCTGCCTCCCAGACGTGCCAATGGAAGATAATTTGTGTAATCTGACAGTAGCAGTCACTGGACTTTTTATCTCAACCAAAGTGTTAGTGACCATCATATATCAGATTAGTCAAGACAGCTATGCTAAAAAAATGTCGAGATTTTTCTAACCTGAAACACACAAGTCGATGCCCACATTGATGAGATTAATATGAGTTGAATCTTCACATTTCACCTTCTTATTCAGACATGCTTATGTTATCTGTGAAAAAAAAAAAAGAGCTGCATTTTGAGCTACTATATATGAAATAATTGGGGTTTCCTCAGTGGCACCAGTGGTAAAGCACCCTCTGCCAATGCAGGAGACTAAGAAATGAAGCTCGACCCCTGGGTTGAGAAGATCCTCTGGAGGAGGGCATGGCGACCCACTCCTGTATTCTTGCCTGGATGGTTTCCATGGACAGAGCAGCCTTGTGGGCTACATTCCATAGGGTCACAAAAGGTCAGACATGACTGAAGCAACCTAGCGCGCACACACGCATATGAAATAGTTATTTCAGATGCATTTTATAGTAATTTGGAAAATGCATGAAACCAACACCCTCGTTGCTTTTCTTGGTCTTTCTCTGAGAGTGTCTGGAAAAACCACATAAAGCCTACAGATATTTGGCAGTTTGATGTACAAATGGTTTCTGTTCCACAAAACTATTCATTTTAGGTGATAATTGTAAACTAAAATATTCTAACAGCTCATTAGAAGCACTGAGGTTTTCATATACTATGATTTTTGTAGCTAATGGAGCAGGCTAACTATAGAAGAAAATGTTTAAAAGACCTATTATTTTTTCCTTCACATGCAGGGAAATTTAGAATGAGGTCATTCATGAAACTTGATGGATTCATACACCTGGATACAGACATCAAAAAATGCTGAACACCCACCCTTTCTCAACTTAGCTTTTGTGATCAGAGATGAAGCCTGCCACGTGCTCAGTGTCTGCACGGTAGGCAGTTTGGTGGATACAAGAGTGGAAAGTGAAAAGGACACAGGCATGCACCACACACACACACACACACACACACACAGTCTTCTTACCCCAGAGCACTCAGGATGAACACTGGATGTGTTAGATGAATTAACTGCTCTTTCTGGTGAAATGCATCACAGGGAGAAAGAGGAAAGGACTAGATCACTTCTAGAACCGGAGAAAATGATAGAATTAGACAGGCTGTCCCATTGCTGGCTTGAGCAGCTCCTCTGACAGCAGAACTGGTCTAAAGGCTGCCAGGGATTTACCCTGCAGGAAAGCCCAAGGAGTCTCCTCAGAAAGACTCCCAGTCCTCAGTCCTTTCCAGCACAGGAGGTATGGGACCAGCAGAGATCCTGACAACATTATCACCGGGATAAATACAGTCCACTTCCCTCACCACCAGGATGTTATCCACCCATAGGCTGGGGATGATGGAAAAACCAAAAAAAGATATTTCACTGAAAACTCTGTGCAACACAGTATCACCAAGAGCTCTGCTTTGCAAAGTGTGAATCAGAAGGGAGAGAGGGTCTCCTGTCCACCGAGGTCCCAGGCTCAGCTCTGTGGCTGTGGTTTCCAGTGCTGGCAGCTCCGAGCAAGGGCTTGAAGGAGGGAGGGGCACCTGAGATGCCCATGAGAGAAGGTGCCAGAAACAGGCCATCAATGCCCGTTACTGGGGAGAGTTAAAGCCAGTGCCATTCCAGTTAAAATTCAGTGCGACCCAAACTTGTCTGCAATTGAAATTCCTGGGAAGTTTCTGCAAATATCTCTGTTTTGGGGGTGGATTTGGAAACCCATGGTGGTGGGAAGACCCCCACTGCTGATGCACTGGGCACCAGAGTTCTGCGCCCGGCATGGCCCCTAGACCTGTCGCCCCTCTCCAGGGCCCTGCTGCTGTGAACGTCCCCTGAGAGTGGCTGCAAGTGCTCCCTCCTGAGGGCTGTCCTGGGAGGTTGGGGCGCTGTCTGCTTGCCTGTGAGGGCAGCAAGATGCTCGCTCCAGGCTTCCCGTGGAAGCTGTGTCCCCCTTCTCCCTCCCCTCGCCCCCGCCTCATAGCATACTTCTGCTCACTCTTCTCTGCCCTCTCCTGTGTTCCCCCTCCTGACTGGCCCCTCTGGGAACTCTTCCTCAAGAACTACTTAGACAGGAACCCCGCCTCGGACAAGGTGCAGCCCCCCTGTGCCCCCGGAGCTGGTGAGAGATGCAGGACCCCTGGTCCAGCCCAGCCCAGCCCCTCAGACTGCGCCGCTGAACAGGGAGGAGGCCAAGGATTGGCCTGATGGATGCTGGAGGGGCAGGCGACAAGCGCCCTGCTCTGTCCCCGGCACCCGGTATGGGCGAGCGCTCCTTAAATGAAATGAAAACTTCAAAGAAAAAATAGTCCAACCAGGGTGTCAGAAACAGCTATGTGAAGGGAAAGACTATCTAACATGTTAGGCTCGGTGGGCACAGAGGCCTACTCTACTGGAGATGTTGAAATTTTTAAGGATGGCAGAGGGGAAAAAAATTGGCTGCCATTTGTGGGTGGAGAAAACATGGAAAATTTGAAATAAATAAATGTGTAACTTAATGTCCACAAAAAGTATACCAACTAGTTTCCTGCAATTTAACTAAACCCATATATATTTAATGTGGGCTGTGGTGAATTGTTCATGTGTTTGCTCTGCAGTGGCTTGGGGCCCCTACACTGTAGATTGCCCGAAGCTATAAAAAATGAAAATGGGCAGCTCCACTGGCAGCTCCCTTTTCTGGCAGCGGGCTGAGCCGCTCTCCCCACAGCCCCAGGATTGCCCACCTCCCGCTGCCCCAGGCTTGCGTTCCAGGATGTGAGGGCTCGGCTGAGGGAGGGGCTGAAAGGGGCCCCTGGAGGAGGAGGGTGCTGGGGAGTCCTCGCCTCAGCCCCGTCTCCTGACCTCCACAGAAGCCCCGCACGGCAGAGAACCAGGAGAAGGACGGGGTGGGGAGCGGGGTTCTCTGTGCCCGGAGTCTGGCTTTTTCTGGTGCTTTAAGCACACCACCCACTGAACAGTGTCTCCCTTCCATTAAATAGGAATTTTCACATAATACGAGTTAGGGATGGTTTCTACAGAGCTCCCACCCTCCTCCCCAGCTCGACCTGGTGGGCAGAAGGACCCTTACAGCCACCGGGGAGCCACTTGGTGTGATTTTTAGAGCTGGGCTTGGTGTCTTGAGCTCTGGGTTTCACATTTCTTCCCTCTTAGGACTCAGCTCATTAAGTCGACTTTAACTTTGTTAAAGAATGATTTTCACACGCTGAAACACACCCTGTTTAAGTGTGCAGTGTGATTAGTTTTGGCAAATGTATACAGCAGTACAGTGTATATGTACCAACTAGATTATGGTATATATAAATACAGTCCACTTCCCCCCCCAACCCCCACCAGGATGTTATCCACCCATAGGCTGGGGATGATGGGAAAACCAGAAAAAGATGTTTCACTGAAAACTCTGTGCAACACAGTATCACCAAGAGCTCTGCTTGGTGAAGTGTGAGTCAGAAGGGAGAGAGGGTCTCCTGTCCACCGAGGTCCCAGGCTCAGCTCTGTGGCTGTGGTTTCCAGTGCTGAGAGCTCTGAGCAAGGGCTTGAAGGAGGGAGGGGTCACCTGAGATGCCCACGAGAAGAGAGCATATAAATACATATAAATACCATATATACCATAATCTAGCTATAGAATATTTCCATCACACCCAAGAGTTCTCTCGGTTGTCAACCAACCCTCCACGTCCAGGCAAGCCCTGATCCGCTTGCAGTAGTTAGTCTTCTCTAAAATATCAGGTAAACGAACAAAAGTCTCCACTTAACAGATAAACAGGTATGGGGATGCAATATGTAACATGATAACTTGCGCTAACATCACTGCGTGATACAAAGGAGAGCAAATCCTGAGTTCTCATCACACCCAAAAGAGCACCTTTCCTCCCGCTTTGGTAATTATAAGACACAGCGGACATCATTGGAACTCAATTCACAGTGTAAGTCGGGTTACTGTGCTGCACACCATAAACTTTTACAGTGATGTGTGTAAACAAAATGGGGGGGGGAGGAATGGACAAAAACCAATTCCAGGACAATGCGGAAAAGCAGCGGCAACAGGGCACTTGTCTGGCTCATTTCTGATCTTCTAGGAGAGCTTCAAGTTTCTCAGCAGTATGAGTTTAGCCGCACACTTTGTGTTATTTAACTTTGTTTACTACTGCTCTAGTGGCCTAGTAGTAGCAAACCCAGTGAGCATCATGAAAGTTATTATAAAGAAATTAAGGCCCAAAGTCTCACTAGTTTTCTTCAGAAGTATGATCCTGGGTCTGCTGTTGGTTGGTTATGCAGTCCCAGTCAGTGCTCAAACCAGAGAAGAGTATTTGCAGCGGTGCACTGGCTGATAAGGATGGCATCACTGACTCAATGGGCAAGAGTCTGAGCAAACTCCAGGAGCTGGTGATGGACAGCGAGGCCTGGCGTGCTGCAGCCCATGGGGTCGCAAACAGTTGGACACGACTGAGCGACTGAACTGAACTGAACTGAACTGGCTAATAAAGCAATGAAGCCATTAAAATTCTAGTGGCATTTACAAGCGAAACATAAGGAAATAAGTTTTTAATACAGCAATAGAACTCCCTGAAAGACAGACTATTGAAATAAAAAAAGAGAGAGAGGGAGAGAAATAGAAGTTCAGTAAGAAGTTCAGTATTTTACAAGTGGACTTGGTACACTGGGGAAAGCGAGAAAGTGAAGTCGCTCAGTCGTGTTCGACTCTTTATGACCCCATGGACTGTAGCCTACCAGGCTTCTCCATCCATGGGATTTTCCAGGCAAGAATACCAGAGTAGGTTGCTGTTTCCTTCTCCAGAGATCTTCCCAACCCAGGGATAGGACCTGGGTCTCCCTCCTTGAGGGCAGACGCTTTACTCTCTGGCCACCAGGGAGGCCCTGGTGCCCTGGGGGTGTCTCATAAGGGACTCTAGACTGATACGACTGAAACACCGCATCGCTGGCCGAGACTCTGGTGTGAGACAACATCACAGATGAAAGTGAGAATCAAAGTGTTAGTCACCCAGTTGTGTCTGACTCTTGAGAACCCCAGCCACTGCAGCCCACCAGACTCCTCTGTCCATGGGATTCTCCAGGCGAGAATACTGGAGTGGGCACCAATTCCTTTCTCCAGGGGATCTTCCTGACCCAGAGACCGAACTCTCGTCTCCCACCTTGCGAGCTGATCCTTTACCTCTGAGCCGCTAGGGAGGGCCTGAAATCGCAAATGTTTGCCTGCATAGACTGGGTGTATTTGTGCCAAACAAGGAAATCATGTCCCATCCATCCAGGAGCTGATAGTGATGCAGAAATCCAACTGCAGAAAAAATAAGTCTAGACAAAATGATTTTTTCTTACAACTGGATGACTGCTCTCGCAATACCAATGTGGCGAATTTTCAGTCCATTGGGATTTTGAACATGATGTGATGTGAAAGAACTCCCTTCTTGGTTTTCTATTCTGCAGACATGACCAGCCCTGAAACGTATGCCACGAGGAAGGGTAAAGCCAGCAACGCTGCGGATTGCAGTTTTAATGCTGTGTAGCACTGGAGAAGGAAATGGCAGCCCACTCCAGTGTTCTTGCCTGGAGAATCCCAGGGACGGGGGAGGTCACACAGAGTCGTGGGGTCTGTGGGGTCGCACAGAGTCGGACATGACTGACGCGACTCAGTAGCAGCGGCAGCAGCAGCAGCAGCAGCATGGCCACAATGACAGCACACACTGGGCGAGTAGTTAAGCGATTAGGAATACATCCCTCCGGAAGTCAGCCGGCTCGTATCTGTGGTTCCAGCCAGATTTACTTTGGGGGTGGTTGCCACAACCTCACCTCCCTATGGGCTCTTGTCAGTACTGTGGCGTGGATCCCATGCTATGAACTGCTTCACCAGCCCAGCTCTGCTCCAATGCCGCCCTCTTGGCAAATTCGATTCTTACTATCCTACTATTCCCCTATACTGCTATATTTCTACCCAAAGCATAGATTATCTTCTATCATAACATCTGCATTTATTATGTTTTATCCTTAACTGTCTGTCATCCAATAGGATGATAATTCCACAAGTGCAGGGGATATTATTTATTTTGTTCATGGATGTATCTTATGCACCTAGAATAATGCTTGGAACATAGGTGCCCTATGTATCTGTCCTACGAATAAAGGCATCAATTACTTAGTTAATCTACTCAGCTCTTTCAACCCAGATAAAATTCTGCACAACTGCATGTTTACTGTGAGTGCCAGAGAACTCATGACTGTGAAGTGGCCATTTTGAGCCCTGAGCTGGGAGACTCAGGACCGCTCCCCTTCATGCACGGAGTGTTCCTTGGGGTACCTCTTGCCAACTCTAGGATTCAGTGGGAGACAGATGGAAATCACTGACTTTGCTGTACCTCACATGTGAGTTATTTTCATAGATAACGCGCATCGTAGTCACCCGTGAGTTTCTACACAACGAGGCACACATCTGGATGAAATTAGCTCCAGCCAGTCATCTGGTCCACTTGTGCTCAGCTATGGAGGGTCATCCCTGCCTCCCCAGACCTCACCAACCCGAGAAGGATAGGAAGAGAGGGCAGGGCCAGGGGCAGCCTGGGCGCTAAGCCCGCATCTGGAGTCTCCTCTATTCCTCTGCTCCCCTGGCGTGGGCCCTGCCGTCCCCTCGTTCTCCCGGGCGCCTGAGAAGCCAGCCTCCCTGCTGGCAGCTCTGCCCGCACATCACCTCATCAGTGCCCCCCACCCAGGATCAGGGTATCCCTGCAGCTGCTGCCACGGACCTGGGTCTTGTCCAGGCCTTTAACACCACCAGGCTTGAAACACTGTAACGACAGACAGGCTAAAGCTCCAGACTCAGCTCCCTCTGTTGCTCTTGGTTGCCTGGTTTGAGAAACTCAGGACATGTTCCTCACCGGCTGAGTTAGAGGCCATCCAAACGGTGCGACCCCAAAGCACCAGCTGTGGGTTGAATCGTGTCGTCTGAAGAGTTAGGCTGAAGTTCTCAGCCCTTACTTGTGACTGTGACCTCGTGGGGAAACAGGGTCTTGGCACACTTAAGATGAAGTCATCTGGGAAAGTCCCAACCAGTAGGACTGGGGTCCTTAGAAGAACAGCAGGGACAGGCTGAGAGCAGGCTGTGGGGCCCCCGAGGCAGGGCTGAGAGTCATGTGGTGCGGTCAGGGGACCCCAAGGGTCAACAGCACCTCCAGCAGCTGGCAGAGGCCAGCCAGGGTCTAGCAGGCTAGAGGGGACACGAGACAGGACGCTGCCCACACCTCCATCTCACACTGCCAGCCTCCAGCACTGTGAGATGCGGCCTCTGCCTCTTCCTAGTTCTGGCCCTTGCTCAGGGCAGCTCTGGGCAGCTGATCGGTGCTCACTCACGGCCACTTTCCCAAGACAGACCCTGAGCGCCTGGCTCTCTCTCTGCACAGTGATTTCCCCATCTTCCGGTTTCTACCTCTGGAAACTTTTGAGGATCCAGGAAACGTCTGCTACCACTACTAACTCAACAGCGTTAATCCTGTTGTACCCAGGCCCAGAGACCAGTTCTCAGAGCAGGAGCTGTGATTTTTCCAGAAGGTCCCGTGTGCCTGTGATGAGATGCCTAGCAGGTTGCCTAACAGCGGCCCCACTACAGTTACCCTACAACCTATAGGAACTTTGCAGGTATTAACTATGTTTCATCTGTGACCATTTGTGCTTAATTCATAAGCTTAATTCAATTAAAGATATGCTTAATTCATCTCTTTCATTTCCTTTACACAATGAAATAAATACATTAGAAAGCTAACATAATCACACAAACTTATGTGGTGAAACTGGTAAACATAATTGAGAAGCATAACATATAAGGATGGGCAACACATAAAAAACATTTCCCCCATAGTTTTAAACATGGATACACAAAGAGAAGAGAAGCAGCAGCAACCAGAGGTTCATTTCTTCTAGGGAGGAGATACTGACGCAATTTCACTGAATTCGCTGTAATATTTAGCAAGAACATATTTAGCAATGAAATGTGCCTCTAACCTCACCATGCCCATCTTTCACATGGGAAAAGCATTTTTAAAACACAATGCTACAGTCCTTTAATACTTCTTTTGCTTTTTTCTCCTCCTTTTAATTAATAAAATCAAAACATACCAAGAGTACACGGCTAACTGAGCCAGTAAGGTAACTAAGCTTGTTGAAAAGCAGAGACATTACTTTGTCAGCAAAGGTCCATCTAGTCAAGGCTATGGCTTTTCGAGTAGTCATGTATAATGTGAGTTGGACTATAAAGAAAGCTGATCGCGGAACAATTGATGCCTTTGAACTGTGGTGTTGGAGAAGACTCATGAGAGTCCCTTGGACTGCAAGGAGATCCAACCAGTCCATCCTAAAGGAAGTCAGTCCTGAATATTCATTGGAAGGACTGATGCTGAAGCTGAAACTCCAATACTTTGGCCACCAGATGCGAAGAACTGACTCCTTGGAAAAGACCCTGATGCTGCGAAAGACTGAAGGTGGGAGGAGAAGGGGACGACAGAAGAGATGGTTGGATGGCCTCACCGACTCAATGGACATAAGTTTTAGCAAGCTCCGGGAGTTGGTGATGGACAAGGAAGCATGGTGTGCTGCAGTCCATGGGGTCGCAAAGAGTCGGACGCCACTGAGCGACTGAAGGACTGGCTCACGGGGGAGGTGGGCTTAGCCAGCGGCGCATGCGTCTTACCGCAGTGGGCGGAACGCCGCAGTCAGGTTGATTGACGGCCGCGGAACGAAGCGCGAGGTGCCGACGTCAGCGGAGCTCAGCCGACTCCCTAATACACAAATTATATCTTCGTGCGCACATGGAGGAGTATGATGAAAAATGAGGAAGGGGAGTGTGTACTGAAATATCTGTAGGATTCATATGCATTTAAGGCTGAGTTGCAGGCGCTACGTGTTTTCCTGACTCAGTCCTCATGCGGGACTGCTATATGTGTTGTGAGTGTGTGCGCGCAGAGGACGTGCTTACAGCCTCGTGCGCGCGCACAGACTCACCCGCACACAGGTCCTCCAGGAGGGACAGGATAGGCGATGGTGCGTTCACCTTCTCGCCGTAGAATGCAGGGAACACAGTCCTTGTTTTGGCTTTCCCTCCCCCGGGGACTGCAAAGAATGCTGTTTACTGCGCGCCCCTGATGCCACGGCGCGGACAGCTGCGAGCCCCCCATTTCTCAGTCTCCCCTACAGCTTGAGGCGGCCGTGCAACGCGGCGCCGGCGCGGTGGGTCTCTCTGTCGGGTGGACGTACCTCCCGGTGCTCAGCGCAGCGTGTGTCCGCGTCCCCCTGGCCGAGATCCAAGGTGCGAGAGCTGTCCTCTCCGGAGTCACAGGGGAGGAGCCAGCCGCTAGAGGGTGCCCACCCCATCACCGCGTCCTTGGTGAATGTCAGCCGCCAGACCCACTCCTCTGCCTGCCCTTAGCCAGCTTGTTTTCTCCCCTCAAAGCAGGTCCTACTCCCCCTCCCACACTGATATGTGCTGACATCCGTATCATCTGTATCTTTACGTATCTGCAGAATGTGTCATTTCTCACCTTTGATGCACGAAGGAAGCGCATAACTTTCTAGTGGCATTTGTTATATCTGCGGCTGAAACTGTATCGAATTCGTTTTGTAACAGAACCGGATTTAACTCATACTGCGCAGTATGCAAGCTGCCTATTAGGATCTCCACTGAAGTCCCTCAGTTCACATATTATGATGTGAAAGTCCCTCAGTCGTGTCCGACTCTTTGCGATCCCATGGCTTATGCAGTCCATGGAATTTTCCAGGCCAGAACACTGGAGTGGGTAGCCTTGCCCTGCTCCAGGGGATCTTCCCAACCCAGGAATCGAACCGGGGTCTCCTGCATTGCAGGCGGATTCTTTACCAACTGAGCTATCAGGGAAGCCCCTTAACACAGGTTTTATATTTCTTGCACCAACCAACTTTTGCAGGGCATAAAGATCATTCAGAGCAGAACCTGCGCTTAGACACTGAAATGATGGAGCTTATATTTGAAACAGTCCCGAAGACTATAATGTCCTTATGCCAATTTCTTTTGCTGTTGGTGTGCATCCCAAACTGCTGTGTACCACAGTCCAGTTAGAAGATGTCGTCTTGGACATCTGTGGGCTACATCCAAACAGCCAAATGAAGTTGCGAGTATTCATTTTTCTTTTCCACGTGTCCCTCCTTCAGCTGCTCACGAGTCCTCTCCAGACGGCTCTCCTCAGTTCTTCTGTCTCTTTCTCTCTTTCTTGCTGGAGTGAAGAATGTGGGGAATTGGGGAGTGGATGTATCCCTCTAAACACCCGCCTCCCTTAGCTGGTGATAGTTGACTTACTAACTCCTGATGGAAGTTCACACACATGCAGAGAGCATGTCCTGCTGTGCACGAGCAGGGAGAAGGAGAAGGCCTGGCTGACCCTGCCCTGGACCCCTGGACGCAGCAGTGACCAGAGGCAAGCAGACAAGCAGCTCCCTGTGGCTGTGTGCAGCCAGCTCTCCAGCCTGGGACCTCTGCAGTTTTAAGATCAGAAGAGTCTGAGGTTGGAAAGAGCAGAAACAACCACTCTGCTCCTGGTTGTTATTTACAGCCATTGAAAGAACTGAAAGAACAGAGAACACAGGTTGCGGGGGTGGGGTGGGGGGAAGAGTTAAAATTATTATGTGTGCTTAGTCGCTCAGTCATGTCCAGCTCTGTGTGACCCCAGGGACTGCACCCACCAGGCTCCTCTGTCCATGGAGATTCTCCAGGCAAGAATCCTGGAGTGGGTTGCCATGCCCTCCTCCAGGGGTCCTCCGAACCCAGGAATTGAACCCTGGTCTCCTGGCTTGCGAGCCAATTCTTGACCACTTGACCCACCAGGGAAGCCCAAAATTATTATGAATTTGGAACAAATCAGGCCACAGTCTTTACAGTTGCTTTATTCCAAGGCTGTGTGCTCTGGATGCTCACATTCAGTTGAAAGTTGTGAGCAGGTTCTGAGGGTTCTGCTCTTGGTTCTGAGCCCAGAGAAGATCCAGGAGACAGAGTGGTTCTCTCAGGGACGCTCTGGAGACCTGGTTTCTTAGGGCCCAGGTGACCCGCTTGCAGAACTTGTGGGTTCCGTGTAGATAAGAGGCCTGAACACACGGAGCGCTTCTAAGGGTAGCTTCCAGGGGTGGAGCTCTGTTCTGCATCTGGGCCAGGTCTGTAAGAGGGACACCCCCTCCCCGCAGCATCCCTACCCCACTGGCTTGGTCCCTGCACCTGGCTGGGCCTCCCTGTGAAGCCACTGGGCTGCGGCCTGTGCTGGAACCAACAATGGGAATAAGGCGGTTCGCGGGGCTTCCCTGGTGGTTCAGATGGTAAAGAAATGGCCTGCAATACAGGAGATGCAGGTTCGATCCCTGGGTCTGGAAGATCCCCTGGAGAAGCAAATGGCAACCCCCTCCAGTATTCTTGCCTGGGGAGTCCCACGAACACGGGAGCCTGGTGGGCTACAGTCCATAGGGTCGCACAGAAATAGGACAGGACCGAGTGACTAACACTTCCTGGGACTATCCTTCTGAGGATTAACCTGGCCGGGCATCTCCCAGCTCTTGCAAGGACTCCCCCACTGCTTTGTTCGAGGCCTTGTGGAGACACAGGAGGGCCTGTTTGTCTTGCTGGCCATCTGCGAGCGCCGGGTATTAGCATGCAGAAGCATGCCGGGTTCCTGCCTGCCGCGGCTGCTGACGTCTTTGCTGCCTGATCTGCATTCATGGCTGGTGGTCTGTTTCGTGTCAATAACATACCCACACAGAAGAAGCTACCTGTTTCGCACCATCAGCGCCCACCCATGGGACGTTAGCCTAGGGCGAGGGGCGGCCGGTGCACCCTGCTCTCGGGCAGATCGCGCGTCCCCCCTGTTTCTGGGTGCGTGCGCGCGGGGTGCACAGCGGCCAGGGTCTGCTCCGCAGACGTCCGGGCCCCACGCGTAGAACTGCGCTCCGCACCGCGCAGAGGGGAACTATTTCAAGTTTTTCCTCTAAAGGAGGCCAGGCGGCTCAGCCCCGCTTCGAGCGGGCGGCGGGGAGTGGGAGGGGGGGGGCTGGACGCGTGCCAGGTCTGATGGCCCCAGCCGCTTGATTTATGAGTCTGATAATAAAAATCCCATTAGGCTCCTCTCATTGAGAAAAAGGAGGAATAAAAAAACAAGCTGCGTGTGTCACCAAGCGGCATTGACGCAGGCAGCTCTGACGACAGCAGCCGCGGGTGGGGGATGCGGGGATGGGGGCGCAGGGCGCCCGCGAGGGGAGCGCGAGGGCCGGCTGCCAGGGTACCGCCGCAGGCTGCCCTGGGTCCTCTGCGGAACCC
>SJXQ01009640.1:258415-276394 GCA_006408695.1 Aepyceros melampus | reverse complement strand
CCTGTCGACCCCCTGCCTGGGAGGTGGGGGGAGAGGCTGATGCTGGACCCAGAGAGAGAGGGTTACAGACTTGGAGGTCGAGGGTCGCTGCCCCCAGGGGATGGAGGCTCAGGCTGGAGGCAGGGAGGTGCCATGTTTCCTAAGGACACTTTGGGATGGCAAAGCCCCCGAGGGAGTTGCCATTGCCAGAACGCCTGGAGATCCCTCTGCAGCAAGCCCATTGGGCACGGTCTAAAACCTACTAGATTCAGAGTTATTTTTAAGTTAAAAAAAATAGCTTTCAGGTTAACAAACAAGATGAGCAATGCTGTGCTCTGAGGGTGCTGTTGGATCTGGGCCGGGCCAGCATCCATCCATGTTGCTCTGGTAAAGCTCTGGGGTCAGCCTGGCTCCGCTGGAGAAGCCGGGGAGGAGGGTACTGCCCAGTGCCAGAGGCCCCTGGGGTCAGCCCCAAGGAAGGGGCAGATGCTGCTGTGGTGTGCTAACGGTAAATGCTACTTCTCTATCAGAACAAGCAAAAGTCTGACTGTATGCAAACATCAAGCTTCCCGGTCACTCTCCACTATAGCTGGAGGTTTTCATACACTCTCCACAAGAGAGAGCTGGCCACGTTCACTCTTTTCTCAATGTGGGGGGAAATCCCTTATATAAGATTGACCTCGACAACTGCAGTTTAGCCTCAACCTTACATTCTGACATCACCCCTGTTGAATGCCCTTGGTGCAGTAGTTACATCACTCCTGTGTCCCAGCGACATGGAACTTTCCAGCTCAACTGTAGCAGGCAGCAGCCTCGTCCAGAGAGAGAGATTTTTGAGAAGACCTCTTGTTACAACTTCCTTCTCATCTCCGGCAAATCCTAATTTTATCTTTGAATCGAACACACATCTGATACTCATACGCTGATATTCAAAGCAGCGTGACTCACAACAGAAAAGAGGCAGAAATCACTCACATGTTGATCTGGTGATGAATGGAAAGACAAAACGTGGCCTGCCTATGCCATGGAATATCATTCAGCTGTAAAAAGGAACAAACTTCCAACACATGCTACAGCGTGGATGAAACTGGAGGACCACCATAAGTGATATAAACCAGTCTCAAAAAGAGAAACACTGTATGGTTTCTCTTCTGTGAGGTCCCTGCTGCTGCTAAGTCACTTCAGCTGTGTCCGACTCTGTGCGACCCCATAGACGGCAGCCCACCAGGCTCCCTCATCCCTGGGATTCTCCAGGCAAGAACACTGGAGTGGGTTGCCATTGCCTTCTCCAATGCATGAAAGTGAAAAGGGAAAGTGAAGTCGCTCAGGCCTGTCCAACCCTCATTGACCCCATGGACTGCAGCCCACCAGGCTCCTTTGCCCATGGGATTTTCCAGGCAAGAGTGCTGGAGTGGGGTGCCATCATCTTCTCCCTAGAGGATTCAAATTCATGGAGGCAGAAAAATACATTGAGGAGTGGTTGCCAGGCCTGGGAGGAGGTGGGGATGGGGACTTAGTGTTAGTGGGTGTAGAGTTCCTGTTTAGCACGATGAAAAAGTTGAGAGATAAAGGTGATGGTTGTGCAAATGTGACCAGTGCCCCTGAACTGTGCAGTTAGAGACAGCTGCGTTATGTCTTGTGTAGTCGCTAAGTTGTGTCTGACTCTGTTTGACCCCATAGACTGTAGCCCGCCAGACTCCTCTTTCCATGGAATTTTCCAGGCAAGAATACTGGAGTGGGTTACCATTCCCTTCTCCAGGAGATCTTCCCTACCCAGGGACTGAACCTGGGTCTTCTACATTGAACGCAGATTCTTTACCATCTGAGCCACCAGGAAGTCCTGTGTTATGTCTGCATTTTCATCAGAACAAACAAACAAACACGAATGTCTTCAGAGCTGCTACTTCCTCCAGGACTCCTCTTCAAGCTGCCCATTCTGAGGGCCGCACCCCTCAGGTGGGGCCCCTGAGTTGTGGACGCCCAGCTTTAAATGTACCTTCTGCTGTCTTAGAACACAAATGAATGCGTATATGCTAAGTCGCTTCAGTTGTGTCTGACTCTTGGCAACCCCATGGACTGTAGCCTGTCAGACTCCTGTATCCATGGGACTCTCCAGGCAAGAATACTAGAAGGGGTTGCCATGCCCTCCTCCAGGGGTTCTTTCCGACCCAGGGATGGAACTCCCGTCTCTTATGTCTCCGGCGCTGGCAGGTGGGTTCTTTACCATTAGCACCACCTTTGAAGTGCAGAACCCAAATGAGATGAGATACTAAAAGTCACTAAGGGCTTTCTTGTCCCTTTATACTGATTTGAGAATGTTCCAGAGTGGACTGATATCCTGTCTGCATCTTTCCTTTGCTAGTGTCCCACCCCTACCACAGACACATATTCATAGAAAGGATTTCAGTTCAGTTCGGTTCAGTTCAGTTCAGTCGCTCAGTCATGTCCATCTCTTTGCGACCCCATGGACTGCAGCAAGCCAGGCTTCCCTGTCCATCACCAACTCGTGGAGTTTACCTAAACTCATGTCCGTCAAATTGGTGATGCCATCCAACCATCTCATCCTCTGTCGTCCCCCTCTCCTCCTACCCTCAATCTTTCCCAGCATCAGGGTCTTTTCCAATGAGTCAGCTCTTCGCATCAGGTGGCCAAAGTATTGGAGTTCAGCTTCAACATCAGTCCTTCTAATGAACACCCAGGACTGATCTCCTTTAGGATGGACTGGTTGGATCTCCTTGCAGTCCAAGGGACTCTCAAGAGTCTTCTCCAACACCACAGTTCAAAAGCATCAATTCTTCGGCGCTCAGCTTTCTTTATAGCCCAACTCTGACATCCACACATGACCACTGGAAAAACCAGAGCCTTGACTAGACGGAGCTTTGTTGGCAAAATAACATCTCTGCTTTTTAACATGCTGTCTAGGTTGGTCATAACTTTCCTTCCAAGGAGTAAGAATGGATTCGGGGGAAGAAAAATCATTTCAACGTGTTCAGTTACTGCTAACCTAAGTGTATTTGTTTCATACGGTTACTGTAAAGATGACCTCCAATGTAGTGGCTTAAAACAACATGAATGCATCATCTTCTGGTTTGGGAGGCCAGAAACTCAAGACAGTCTCACTGAGCTGAAGTCAAGGTGCGGGCAGGGCTGTTTCTCCTGGGAAACATGGCTAAACTGAGCTGGGCCTGCTGGACAATCCTTTATTCTCCCATCTCGAGGTCCATGCTTCAGTCACACAGCGGAGTCCCCTTGCCATGCTGGGTGCTGCCGTCGCAGTTCTAGGGGCTGGGGGCAGCGTGGGCATCTTCAGGGCTGGGATTCTGCCCACCACCCCAAGGCCCTGGTCAGGGTTCCTGGTTCTGTGCTCAGGAACATTGCTCTCGGTGAACTCGCAGCACTGAGCAGCTTGCTCACAACTCGGTCAACACTCAGGAGAGCAGTCAACTGAGATTCTCTGTGTGGCTGCTGTTCCAGCGGCTTTGTGCCTGTTTAAAAGCCTTGCAGGTCGTCCTGGCCCAAGGGCCCTTCTCCTGGAGTAAGTGGCAGGTGTTGACTGGGAGCACGTGTTTGCAACTGAGGCCCCAGAGGACAGTCACCCACCCAGTGTGCAGCCTGCTGGAGGGTGGGGCAGACACGGTGACCCCCCGGCACAGACCCCGTGGGGACAGAGGATGGAGGCTGGACGCTGTGCCTGCAGCCCTGGGGCCCTGCGTCGGTGGGGCTCCGGCTTGGTTATTACGGGCCTGTCACCTGCTTAAGATGCTTAATATTTTTGAATAAGAGTTCTCGAATTTTCATTTCTCACTGAGCCCCACCTGTCGCCGGTGGTGGGTGGACAGGACATGCTGCCCAGCTGGGAGTCACACAGCTGGTCCTTCTCCCCGAGCCCAGCTCACCACCCCGAGCCCTGCCCTGCACTTTCTGCCCGGAGCACAGTTGTGCCTGGAGGTGGACATGGCGGGAAGCTCAAGTTTCCTGCCACAGGTATGGCTCGGGGGCCAGGAGGGCACAGGACTGATGCCCTTCAGCCTTTATTAGTCAGAGACCCTCTGCTGCTGCCACACGGGACCCGGCCGTGAAGCTGCTCGAGGCTGGGACAGGGCCCGCGGCTGAGTCTGGCAGCTCGTGGCCTCCCAGATCGCGCAGACACTCGGGCCGCAAGCAAAGCAGGGCGCAGAGCAGATGCTCCTGCCTCGTCTCTCCTGGGCCTCGGCCTGGGTGGGCAGACCTCAGCTCCTGCGCCAGCCACGCGGGGGAACTCAACCACGGGGGCCACGTCCACGGGCAGGCGAGTTCTGGGGAACTTGTTGCCTGTGCTGGGCTATATAGGTCTCTTCCTGGGGCAGAAGGTGATGGTGGAATAGTGGGTGGTCCTAGTCACACACCCTGCTTCCCTGTTGGTCCCACCTGCTGTCTGGGCCTGCCCTTCTGGACCGCCCCCCACTGCACAGTCTGTCCTGCCCTCTGTTTCCCTTCTCACCTGATGGCTTTGCCTCTCAGATGATCCTAACAGTCTCTGTCTCTAAGTACGGAAGTGCAAGCCAAGTCGCTTCAGTCGTGTCCAACTCTTTCCGACCCCATGGACTATAGTCTGCCGGGCTCCTCTGTCCATGGGATTCTCCAGACAAGAATACTGGAGTGGGTGGCCATGCCCTCCTCCAGGGGATCTTCCTGACCCAGGGATTAAACCTACGTCTCTTACGTCTCCGCACTGGCAGGCAGGTTCTTTACCACGAGCAACACCTGGGAAGCCTGCCCCTGATCATGAGATTATTTTTCAAAAACATTCATTTTTTAGGATTTGTTGCAAGTCAGGGAGACTCCTTTGCTTTCTAGAAACTTGCAGAGATCATCGTGAACTGGGTCCATGGCTAGGAGAGAGGGAAATGGCCGAACCTCAGAGAAAAGGAAGACCTTGAGTCTGTCATGGCCCTGAAGACTCTTAGCTGCCCGCCGGTTGCCCTGGGATAAGCTGATCTTGAGTGCCGATTCCCGGGCCCCACATCATCTGGTTCTTTCTGTGTCCTCAGTCCTATCACACATCTCCATGGTTGGCCCACCATCCCCCTGTGTCTAGAAGGCGCTTTCTCTCCTGAGCAGCTCACAGGCTGCCCTCCTCCCCTACACCGGCTTCTTGCCTCCTCCTCTCCTAGTGAAGGCCCGCTCTGTTTTGAGGTCCTATGAGAAATACCACTTCAAAGACATCTTCTAGTGCTTTGCATACCAGCCCCAAACACAGAACATCATGGGGATCTCTGCTTGCTCGGGGTCGTTTTCCCTCATAGTGTGAAGTATAACTCTTGGCTACACATTGACACACATTGTTCCCATCTCGTCATCTGTCTCACCAGCCCTGAGACAGTCAGCTCCTCCAGGCCCGGAGCTCGCCAGGCCCGGAGCCCGCCAGGCCCAGAGCCCACCAGGCACGGAGCCCACCAGACCCGGAGCCCGCCAGGCCTGGAGCCCGCCAGGCCCAGAGCCCACCAGGCACGGAGCCCGCCAGACCCGGAACCCGCCGGGCACAGAGCCCGCCAGGCACAGAGCCTGCCATGTGTGTATAGCCTCTGCCTTGGCGTGTGTGCTCCACACGCATCTTCTGGGACCAAACGAATGAAAGGATGAGATCATAAGCGACTGGGGTGAGCTGAAATCCAGGGCATAGAGTGCTTGCTTGATCAGCTGTTTAAGTTCAAACTCTTTGTTAACAGGGACGGTTGCTTCAGACTTGAGACCATGAGCAGGATGGATCTTACATCCTTGTTTCTCTGAGCACATAGAAGGTCTCCAGTCATATTTCTGATTTCCTTTCCTTTTCCTACTTATTTTTCTTCCCACCTGCATATGTTTCCCAGTTTCTGCCACCTATGAATTCTGATGATTGTATTGTTTCCTTTTGTAATTATTTGCAGGTCAAATATTTTATTAGCTGTTTTTAGCATGTATTTAATGTAAATGTGTCTCAAGATATGGATGAAACTGGAGCCTATTTTACAGAGTGAAGTAAACCAGAAAGAAAAACACCAATACAGTATACTAACACATATATATGGAATTTAGAGAGATGATAACGATAACCCTGTATGTGAGACAGCAAAAGAGACACAGATGTATAGAACAGTCTTTTGGACTCTGTGGGAGAAGACAAGGGTGGGATGATTTGGGGGAATGGCATTGAAACATGTATAATATCATATAAGAAATGACTCACCAGTCCAGGTTTGATACAGGATGCGTGGGGCTGGTGCACTGGGATGACCCAGAGGGATGGTACGGGGAGGGTGGTGGGAGGGGGGTTCAGGATGGGGAACACATGTACACCCGTGGCAGATTCATGTTGATGTGTGGCAGAACCAATACAATATTGTAACGTAATTAGCCTCCAATTAAAATAAATAAATTTAAATTAAAAACAAAAAAGCCAATTGGTGGACACAGGAAATTTTTTTGAAGAGACTTTAAGATCTTTTAAATAAATTAAAGATATTTATTACCATCTGTACTCAACGTGCATAGAATTTCCACAGATAATGCGGCTGTGTTAAATTTTCCATTTTGATCTTTGAGTTGAACGTGTGCGTACACATGCCACAATACTCCTTTTACCACACTTACTGTATACATTTGTTTCAGCATTGCCACGGTTACCAAAATAAGTAATTGAAAGAGAACTTTTCCCAAAGATCCAATTTTAAATGGGTTACATGCTGTGACAGTGCCTTCTTTGATTTGTACATTAGTCAAATTCTTAGCATTCTTAGTGGAACATTCCAGATTTGCAAGAGAATCTCCAACGATTCAGACCTTGGTGAGTATGTTGAGAACAATCTCAAATCTGAGAGAGGCATTTTCACAAGTGTTTGTGTTATATTTATTTATTCTTCATCAATCTCTCAGTCAGGTCCGACTCTTTGGGACCCCATGGACTATATGTAGCCCCCCAGGCTCCTCTGTCCATGGGATTTTCCAGGCAAGAATACTGGAGTGGGTTGCCATTCCCTTCTCCAGGGGATCTTCCTGACTCAGGGATTGAGCCCCAGTCTCCTGTACTCGCAGGTGGGTTCTTTACCTCTGAGCTGCCAGGGAAGCCAATGGCTTCCAGAGAAGGTTTCCTTTTCTCCTGAAAAAAGCAGGTGCCAGTCACTGTCACTTTTCTGCTCTCATCTTCATCCCTTGAACACGAAATGGCACCTGGCTCCAAGCAGCCATTCTTGCCATGAAGGGACCAGCAGGAAGAAAAGGCCAAGAGGTGCCTGGCATGACTTGGGCATCGTTGAGCCCCTGACCAGCTAAGGAGGCAACCCGCACCCAGATTCGCTGTTCTGTGAGGGCAGTACAGTGGCGTTTCTCTGGCTCCGGAAGCCTGACTGTGCCAGTGCCCTGGGATAAAGGAGTCTCTGACTGGTCCCCCTGGGTGCCGTCCAAGGATGGAACAGCGTGTCCTCCAGGGAGGTGGGGAGAGAGTGGGGGAGCTTCCTGGGGCAGGCAGCAGTGAGTGGAGTGCTAACGGTGGCATCGGGCCCCAGGCAGGGTGTCCTGGCTGAGGGAGGGGCCTCAGTCCTGCGAGGCGGCCTGTGCAGCCTCTGGTCCTCAGGGCAGCCGGCGCTTGAGGAGCTGGAGCGGGAGGAGGAGGTGAGGCTGCAGAGGGGGCGGCACATGTTGGGGCCAGGGCAGCGGGCGCTGTCCTTCCAGGAGGGTTGCATAAGGCTGAGCCAGGATGCAACCCGCATGGGCATCTTTTCTGGAAACTCCCCTGGGCATGGGGAGGGGACTGTCCTGACACCGATAGCTTCCAGGCCGGGGAAAGGGTTGAGAAGAAAAGTGGGGTTTTTCTAAAAGCCACTGGGAGAAGGAGATGGGGTCCAGCAGGGAAGCCTGGTGGATCCACTCAGGCCTGGCTGGGTTGGGGTTGTGAACCAGGCCTGACCCATGGGGCCGTGAACACCATCCATGCACGAAGCAGCCTGAGCCAGCGGACCCCAGGCTCCTTCTGGAAACCTAGTCCAGCAGGGGTAGAATCAACGTGTCAGGATCTTTGGTGCAGGTGGGTTAAGAAATCATTCAGGCATCCTGAATGCCACCCCTCCCCTCCGCAGCTTCTCTCTCCTCTCTTCCTGCTGGGCGAGGGACTGCTTTTATCTCTTGGTCTCCTGAGTCGAGCCCCGAGTGGCAATGGCAGGAGAGGCACAGAAGAGCCTCTTCTCACTCTGCCTTTTTTTTTTTTTTAATGTTTCATCTTTCTTTGTGAGCCAACTAAGCTCAAAATAATTATCTGAGGTCTTAAGGAAAAAAACCTAAGTGCTTTCCCGTGGATCAGAAGTGGCTAGTGCCTTCCCTCGTGGATGGAAAAATGACCTTAGACTTTCAGGAACTGTATTGTTAAAGTTCAGGAACTCTTTTGTTAAAGTTCCGTTTTGAAATCATCTATTTCTTGGCGAAGCTCTTTAAAGAGGGGGTGTGGCATTCCTCTCAGACCTGCTGGTGCTCTCTCTGAGGGCGTCACGTAGGCTCCTAGAAGAAGAATGCTCTGGGACAAGGCGGCATCTCACAGGCGGAGGAGTTCAGCCCTTCTATAGTATAAAGATGGACGATAAGATCCAGAGAGATGAAAGAGCACTGTCGAGTGGTGTGTTAACTGTGGTGAGGATGAAAATGAACCCAAAAATGCAGATTTGCAACATTTCAGTTAAATGTTCCCTCCCCTCCCCTTTTAAGAAGTAAGTTGTTTCAAAGACTGTGGACAAATTGGACAATCGGAAACAACTGATAGACCCGTAGACAGATAGATAGCATCTAGGCTTTCTGTCTATAAATGGCATACACATTTGCTCCTTAAACCAATCCATTAGGGAGTTGGGGAACATATTATTTTTCTCTCTATCTTACAGATGAGGAGAGGAGTCTTAGTGACATCAAATGACTTTGCCAAACTCACAGAGCAAGAACGTGAGAGAATTGAGAACAGAAATGAGGCCTGGTTCCAACTGATTTCTTCCCCACACATTTATTTCATAATATAGCAGAATACCAGGTTAAGGATGTATGTGGTCAGTTTAGTAGACAAGAGTGAGGGAGGCGCATGTTTATATTATGTTATTATGTTCTGCTAAGGCCTCCCTGGTGGCTCAGATGGTAAAGCGTCTGCCCACAATGCGGGAGATCCGGGGTTTGATCCATGGGTCAGGAAGATCCCCTGGAGAAGGAAATGGCAACCCATTCCAGTATTCTTGCTTGGAAAATCCCATGGACTGAGGAGCCTGGTAGGCTATAGTCCATGGGGTCGCAAAGAGTCGGACACAACTGAGCAACTTCACATAAGTTCTTCTCACCCCAAGGTGCCTTAGGACGAAGCAGACCCTGGACCCTAACCTTACCAGTTCAGTGAAGCAAATCGCTTCTTTAAAACTTTTCTTTTTCCACTAATGCAGATTTGTTTACATTTGGGGAATTTTTTTTATGAAATGAAAATGATTGATGAATTGTAAACTGATGGAAAACCTTTGAAGAATTTGATAATATCTAACAAGACTGTGTTTATATTTACATGGCAGTCCAGCTCGAGGTTGGGAAAGGAGTATGTCAAAGTTATATATTGTTACCCTGCTTATTTAACTTCTATGCAGAATGTATCATGTGAAATGCCCAGCTGGATGCAACACAAGCTGGAATCAAGATTGCCGGGAGAAATATCAACAGTCTCAGATATGCAGATGACACCACTCTAATGACAGAAAGTGAAGAGGAACTAAAGAGTCTCTTGATGAAGGTGAAAGAGGAGAATGAAAACGCTGGCTTGAAACTCAATATTAAAAAAAACTAAGTCATGGCATCCAGTCCCATCACTTCGTGGCAAACAGAGAAAAGCAGAAGCAGTGACAGATTCATTTTCTGATTTTCTTTATTTTCTTTGGACAGATTTCTCCAAAATCACTGTAGATGGTGACTGAAGCCATGAAATTAAAAGACACTTGCTCCTCAAAAGGAAGACTCTGACAAACCTAAATAGTGTATTGAAAAGCAGAGATATTACTTTGCCAATAAAGGTCCATATAGTCAAAGCTATGGTTTTTCCAGTAGTCACATACAGATGTGAGAATGGACCATAAAGAAGGCTAAAGTCCTAAAGAATAGACTTTTTGAATTGTGGTGTGGCAGAAGACTCTTGAGAGACCCATGGACAGCAAGGAAATCAAACCAGCCAATCCTAAAGGAAATCAACCCTGAACATTCATTGGAAGGACTGATGCTGAAGGTAAAGCTCCAAAACTCTGGCCACCTGATGAGAAGAGCTGACTCACTGGAAAAGATGCTGGGAAAGACTGAAGGCAGAAGGAGAAGAGGGAGATAGAGGATGAGATGGCTCAATGGCATTATCGACTCAATGGACATGAGTTTGATTAAACGCTGCGAGATAGTGAAGGACAGGGGAGCCTGGCGTGCTGCAGTCCATGGGATCCCAAAGAGTCAGACAGAATTAGTGGCTGAACCACAACCAGCAAGTCCACTCCTAGCAGTGTACTCTGAAGTTATACCATCCACAGTATGAAAATATAAATGCACAAAGCAATTGTTTGCACTTATTTGTAATTGTTAAGTTTTGGAAATTGCCTTAATGTCCAAGCATAGGACATACATACAATAGAGTTGTTTTTAAAAACTGAGGAAGAGGAACTTCCCTGGCAGTCCAGGGGTTAAGACCTCCTCTGATGCAGGGAGCACGGACTCAATTCCTGATCTGGGAAATAAGGTCCCAATGCTTTGGAGTGCAGCCAAAAGTTTAAAACAAACTGAGAGAGAGAGAGAGATTGAAAAACAGCAGGGGGCGATTTCCAGGAGATGTTACAATGACAAACAGCAAATTGCCAAAGAGCATATAGAGTATAAGTTTTGTGGAGGAAAAAAAAAGATAAAATAAGAAAACAAACATATCCACTCACCTTTACAGAGGAAAGTTTTGAGATAAACTAGAAAACAGTGAAGTTGGTTTCTAACCAGGCCTGGGGGCAGAGATAGAGTAGAAAGAATTTAGATGGAGGACCCTCTCTCCAAAGATTTAGTCTTGACTTTCAGGAGCAAATTCAGGAGCATACATGCTCAGAGAATAAAATTACATCACTGAGCCTGGAAAAGGGAAACCTCTGAACCTGAACGGACACAGAAACAAAGGAATCCTTCATTCAAAGGAGAGGAAATGGAAGGGGAATACATAAGAGAACCAGCCAGCATCTTCTGAACGCAGGGTTGGCTAGAGGGCTTCTGGGTACTGCCTCCTCTGAGAGGCGCTGGGAGGCCGGGAATCCTGACCTCCTCGAGTTTGCTTGTTGCACTGCAAACAACACCGATGGCAAAGCCAGCTTGCAGACACATTGTGGAGCTGAGCCACTGACTAAACACCTGGATGTGGTTGGGAGGGGCGGGGGCGGGGGTCATCTCGGTGATAAAGGGACATAAGCCAACAACGTGGGAAATTCAGGAGAGACTCCGACATGTGAGTGCGTGTGTTTGCCTATGTGCGTGTGTGTGTGTGCACAGCGTGTGTGCTAACTGCCCGGATCCGTCAGCTGCAAGGCCAAGAAGAAAGGACACCCTCAGCAGCAGTGAGCAGCCCTGGTACCCAGATCTTGGTCTCTAATCCCACTGCAAGGACCAGCACTCCTTGAAGGAATGGCTGATTTCAGGCTGAGGCAAGGACGGTGCAAGGTAAGCCTGTGCTGTCTCGCTGTGCCAACAGTCAGGAAGAGTTCAGCAAACAGTGACCTGTGTCCAGGAGCCAGTTTACAGGGACCCTCAGAGATCCATTTATGGACCAAACACGAGCAAAAGAGCCGCATACAGAGATGAATCGCAGGGCTTCCCCGGTGGTCCGGCGGCGCAGTGATAAAGGATCCCCATGCCTATGCAACAGACGCAGGAGATGCTGGCTTGACCCCTGGGTGGGGAAGATCCACTGAAGAAGGGAAAGGCCACCCAGTCCAGTGTTCTTGCTTGGGAGACCTGATGGACAGAGGAGCCTGGTGGGCTACAGTCCATGGGGTCACAAAGAGTTGGACATGACGGAGCATGCATGGAGCAGATATCCTGGTTAAGAGTCTTCCTGCCAATGCCAGGGACATGGGTTCAGCCCCTGGCCCAGGAAGATCCCCTATGATGCAAAGCAATTAAGGCTGCAACCACAAATACTGGACCTGCACTCAAGAGCCGGGGGCTGCAACTCCTGGAGCCCAGGTGCCGAGAGCCCATGCTCCGCAACAAGAGAGGCCACCCCAGTGAGAGCCCTGGGCACCACAACCAGACAGCAGCTCCCACTCAGCACAGCTAGTGCAAGCCCACGTGCAGCCATGAAGACCCAGTGCGGCCAAAACCACATGCGTAAATAAAACACATCTTAGGAAAGAAATGGATTATGAACCATGAGAACTGGGGATCTGCGAGTCCCTACGACTTCAATACTCACAGCACCACAAATAAGCAGGTACATGCGTGTGTGAATCAGGGAGAAGGGAGGCTTTCTCCCACCCCAGGGCTGGCGAGTGGAGGCAGAGGGTGCGCTGAGTTCACAAGCCGTCCAGGCAGGAGCAGACCAAGACAGAACTCTCAGATCCGGGGCAGACTTCAACGAGGAGCAGAATACTAGCCACTCTTCCTGGAATGCTTATCAGCCATGAGCGTGAGATCAAACACGTGATGACACAGTGGCGGTGTCAGCCAAGAGCCAGACCAGGATTCAGACTCTCAGGGAGAACCGAGTGGGCATCAGGGCCTCTGGAGGTGACACTCTGGTAAAAAGCAGCCTCCTCTCGGCAGCGTTCCAGCTGAGATCACCGGAAGCCAGGCCTGCGGAAACATCTAACCGACTCACGCCAAGAAACGGACGGCTTATTATAAAAGAGGGGAGAGGATGTCCACAGTCCTCCAAACTGTCTGTGTCGTAAAAGACAAAGAAGCGTTCTGGAAATGTTCCAGAGTGAAAGAATCTAAGACAGGGCCAGTTCAGTGAAATCCTTATCCATAGACTTTCAAATTGTGGGGCTGGAGAAGACTCTTGAGAGTCCCTTGGATGGCAAGGAGATCCAACCAGTCCATCCCAAAGGATATCAACCCTGACTATTCATTGGATGGACTGACGCTGAAGCTGAAGCTCCAGTACTTCAGCCACCGGAGGCGAAGAGCTGACTCATTGAAAAGGACCCTGATGTTGGGAAAGATTGAAGATGGGAACAGAAGGGGGTGATGGAGGATGAGATGGTTGGATGGCATCACTGACTTGATGGACATGAGTTTGAGCAAACTCTGGGAGATTGTGAAGGACAGGGAAGCCTGGCTTGCTATAGTCCATGGGGTCACAGAGTAGGACGAAGCTTACTGACTTAACAACAGGCTGCATTCTGCTTTGGAGGGGAGAGCAAGTCTAAAAGACATTGGATCTGGTGTCATCATGAAGGGATGGTGTTCAACTGCATCAACTCCCCCTTTGCCAAAATCACACACATTGACCTCCCCCCCACCCCTCCACCTCTGCCACCTGATTGGAGCAGTTTCTCAGAGCTACCTGACATGCTGTCTGCGGGCTACAGCCCTCATTTTGCCTCAAATAAAACTTACCTTGCAAAGTAAATAAAATAAAATAAATAAAAGACATTGGATCAATGGATAAAACTGGAATATGGACAGAGGTGAGATAAAAGTATTTTATCAGGGATGTTTATTTTGACTACAGTGCTGTGTTTATATAAGGAAATATCCTTATTCTTAGGAAATGCACACTGAAGTATTTCAGAGGTAAAGGGCCAAGAGATAATGCACGCTTCACTAATGAGAAAAGTAGAGACCATGCATATGACTAACATTTCACCAGAGGTGGGTCTGGATATCAGAAAGGTCCTTGTACTCTTTTAATTCTTGCAAGTTTCTGTTATTTGAAATTATTTCCAAATAGAAGACTAAAAAATGTGAGTGATGACTTCTAAATAGATGAAATATTTAAGATAATTAAACCACACTACTTATGGAACAGACACGATGTGATAAAATTTCTGCATGTATATGATCGGTTCAAAACACTGAACACAGTCCACAGCTAGACTGTCCTTCCTTTAAAAAGAAAACAAACCAACCACAAGCCCACTGCTGTTTGGCAGTGTTACATTATTTGCCCTCATTTTCCTCATTCATAGCCCAGCACTTGGGACTAGGGGATTAGTCTCATTACTTAATTGAATGTTCCTTCCACTCTGTGAATCAGTGATTAGATTCTATTTAACCCATTCCCAGTGTTAAATAAGCTGCTTTCAGACTTTCTGTGTCTACAATTCCCGTTTGAAAAATCACTTCCCACAGCTTAGAAGTTCTTCCAGAAGCAGAAATGCTTGTGCTCAGCGGTCAGCAGAGTCCTCACCCCTGCTTTCCAAGCAGGCCACTTGGTCGGAAGCCTGCTCTGATTTCACTTGTTTTCCCCAGACTGTTCTTGGAATTGGTGAGAATTAACACCCAATTATCCAAAGATCTCACTTCTTGGAACCAGAAGAACCTGGAAATGCTCTTCCAAGAACCAGAGGGAATGAATGAACTGTCCCTGAGGGAGGCAGTCCCCACCCCTTCAAGCTGAGCCTTGCAGGTGTCAGAACAAGCCCCAGCCTGCCTGCCCACCCCGAGGCTTTTATTCTAGATGGAGCCCAGGAAGTCCAGGTCACAGCCAGGATGTCTGGACTGCAGTTGGGGAGTTGCCCTCAGAGCCCACGACCTTTGCTAGCTTGCATCACTGGTCCATTTCCCCTTTCGGCAGTTTCAATGAAAGGGCCTCATCCACAGCATGTCCCGTCATCTGATGCATTTGGGGAAAGCGGTGGCAGCATGCAGGAAACTCAGGCTCCCCTTCCAGGGTGATCAAGGGGGCCTGCCCCGAGTCCTCCCCCGAGCCCCGCCCCCCTCACCGCTCAGGTTGGCAGGTGACAGGGGGACACAGGGTTTCCGGATGTGCAGAGTGGGTGACTGATCTCAGCCTGCCCTTGCTTGTGGCGTCTGTTGGTGCCAGTCTGTCTGCTCCTTGATGTCAGCCTCCTTGGAGTCCTCAGCTCAGCTGGGCTGAGTTTTCAGATGCTACTTCAGAAGGTGGGCCATCACGTGAGCACCCAGAACTATTTCCGGCATCCTCACCTCCTCCCTCCTCTCACCCACGCGGCCAGCCCGGTTCCCTCCTTCAACTTGGGATCCATGAAAACAGCCTCTGGGCCGCCCACTCGCCCTGCCTCTGGTTCTGCTTCCTTTCTGCCACTCCCCAGCTGTCTCCTTCGCACACAGAGGACTCCATCCCACCTCTTTCTGGAAGCCCACCCACCAGGGCCTTCAGGATATGGCTTCAACTCCTCAGCCTGACACTGGAGCTCTGGGCCTTCCAAACAATCCCTCTCCTGCCTCTGGCCCTGGGGGGCCTCCTCGGGGGCCACCCTCCAGCATGCCAGGCCACTTGCAGTGGGCACGCTGCAGCCCCAGGGCCTCTTCTGTGCCCAGGGATTGCTGCAGAGATCAGGGCCTCTCCTGTGCCCAGGGATCACTGCAGAGACCAGGGCCTCTGAGCTTTGCCCCCAAGCTCAGTGGTTGCTGAATAAGTACAATGTTGGGTGCGCAAGCGGGTGTTCTAAAGTTTTAGGAACTGGGCATTTACTCTCTGGATAAGAAGGGTGGGAACCCACTACTAAAGGGCTCAAGGGAAGGAGCGTGGTCTCTGAAGACCCAGGTCAGCTGGGGTCCATTTTACCTCTGTGTGGACCACAGCAAGATTAAGGCTTGGCAGGAAAGAAAAACCCAACAGGGAGATAAAAAGAGAAAGAAGCAATGGAAGCAGAAAGTGACCGAGCAGAGAACCGAGCCATCCAGAGGCCTCAGGCAGGGGCTCCCACCCTCCCAGATGGATATTTGATCTGGGGACTATTGTGATGGATGGAGGCTGCCTGCCACCTCCAAGCCCACCTTCTTCTAGCTCAGTTCAGTTCAGTTCAGTCGCTCAGTCATGTCTGACTCTTTGCAGTCCCATGGAACAGAGCACGCCAGGCCTCCCTGTCCATCACCAACTCCCAGAGTTTACCCAAACTCATGTCCATCGAGCTGGTGATGGCATCCAACCATCTCATCCTCTGTCGTCCCCTTCTCCTCCTGCAAACCCAGCATCTCTGGAATGTATGGTGAGGTGAGTAACTTCCCTGAGGCCGTCTACTTTTTGATGCAATTATAACCAAAGGCAGAAACCCCCTGTCCTCGAGAAGCTAGCAATTGAGGGTGAGACAACAAACAAGGCAAGCGAGTAAAGCAGAAGGAGCAGCCAGAAGTGCTATCCCGTGCAAGGACAGGGGCTGGAACTGAGGGCAAGCTTCAGGCGCGCTGCCCTCCAGGGCTTCTCAGAGGAGGCCCTGGGAAGAGGTGAGGAGAAAGAGAGGCCATCTTGAGGGCCTTCAGTAGGAGGGTCTGGAGGGGATATGCAGATACCAAGGTCTGAGTGGGTTCTAGGAAAGTTCTGAGGGGGTTCTAGGAAAGTTCTGAGGGGGTTCTGAGGAAGTTCTAGAAGAGTTCTGAGGGGGTTCTAGGAAAGTTCTGAGGGGGTTCTAGGAAAGTTCTAAGGGGGTTCTAGGAAAGTTCTGAGGGGGTTCTAGGAAGTTTCTGAGGGGGTTCTAGGAAGGTTCTGAGGGGGTTCTAGGAAAATTCTGAGTGGGTTTTAGGAAAGTTCTGAGTGGGTTCTAGGAAAGTTCTGAGGGGTTCTGTAAGAGTTCTGAGTGGGTTCCAGGAAAGGTCAGTGGCACTGGGGACCAGGGAGTGGAGAAGGAGGAGGGTGAGCCAGACAGGGATGCCAGCCACTGTAGGGACCCGGCATCACTGTGAGGGAGAAGCCAGAGACCTGGTCTTGCATCTTGACCGGCTCTGACGGACATGTGACGGGCACACGGGCAGGGCAAGGGCAGGAACTGCAGCCCAGGCAGGAGGCGGTGAGCTAGGCTGTGCGGCGGGGGCCGTGGAGCCTGACCAGGTCTAAAGGTAGAGGGAACAGCAACTGCCAACAGATGGAATGTGGGAGATGAACACAAAAGCAGTCAACTGTACCCCAATATTTTGGCCCAAGGGCAACAGTGAGGATAAGAGATCCTTTTACAGAGGTGGGAGGAATTGTGGGCAGAGCAGGTTTGGGGTGAGGGTGAAATCAGGACCCCAGTGAGTCCTGATGAGTTTCCAGCACTTTTTAGACACCCGGGTAGAGGTGAGACAGGCCACCCCAACATTTCGGGGAGAGCTCTGAGCTGAATATATGAATGCTGACTCTTCAGGGTTGAGATTGGACTTAAGACCAGAAGGCAGAGTAAGACCATCAAGGAGGTGGATGACAGAGTAGGTAAGGGAGCCATGGGCAACTCCAGCATCAAGAAAATGGGGAGACGCAGATTCAACCAAGGTGACCCAGAGGGAATGACCGGGAAGGCAGGATGGAAGCCAGGGATGGTGTGACCGCAGGAGAGAAGGGGACCCAAGACTCGGTCAACATGGTGCGCAAGTCAGTTTAGGCTTAAGAACTGACCTTTGCTCTAAGCACTCAGGGTGACCTCTGACCTGTGGCAGAGCTGATTTTGCTAAATCCCTAAATTAGACCTCCTCAGACCATCCTGTAGGCCTGGATTCAAGAGCCAGTGAGAGGAGAGAAATCAGAGAGAGAGTGGTCAAGGGGAGAGAAACTGGGTGGAGGGATGCCGGACGTGCGTCAAGACTTGTCTTCTCCCCTTGGGAGACAGGCGGGACAGCGTGCTTGTGCTGGGACCGGGACAGTAGAGGACTTAGGAGGGGGCGCGAAGGGAAGGCGGTTACTCTAGCAGGGAGACGGGCCTGGGTCAGGGCCTGAGGGGGGAGAAGGGTCCCCCGGAGCGTGCAGCTTTTCCAACAGGCTGGGCCAAACCGGGCTCAGAAGGGTCAGCGGGTCAGCCTCCCTGCTGCTAGGCGTCGGCCTCAGAGACGCCCGGGACCTCTCGG
>SJXQ01009640.1:206369-255810 GCA_006408695.1 Aepyceros melampus | reverse complement strand
TCCACCTGACTGCCCAGGTCCTCAGTCCTTCCCAGGCAGGGCCAGGAGTCCTGGTACTGGCACCCACCCACCCACCGCCTCCTACATCAGAAAGAAACTGGCTGAGGGGCCAGGAGCCTCCTCTCCCCTATTTTGTTGGGTCTCTTTTTCCTCTGGGCTTACCCTTCCAGGGGAAGGAAAGAGAGGAAGGAGAGAGGGAGAGGGGAAGAGAGAGAGAGGCAGAGAGAGAGAGACGGAGAGAGAGAGCACACAGCCCCCTAGACGTAGGTCTGCAGGAACCGCTCCTAGGATCTCAGTGCCTGCCCGCCCGCCAGGGTCCCTGCCTCCGGCAGCCTTCCTGCTCCTCCGAAGTGCATTCCCTCCTCCGGCAGCCGTCCCCCCCAGCCCTCTTCCCGGCTCCCTCCCCTCCAGCTAACCCCACCTTCACTCTCCTCTCCGAGGTTGTGGTGGGGGGAAGCTGGGGGTGGGGAAAGAGCACCCCAGAGCCCCAGCCCCGGCAGAGATGTCGAAGAAGCGCAAAGCCCTGGAGGGTGGAGGTGAGCCCCAGCTCCCGGAGGAGGAACCCACGGCCTGGTTTGAGGGCGGCTGCGAGGAGCAAGGTAGGGGGAGGAGGGGGGAGGCATGGGAAGGAGCCGGCCAGGGAGGTTTGGGAGTTGAGAACCTCTGCAGGAATGTTCCAGCCTTCTCCACAGCAGCTGCCTTGTCGGGGCAACTTGAGTCCACTTTCCCCCCCACCCCACAGATGGGATTTTGCATGTGTCTCTGGGAAATTGGGGGTGGGCTGGGATGGCGCTGATGAGGCCCACACTGAGGACCCACCTTTGCCTGAACTTGGAAACTCTGTGAGGGGAGTGGAGAGGGGGCGGGAGGAGTTTGGGCCAGAGGTTGCTGGCCATTCCCCCCTCCCATTCCCCCAGCTGCCTGGCCGTCATGGCCCTGGGGGTGACAAGCTGCCCCACGGATGTGTGGCCTGCACTGACGTCTTGTGCAGGACACCTGCGATTGCAGGGCGGGGTGCCGGGGTGTCTGGGGGCCACCGAGGGCCCTGGGGAGGGCTACTGCTTTCTCCCAGGCTGCTCTGGTCGGAGGATGCTCAGGGCTGCGTCATGTTGAATCCTGAGCCCCTGCTCAGCCAGACCTCCCTGTGCAACCTCCTCAAGTTGGAGGGGAGGTCTGAGGCCAATCCAGTGCTGGGCTGTGATCTCAAGGGGAGATGCTGGAGGTGCCAGCAGCCAGGGGATCCTTGGCCTGAAAAAGTGAAGGTGGGGAATTTCCTAGGGAAGCCAAAGTAGTGCTTGGATATCCGACTGCCACATGAAAGGAACCCAAACAGACACCTTGTATTTCACTGAAAGCAGCCTGAGTCTGGTTAAAGGTAGGCCCAAATGAGCCAGGCAAGCTCTTTCCTGGGCTGTAGGCTAAAATACCAAGGAAATGGGAACTGGAGGCAGGTGTTTGGCTGTCGGTGGAGCTGTGGACGAGGAGCTGAGAGGGCATGTGGGCAACGTGCAAGGGCCCCTGGTTGGTGCTGCTCGGCGCCGGGGCAGGGCCAGGCACCCAGGGGCTGGGTGTGTGTCTCAAGATGGAGCCCATGGCTCTTCTCCTTTGACGTCATGAGAGATACAAAGTCACCCAAGTCCTGGCTGCTCACAGAGCCTGCTGTGTGTGTCCCCTCGGCTGTGTGGGGTTTGTGTGCATTCTAAAGCCAGGTTCAGACCTGGCTGTCCCCTAGCAGTGGGATTTAAGGGACGCAGATGTGAGCAAAGCCAGCCACTCACCCCAGAAGAGGTTGCGTCTCAGCGTCTGCCCGTGTTTTGACTTTCTTGGCTCAGTTACCATCCGAGAGCAGAAGTCAGTACTTTTCTTCCATTCACCTGGCTGCAAACATGGCATTTGGTAAGACATTCAGCTATTGCAATGACTGGTCGGTATTTTTCCATCTTTGGGGAGAATGACTCTGTATCACCACGGGTGTCTGACAGATTCATCAGTCCCATACTCAGCATTTAGTTTTGGCCTGAGGTTGCTCTCAAAGGTGCATACCATGTTCCCTTGCTTAAGCAACTGGTGAAGCCTATGGGAACTGATGTGATCATCCTGGTAACTAACAACCTGTTTACATTTTTATGCCATCTTTTTTTAAGAATTAGTGAATGCCTGGCTGCCAGTTATGAAAAGCACTAAGAATCCTATTTTAACAAACATTTATCGTCCTCTTGGTGGAATAGTGTGGTATTAGAATTTAAAAGCTACGTGCTGGAGGTCTTGCACCAACAATATGAAAAATCCCACATGCCTGAGTGTGGTAGGACCCGGCCGAGTATATTTTGCAAGCCACGATGGGCAGTAGTAAGTACCTGTATCTGTGGTATTCAGAGGTTATCATAGTTTTGAAGTGACTTGCTGTATAGATTGGCTTTGTTCAAACTTGGAAATATCTAATGTTTTTACTGTATCCTTTGCACTGGCATATAAAATTGGTACTGGATAATTGCCTATGAATATGTAACTGTAGAAACCATGAAGTGTGTGAATACTCAAATATCACAGGAGGGTGAATGCACTTACTTGGGAAGTGGTACCACGATTCTCACCGAATGTGGTGGCGACCGTCTCTACTTTTACGGCAGTAGGGCTGTGGGTACTTGGATCACAGAAGACGGGAGGCCAGGTGGAGACTGGGGTTTGAGTGACAGGCGGCTCTGCATTTGCGCTGAATGTGCAAGGACCTCACGCGTAGCTGAGGATCTGGGTCTTACCACCTCTCCAGCTCAAGGTTGGTGTTTTCCCTCTGAGTCTTTCAGCCAAGCTTGACAACCCACACACCAAACAGCAGAGAGAGGTGCTGACCTGGAATATCAAGAGGGGTTTCTTCTGAGTTCCGACAACTTGGAAGGCTGATGCACTTGTTCATTTCAACCATTGAAAGTACATTATGGCATGTATTAGATTAAGGCAATTGGAAATTAAGTTTCAGAGGGAGCCACTGATTTCAAGACCGTCTGTCAGCAGGTTGGCTTGGTTTAAAGTTTTAAATAGCTGATAAGCAGGCAAGCTGCCTGCAGAGAGTGGAGGGGGAACTTTGAACAGAAGGACAGAAAACCGTTGCTCCTTTCCACGTCCTGCCAGTCTGCGCCCAGTCAGGAGGGTGGGTCTCCACTCAGGCCCCAGGCAGGGGTTTCCTGTGATGGCCCCTATCTTGTTCCTAGTTTCTTTCCTAGAGATTCCTTATGGGATGAATGAAGATGGTGAATGGATCGTTGTGAATACACATGGATGGTTCCCTTTTTCTCTCTGACCTATTTGTTCATCTGGAGCGAGTGGCAAGTGAAGAGCCCCGTGCTAGTTGGGCTGAGCATTTCCTTGGATGTCCGTTGAAGTCATCTGGTGTGTGTGTGTAAAATTGTGACGATGGTCAGAATACGGTTCTCTTGTGGCCCCAACTTTTCTGACCAAAATGTTCAGACTCTATTGATGGGAGGTATTTGCATAAAATGTTAAACATGCAAAGGTTTTGCCTTTACAACTTAGAGGAACTTGGTGTGTGGATCAACACTGCCAGCCACGACTTCTGTTTTGTTTCTACTGTCCTTCGTGGCTTTGAATGTAGACATGAGTGCATGTCAGAGTTTCAGCTGGCCGTGAAGACGAGGGGGGCTATACGACAAACACCGTATGGGATGAGGCTATGGTGGAAACACTGAATAATTATGTTTATTGATCTTATCCCTTAAGAAGATACTTCTGTTTGTTCATTCTCTTCAGTTCAGTTCAGTTCAGTTCAGTCACTCAGTCGTGTCCGACTCTTTGCGACCCCATGAATCGCAGCACTCCAGGCCTCCCTGTCCATCACCAATTCTCTTCAGATGGTCCCTTTCCAAGGAATTCTTATTTACATAGAAACTTTGATTGAATCACACAATATTGCAGTAGACTCGGGTGGCTCAGTGGTAAAGAAACTGCCTACCAGTGCAGGAAGCGCAGGAAACGTGGGGTCAATCCCTGGGTTGAGAAGATCTCCTGGAGGAGGAAATGACAACTCTCTCCAGTCTCCTTGCCTGGAGAATGCCATGGACAGAGGAGCCTGGTGGGCTACAGTTCCTGGGGTCTTGAACAGTCGGACACAACTGAGCGACTGAGCATGCACAAAACCAGTTAAGGCTGAGCGTCTAGGTTCTTAACTGACTACATCTGCATGACCCCCTAAAGTCAGCCGGAGTGACTTTTCTCTAACAGATTAATGGATTAATGTTTTTTTTTTTTAAAAGAACAACTGATTAGATTTTTATTATTATGAAAGATCTCTTAAAGAGTGGTTTACAGTCATTAATGTGAAAGAGTGGGTATGACCCCTGGAAGAAACTGATGCTAAAGAAAATTTCAGAAGCACACATTCTGCAGAAGCAAATAGAGTTATTGTCCAGGTGCTTGGTTTTTTGATTCTTTCCTTAGTTTCTCTGGCTCCCATCAGAAAGGCCAGGTTGCCCTGCAATGTGCCAAAGATGGTGGCTGGAGGAGGGGAGCTTGGGGGGAAAGAAGGACAGGGATACACAGGGTGGTGTCCAGGGGGAGCCTTCACACGTGGGGCAGAAAGGGAGTCCCGTGTGTCTGAGGAGACTCGCCTGTCCCCTGTTCCTGCGTCTGTAGCCTCAGAAGGTTGAACCAGATGACCTGAGGGGTCCAATTTCCAAGACTTTGAATAGGATTGCATGGAGAAGCAAGTGGGTTAAACCATACTGGCCTCCAAGCTTAAAGGCTAGCTCACAAAGGAAGGGATGAATAGTGGTTCTTCCTGACCCAAAAGGCTGGGGAGGGGAAGTCATTTAACAATCTTTGGGCAGGCTGGTGGCTGGCGCAACGCTTTCTTTCCATTCTTTCCAGAACCACCAGGCACGCTGGTGGGGTGTGAACAGAGGGCACCTTCTCGTCTACGATGTCACGGCAGCTCTTCACGGTGTAAGCAGTTCCGTCGATGCTCTGGTTTGCCAGCCCCCTCCCTTTCCCCACAGACACCCTCTCTCCCCTTCCTACCAGTGCAGACACAGGGCTGCAGATAAACAGAGGCGAGAGCCACGTGGAGATGCTTCCACGATGGGCCTTAACCCTGCAAGTGGGACCTCGGCTTCTCAGCTAACCCGGAGTTATCTTCACCTTGCTAGCGGAAGGCGAGCTGCTCAACCGTGATGTGAGATGGTTAAGAGCTCTTCAACTTTCTCATTTCTTCTTGATGAACACGGCATAGCAATCACAGCTGTCATTCTCACCATGTTATGTACATGTATACACACAGACACACATACATACATACGTGTATACACACACACAGTAAGAACAGTAAATATCACACGAGGATATACAGAAAAAGAGGCGAAATATGTCTATCCTCCCCTAACCCCACTCGCCTTTCCCAGAGGTCGCCAATGTGACAAGGCTGTTATGTCACCGGCCAGTATTCAGGGTATATACAGCCGTCCTTTAGTATCCTCGAGGTATTGGTTCCCCAGAACTCACCGCGGATACCGAAATCCGGGAACGCTCAAGCCCCATAGTCAGCCCTCCCGCCTTTGGCTCCGCAAGTGCGGATCCACCAGCTGTGGGCCATGAGATCCTGTTTGTATTTACTGGAAAAAATCTGTGTAGAAGCGAACTCGTGCCGTTGCTCTGGGGTCAACTGTACCGGGGTGCCTACTTGATACCCCTTCCTGAGACGAGCGCGAGCATTTGGTGTTGACTCTTCTCCAGTCTTTGTTCACTTAGCCTCGTATTCGAAATTTGCCGCCATACACGGATCTGCTGGTTTCACCGTCTGTGTCGTATTCCACAGCACAGTGGAACAGGCATTTCTGCAGTCATGCTCAGCGTCCGATTCTTTGTGACCTCATGGACTGTAGCCCGCCAGGCTCCTCTGCCTGTGGGATTTTCCAGGCAAGAATACTTTAGTGGGTTGCCATTCCTTTCTCCAGGGGATCTTCCCACCATAAGATCAAACCCGAGGAACCCAAACCAGGGGGTCTCCTACACTGTAGGTAAGTGAAAAGGAAAGTGTTATCCCCTCAGTCGTGTCTGACTCTTTGCAACTCCATGGACTGTAGTCCATCAGGCTCCTCTGTCCATGGAATTTTCCAGGCAAGAACACTGGAGTGGTTTGCTATTTCCTACTCTAGGGGATCTTTCCCACCAAGTGACCTAACCTGAAGCTCTTGAGTCTCCTGCACCGGCAGGTGGATTCTTCATCACTGAGCCACTGATTGAATTCTTGTGGGATTACTAGCCTTTTGTTTTTATAAAGAATGCTATAACAGACAACTACATTGTATTTTTTGAGCACATGTGTGAATGAATCTTGGGGTCTCCCAGGTAAAGAATGTCAATGGCAAAGAATCTGCCTGTCAATGCAGGAGACTCAAGAGATGCAGGTTAGGTCGCTTGGTGGGGAAGATCCCCTGGAGTTGGAAATGGCAACCCACTCCAGTATCTTGCCTGGAAAATTCCATGGACAGAGGAGCCTGGTAGCTATAGTCCGTGGGGTCACAAAGAGTCGGACACGACTAAGCATGCATGCGCACACACACACACATACACACTCACACACATGAATGTATCTGTTGGTAAATTTTCAGATACAGAGGTGGGATCAAAGAGGTGACAACCACCGAAACTCCACCAAAGGCCTGTTTGCCCGCAGCTGCCCCAGCTTTCTCGTGCAGCTTGATCTGCTCCCACTGTGGGCATTCTACTGCAGGGACGCGAAATTGGAGTAATTAGCAAATATAAGCACGCTCCTCGAATCAATCAGTGGGATTGATATATAATATAAATTTGAGGTCTGAGCAGTACTAGATGTGAGGTGATTGCAACTGTGATGCGTTTTAGGATTTATGGGCCAATGTTTCTTTTCCAGCTTCCTGCTTGGAGTAAATGTGGACATGGTATCGTGTTCTGTCCCTGTCAGCTACTGTCAATAGGCACAGGGTTTTGAGTTTGCTGTAAACTTATGTAAGAACAGAGAAAGAGTTGTGTCATTTAAAGTGTATATTATTATAAAATAGGCTATGAATACACTTTCTGGGGTGATCCATGAAAACTCTGATCGGTGTAAGTTTTACTCTTGAATTCTCTCATAGCTGCAATGATATGTCTGCGTTTCATGACTTTTATGCATTTTCTATACTTTGAGATTCTTAAATATTGACAGAATATAAACTCACAAAGGGCAGGGGCAATGTCTTAGCTGGTGTGTTTACAGAAGGCTTCGTCTAGAACTGATAATTCATGTTTTGTTCAGTGTTTCATTCTTGCCCTTGGTACAGTACATGTTACACAGTAGGCACTGGCTTTCTTAAGTGAAACGACCAATGTTTCTGTAACTCAGGCAACTTAAAGTGTTGAGGATTCTATTTAATAGTGACCATGATAATTCTACTTGTAAATGGCTAGAGATAAGGAGGAATATTTATACTGAGCTGTAAAATCTTTCATTTGTGAAAGAACATTGGCTTTGAGATTAAGCACGCACAGATGATTAAAACAGCATTGCATGTTTATAAAAATAGTTGTCCTACAACTACATGAATTTTAAGACATTAATGCCTTGGACTAATGAGAGGGAAGTAGGAACAGCTTCTCTTCTCCCACTTTCTATTTTGAAAAGTGTTTCATCAACAGAAAAACTACAGGATTCATTCAGCACCGGAGAGGTCCTCTCCTCTTCACCCGTGGCACCAGTGTGACGATGGGATGCAGCATTGGGCTCCATTTCTGATGTTTCCCTGCAGACAGCTTCCAGATACCACCACCCAGCTTCCCGTCTGCTCTAAACCTAGGCCGCCTGACCCGGCACCCACGTGGTCCTTCCCTCGGTGCTGGCGGGGACTCGGTCCACAAGAGCCCCGAACCCTCACCGCTTGGAACTGCAGTGAAACCCACACGTGTTGGCTCCCAGGCCACTTTCAGACACATTTTCAGGAGTCTGCCCCTCTCCCCTAGCAAAGCCTCATTATGGGAGAGCAGACTTTTCCACACTCTCCTGATGCTTGTGTGGGATCACCGGTCTAGACATCCAAACCGAATTTCAGATGAGGGGGTTCATCTCACTCCTGAGGGGGTAGGACAAACTTTGGCTATGCTGTCATCTCCTCTTTCCCCTCCTCTTCTTCTTTCTCATGGGAGGATTATTATTTTTGGCTGAACCACTTGAGAGTTATTTGCAGACCTTGTGATGACTTAGAGACTTCAGATTTATTTTCTAAGAGCAAGGCATTCTCCTAAATGACCACAATCCAGCAACCACACTGAGGACGCCTAAGCATTGGTCTAATATTATCTAGTGGGAGCCCGTGTTCAAATTCCCGCAGTAACAGTCTGTGTTCTTCCCTCTCGATCTAGGATTCTATCAAGAATCGCGTGTGGCCTTTAGTTGTCACGTTGTCTTTAATCTAGAGGCGCTCCATGACGTTGACAGTTTTGAAGAGTCCAGGTCAGCTATCTTTTAGGAGTTGCCAGTTTGGTTTCATCTGACGTCCCTTGGTGATCAGAGTCAGGTTAACCGTCTTGGACAAGGATCTTCACTGCCCAGGTGATACTGCATGTCACATCAGAGGACACATGAGCCTGCCGACCAGCCCTGTCACTACTGAGGCTGAGCTGGGTCACTGGTTATGGTCGTGCCTGCCAGACTTCTTTCTATATTGTAAAGAGAAGCAGAAACATGTTCTGATAATTCACTACTTGTGCCGTGGCAGAAATCTCTGCCTAAAAGTATAAAATGCTGAACGCTCAGATCTGCCTGCGTGCACGCGTGCTCCGTCGCTCAGTCATGTCTGACTCTTTGTGACCCCATGGACTGTAGCCCACCAGGCTCCCTGTCCATGGGATTCTCCAGGCAAGAACACTGGAGTGGGTTGCCATGCCCTCCTCCAGGGGGTCTTCCCAACCCAGCGGTCAAACCCACATCTCAGATCTGCAGTACAAGTCAATTCCTAATACAAATTTGGGTTTTGCTTTCATACCAGTATTTTTCTATTTAATTGTACTGTAACATTTTCAGAAAGTTCACGTTCTTAGGTGAACAGCTCGATTAATGTTAACATATATACAACACCCAGGCCTGGGGACACAGGACATTTCCTGCATTCTAGAAACTCCTTTTGCTCTGACCCAATAAAATCCCTGGTCGCCATTCTGAACTCTGTTGCCATGAATTCAGTTTTCACTGCTTTGAGATTCATGTATGTGGAATCAAACAGCACCACAGCCTCGCGTCTGGATTCTTTTCTTAACATCATGTCTGTAGGATTCCCTATGTTGTTACAGTCATTTGTTTCTGTTGAGTGCTAAGCAATGTTGTATTAATATTCTACAATTTACTTGCCCTTTGTACTACTGGTGGATATTTGGGTTATTTCATTATAGGGGTCTTTACAAATAAAACTGATAGGAAACAACTCGTGTACTTGCCTTTTGGTGGACATAAAACTCGTTTATTTTGAATATATACCCTACACATCCATTTTTGTAATCATTTGTAGAATGTTCTTTATCAGTCACTGGAGCCCATCAGTGAAGGTGTATGGCTTTCTCTAAATACTTTGGCCACCTGATGCAAAGAACTGACTCACTGGAAAAGACCCTGATGCTGGGAAAGATTGAGGGCAGGAGAAGAAGGGGATGACAGAGGATGAGATGGTTGAATGGCATCATCAACTCGATGTACATGGGTTTGAGCAAACTCCGGGAATGGGTGATGGACAGGGAGGCCTGGCGTGCTGTGGTTCATGGGATTGCAAAGAGTCGGACATGACTGAGTGACTGAACTGAGCTATGTCTGGATGGTATAGACATTCTATCTATGAGAGAAATCCCTAGTGTATTCCACACACGTTAAATGGCAATATTTGTAACCCAGATATAGGATCTTGATAAATAGACTAGATCTTATTCTTCATAGGAAAAGTCTATACAGAGTTTTGATTCACAGAAATAGTTATTCCTCCCTACCATGGATGCTGGATTTGTTTCCTACTCATTTAAATAACATATTGTGCTTGCATCGCCGACTCTGAAGGAGGAGGTGTTGAGAGGAAGATGAAATGTCCCCGGGTATAGAGTCTTGAGTGAAGCTGCTCACAAGGGAGATGCTATTCCTTCTGTTTGGGGAAGGACTGCCCAGCAGGAATCTCTGCCTGGGAAGCTCTATAACTTCACTTTAAGAAGGGAAGGATAACCAGGAGGGCCTCGTTTGTTTCCCCAGACTAACCTTGAGCTGTCCTGATTTTGATTTCTGACTCTGCACTTTTCTACATCAAGACCATCCTTTGCTTGCTTTATGTGGGGCTTGCCTGGGCCAACTGTGAAATAGAAGAGGAAAGGGACAAATGTGACTCTATGCCACTCCTTGCCCTGCAATAATAAAGCCATATTTAAATAACAGGTGCTGTAGCTGGTGGACAGCTTTCAATCATCCTAACATTGAGCTATAGAACATCTCTCAGGAAGGGAATGATCTTGGTTTGGAAAAATACTCTGATGCACAGCAACAGAGAGAGGTGAGACCCCAGTGCCTCAGAAGCAAGAGTTTTGGTTGCTCCAGCAAAAGGGAGAGTCCCTGAGTGTAAAGAAAAGAGAATGTGAGAAGGAGCAGAAAGCAGGGTGAAGGCCTCAACTCAGAGCAGGAGCCCTGCTGCAGGGCAGGTGACTCGGGCGCAGAGGCCAGGGGGCCGCCGAGGGCTGGTGCTCAGTGGACACAGAGCCCGGGGACCGCGGGGGGCTGGCACCTGGTGGACGCAGAGCCCGGGGGCCGTGGGGGGCTGGCGCCTGGTGGACGCAGAGCCCGGGGGCCGCGGGGGGCTGGCGCCTGGTGGACGCAGAGCCCGGGGGCCGCGGGGGGCTGGCGCCTGGTGGACGCAGGCCCGGGGGCCGCGGGGGGCTGGCGCCTGGTGGACGCAGAGCCCGGGGGCCGCGGGGGGCTGGCGCCTGGTGGACGCAGAGCCCGGGGGCCGCGGGGGGCTGGCGCCTGGTGGACGCAGAGCCCGGGGGCCGCGGGGGGCTGGCGCCTGGTGGACGCAGAGCCCGGGGGCCGCGGGGGGCTGGCGCCTGGTGGACGCAGAGCCCGGGGGCCGCGGGGGGCTGGCGCCTGGTGGACGCAGAGCCCGGGGGCCGCGGGGGGCTGGCGCCTGGTGGACGCAGAGCCCGGGGGCCGCGGGGGGCTGGCGCCTGGTGGACGCAGAGCCCGGGGGCCGCGGGGGGCTGGCGCCTGGTGGACGCAGAGCCCGGGGGCCGCGGGGGGCTGGCGCCTGGTGGACGCAGAGCCCGGGGGCCGCGGGGGGCTGGCGCCTGGTGGACGCAGAGCCCGGGGGCCGCGGGGGGCTGGCGCCTGGTGGACGCAGAGCCCGGGGGCCGCGGGGGGCTGGCGCCTGGTGGACGCAGAGCCCGGGGGCCGCGGGGGGCTGGCGCCTGGTGGACGCAGAGCCCGGGGGCCGCGGGGGGCTGGCGCCTGGTGGACGCAGAGCCCGGGGGCCGCGGGGGGCTGGCGCCTGGTGGACGCAGAGCCCGGGGGCCGCGGGGGGCTGGCGCCTGGTGGACGCAGAGCCCGGGGGCCGCGGGGGGCTGGCGCCTGGTGGACGCAGAGCCCGGGGGCCGCGGGGGGCTGGCGCCTGGTGGACGCAGAGCCCGGGGGCCGCGGGGGGCTGGCGCCTGGTGGACGCAGAGCCCGGGGGCCGCGGGGGGCTGGCGCCTGGTGGACGCAGAGCCCGGGGCCACGGGGGGCTGGTGCCTGGCGGCTGCTGGAAGTTGGACTCCTCTGTGTGTCCTCAAGTCTCTGGTGAGTTTACGGGTTTCTTCACCATCTCACTCGTAAACGGGAGCCAGTGAAGGGCCTGAGTCTCTCTGGGCCGACGTGGAGCAGGCCTGGGTGTGGGAGTAGCTGCCAGCCCAGGTGAGCCGTGAGGCCTTAGGTTCGAGACTGTTTTCAGGGCTGCTGAGTATCTCTAGGTGGTGGTTGTTGTTCAGTCTCTAAGTTGTGTCTGACTCTGCGATCCCATGGACTGCAGCACGCCAGGCTTCCCTGTCCTTCACTATGCCTGAAGTTTGCTCAAATTCATGTCCATTGTGCCAGAGATGCCATCCAACCATCTCATCCTCTGTTGTCCTCTTCTCCTCCTGCCTTCAATCTTTCCCAGCATTGGGAAATTTCCAATGAGTCGACTTTTCGCATCAGGTGGCCAAAGGATTGGAGCTGCAGCATCAGTCCTTCCAATGAATATGAATATTCAGGGTTGATTTCTATTAGGATTGACTGGTTTGATCTCCTTGCTGCCCAAGGGACTCCCGAGAGTCTTGTCCAGCACCACAATTCAAAAGCATCAATTCTTTGGTGCTCAGCTTTCCTTATCATCCAGCTCTCACATCTGTACATGACTACTGGAAAAATCATAGTTTTGACTATACAAACCTTTGTCAATGAAGTGATGTCTCTGCTTTTTAGCACACTGTCTAGGTTTGTCATAGCTTTCCTTCCAAGGAGCAAGCATCTTTTAATTTTGAGGCTACAGTGCTATTCAGGGCAAATCTCTCAATTCCAAACCCTGACCTTGAGCTGTCTTTGGCCACATCACATTCCCCCAACTGGAAGTTCATTTGGAGCAGTTTGGTTGTAGTCACAGCTGAGTCTCCTGTTCTGAGTATGGTGTCACCTCTGGCTTGACGTTTAGTAAAAGATTGCATGGCATCGTTGCAACCCTGGTTTCACTCAGACCCAGTGGATTTCAATGACTCAGTTAGAAATGATAGGGATCGAGTCCAAACCAGCTGCCTATCTTAAATGATGAAGTTGATAATTATTATGTATAAATAGCAATAACTTACAGAGCAGGAACAATTTCCTTTAACTTCATTAAGAATGTCCGGAGCACATCAGTCAGCTCAGTTGCTCAGCTGTGTCCAACTCTTTGCGCCCCATGGACTGCAGCACACCAGGCCTCCCTGTCCATCACCAACTCCCGGAGTTCACCCAAACTCATGTCCATTGAGTCAGTGATGCCATCCAACCATCTCATCCTCTGTCGTCTCCTTCTCCTCCTGCCCTCAGTCTTTCCTGGCATCAGGGTCTTTTCCAATGAGTCAGCTCTTCACATCAGGTGGCCAAAGTATTGGAGTTTCAGCTTCATCAGTCCTTCCAATGAACACCCAGGACTGATCTCCTTTAGAATGGACTGGTTGGATCTCCTTGCAGTCCAAGGGACTCTCAAGAGTCTTCTTCAACACCACAGTTCAAAAGCATCCATTCTTTGACGCTCAGCTTTCTTTATAGTCCAACTCTCACGTCCATACATGACTACTGGAGAAACCATAGCCTTGACTAGATGGATTTTGTTGGCAAAGTAATAGGGAAAAGTAATTTGTCATAACATATAAGAAAAATTAATTACTGATGGATAGCCGGGGAAGGCAGTGGCACCCCACTCCAGTACTCTTGCCTGGGAAATCCCATGGACGGAGGAGCCTGGTGGGCTGCATGTCGATAAGTCGGACACGACTGAGTGATTTCAGTTTCACTCTTCACTTCCATGCACTGGAGAAGGAAATGGCAACCCACTGCAGTGTTCTTGCCTGGAGGATCACAGGGATGGGGGAGCCTGGTGGGAGGCCATCTATGGGGTCGCACAGAGTTGGACATGACTGAAACGACCTAACAACAACAGCAGCAGCATGCTAATTTAATCTGTCTCCCTCTCTGCTGAATATTAAGCTCTTTTCCTGCCCATTCCTTTCAGTGTTTGCTGTTCAGTCTCGATGGTCAGACCTGAGGTCATTGTCCTCTGATGGTCTCAAGTGCACAAGAATTGCCAAGTGGAACTGAATGTTGCAGGGACAGGATTTCGTGAAATTCACGAGAGTGGTGTTGGGAATAGCTCCCTTTATGTGCTAAGTCATTAACCACAAGTTAGAGCAAGGACACCAGCGAGTATCACCCGGCCCCGCTGTGATGCGTTTCCATCCCACCCTAGCCTCTCTGCAGGCACCTGAGTTGCCGCCTGGCCTGTGCTCAGTGCTGGCCACCCGGGGTCCACGAGCCCGGGGTCACTGTGGAAAGGGACGCATGGGACAAGTCTGAGACTTTCTTATTGTGCTTACTGTTTAATAGTTTGTTTCTCCCCATGAGAATATCTTCTTGATTAAGACAGAAAAGCCTGTTCGGTCTTCTTCTTTTCCCTAGTGTACCTCTCCCAGTTAGAGTAAAACCTGGCAGATATTGGGTCCTCCTTAAACACTGGTTGAGTAAAGCGTGAAGGAATGATGGAAGGCCCTTTTTAGGAGAACTTTTCTGTGGACTTAGGATGCCCAGGATGCAGGCAGGAGCAGGCTGCGGTGGGAGTTTCCTGGAGTGCCCTAGCTGTACTCTGTGCCCCCAGCTCTCTTGCTTCAGCCCTTCCTTGCTGGGCGTCCCTCTCAGTTACAAGTGGTAAAATCCAAAGGGGACTTCAGTGGGAGGGGGTTTGCAGGGAGTCCCTGGGGGTGGGTCGCAGATGGAGACGAGAGAGCCTCCAGCCTTGGACGTGGCCCTTTCGCCTGCCTCTGCCTCCCCTAGTTGATGAGGCGAACTGCAGCTCCAGGTCAGAACTTAGGACCAGAGCAGAGAGGAAGGAAGACCTTGACACTGCTGGCATGGCCTCTAGATCCCAAAGACAGATCTTCTCATGTGACGGATGGGGCAGGGTCTACTTCTTGAAGGAAGTATGTACATCAAACATGGCGGCCACCTCGGGCTCCCTCCCCTGCAGGAACGAAAAGCCCATCACTGGCTCTTCTCCTGCAGGAAGCTCGCCACCCCTCTCCTTGGGTGTGAGGGTCTGCTGCACTGCGGTCCTGAAGAGGTTTCAGTGCGATAATGGACGTGCCAACGTGTGGTCAACTAAAAGTAGCCACACAGACTTAGAGACTTACTGTCTTTGGTGCTCCTCCCATCCCACCCCTTACAGCACCCTCACATTTAGCTAACTGATACCTTCTAGGAGTAGTTATCCAGACATGAGTATGAATAAGCTTCAGGACCTGGTGATGGACAGGGAGGCCTGGTATGCTGCGGTCCATGGGGCCGCAAAGAGTTGGACACGACTGAGCAACTGAACAGAACTGAGGGGGTACTTACCAAGTTTCTTCTTCCCAGAACTCCTGTTCTCCACTCAATCTCTCTTTCTGGAAACCTGCATCCTTGGAGGTCCTTCTGAATGTCTACCTCCTTCATGAAGCCATGGCCATCTCCACAAGGGGAGGGGGTAATTTTCCTTCTGAATCTAGAATCTAGAGTTCTTGGTGGCCTTAAGCACTCACCACATTCTGCATGGCATGAGGGTCATTTCAATAGTTTTGGCATCCTGGTGCCCTCTCCTTGGCCTCAAAGATTCTAGAGAAGAGGGCCTCTTTCATATGTCTCCTTGCAGCCATTAGAATAATCAGTTATCACGCTAAGCATACAAGTGGAGGGAAGATGAAGAAAACCACCCATATATGTTTGCATTCATAAGAAGCTGTGTATTAATTCTTAGTGACACTCTATATATGGTGTGGAAAGCAATTCTAAAATTGTTACAAAATTTTGTAGCTTTATTTAAGAATTACTTATAATAAGTAGACTGATTTAAGTGGTATTTGGCAGATAGTAGAAAGTATAAGGGTAAAACATTTTCACTTCAATGGCTGGTTTACAGGGTGGCTAATTCATGAGCAAAAATGCTTACATTTTGCTAAGAAACTCTGTGATGTTATTGAAGAAGGAGATTGCATAGATATCCAAGAGAATGAACTGTGAAGTGAAGTGAAATTGCTCAGTCATGTCTGACTCTTTGCAATCCCATGGGCTATAGCCTACTAGGCTCCTCTGTCCATGGAATTTTCCAGGCAAGAGTACTGGAGTGGGCAGCCATTTCCTTCTCCAGGGGATCTTCCCGACTCAGGGATGGAACCCAGGTCTCCTGCATTGCGGGCAGACGCTTTACCATCTGAGCTACCAGGGAAGTATGAACTGTGATAAGGATTTTAAAAAACTCACCTGGAAATTGTTACTGTATTTGCAGACTAACACTGGTAATGCCCAGCCATTGCACTTTTATTTGGACACTTCCGTAAATGTGCTGTCTTCCCCTGTCCTTGGATGGCGCGTGTGTGTTAAGTCACTTAAGCCTCCTCTGTCCCTGGATGGGGTGTGTACTAAGTCGCTTCAGGGTCCTCTGTCTGTGAGATTCTCCAGGCAAGAATACCGGGCTGGGTTGCCATTTCCTCCTCCAGGGGAATCTTCCTGACCAGGGGTCAGACTCCTGCTTTGGCAGGCAGGTTCTTTACCACTAGCACCACCTGGGAAGCCCCTTGGTGGTCTTTAGTTACTGATGTTGCGAGCCTGTCTTCATCTTTCAGGGGCACTTTGCTGTATCATGAACATCTTTAGACTGCCAGGGACTGTTGGAGGTTTCTTCAAAATGTTTATTTCTTAAAAAGATTTCAAGCTTTTGTTCATATAATACCCTCCTTTGCCAGCTTCAGTGATCCTCAATAAACCCTCCTTGTGTCTTTCCCTCACAAAACATGCGCGGGCACCCTCAGAGCCCTCCGCTCCACCACATTTTGGAATGGTCTCAAACCAGTGCTTTCAGATTGTGGTAGCAGTCTATTTGTGAGTCATGGAATCTATCTTTAGTAAACTCAAATCATATTTCTCAAGACTGAATGGAGTAGGGGGGGACAGGGAGACGGCGAAGGAGGGGAGGGGAGCGTGATGGTGGGCCCAGCAGGGGGCAGGTACTGTTCAGTGGCGTGTGTGTAGGCCGCATCTGGTTCTATTTTAAAATGAACTTCTAACTGTGAGTTGAAAAGGTCATAAAACCCTGGTCTAGACCACATTTTATAGATACCTTCGTGACAGCGGATAGCCCACAGTACCAGAGTTGTTACGGTTCTTGGCCAGGGGTAAAGAATCCACCTGTGATGCAGGAGACCCAGGTTCGATCCTTGGGTCAGGAAGATCCCCTGGAGAAGGGAATGGCAACCTCTCCAGGATTCTTGCCTGGAGAATCCCCATAGACAGAGGAGCCTGGAGGGCTGCAGTCCATGGGGTCACACGGAGCTGGATAAAACTGGGCATGCATACAGAGCCAGTGATTACCTTGGTGAAAAATTAAATAAGCAAATCATTTATGATTTAATGCAAATCTCTGTGGATTCAGAACCACCTCTAAGAGAGCTCTAGACTGCCTGTGTTAGCTGGAAGTGAAACCCAGTGACACAGTGGCATCTCAGGGGCTCAGTCCCAGGTGGGTTATCTCATCCCTATCTTCCTGTCAGCTCAGACTCCCGTGAGAGCCTTGGTTCCCCAGTGAGACTGGAAGCATCTTCAGGGCATGATCAAGTCTTCATTCCAGTTGTTCTTCCAGTAATGAGCACGGAGCAGCTGTTCAGCAAATGGTTTTACATGAATGACCAAGAACCTGTAACACACCTGAGTGGTGGGTCCCCATGCAGAGGCGGACCGTGAGAGGGAAGGAGGCCAGGAGGCTGGGGAGAAGGTCCGTGTCTGGGTGCTCCCATCAGGGCGGTGGAGAGGGCAGTGCAGGGAGCCTGGCCCCCTCTGGGTCTTGGCCTTGCCCAGGGGCAGTCCCCACCAGTGACTTGAATCCTTGTTTCCCTGTTTCTCCACCTGGGGCGTAGACAGAATGTGCTCCGCTTTCCACCGTAGAATGAAAGGCACACTCTCCTTCCTAAAATCGTGTTTATGTTCTTGAAACTTTTCATGCCTAATTTGTGATCTTAATGGGCTTGTGCTGGGTGCTGTGCTAAGTCGATTCAGTGGCGTCCGACTCTTTGCGACCCTATGGACTGCAGCCCACCAGGCTCCTCTGTCTATGGGATTCTCCAGGCAAGAGTACTGGAATGGGTTGCCATGCCCTCCTCCAGGGCATCTTCCTGACCCAGGGATCGAACCTGTGTCTCTCATGTCTCCTGTATTGGCAGGTAGGTTCTTTACCTGGGAAGGCCTTATGTGTTTGGGGAGTAATTAACTGCATGTGTTTCTTAAGTGAGATTCTCCTCGGCTGCTCTGTTATAGACTGTACCTTTTCTGCTCACCCCCTCGCACTCCAGGAGCCTGGACTTAGCCTCTGATAATTATGCCTTGATTGCTACTTTGTCAAGTATCACTTGTTGTTTTATATTACTTTAAAATGTTTAAAGTTAAATTAGAGTCAAGTGATAGGTACATATAGTTCTTTAGTTTTTCTCCATCCAGTGTGAAATCTTACTTATCAAATCTAGATGTCATAGGTAAAGAGGTAAAATAATGAGATAAATAAATAAAAGCTTTGTGGCTGCCTACATGCCAATTTGCAAAAATCAATGCCAAATTATCTCTGGAAATGTCTGGAGCAGCGGTGGTTGTCAGTATTGCTTCAACCCCCAGGTCTGATGATTTAAGCTTTCCATTTTTCTTTTTAAAAATTAGAGGCAATACGCCACTATTGTTTTACTCTTTTTCCTTCCCTTGTCAGAAGAAAAAAATTATGTGTATATAGAACTTGGTTCTTAATTGGTGAGACTTGAATCATAATTCAGGTCTGAGTTTGGATCGAGGGAGAAGAAAAGAAAATGAGAGCTTGACAATCCTGTGTTCACTGTGTGTAAAGCAGTGGAGAATTATCACGAGTGATGGGCCAGAGTCCATTTTCTCAGCCCTTAAGGAGTTTTCAATCCTCATGGAAGAGAAGTCTGTGTTACGTGAGATGTTAAGTGAGCGACTTCATGGAAGTGATCCAAAGGGTTACAGAGATTTCTGGAAGGGAGCCACGCTTGTCTCCCAGCCTCGGGAGGGTTGAATCACGGGTGGTCTGGGTGTGGGTAGTGAAGAACTATCCCTCGTGTTTAAGCACACTGGATCTTGCAATCAGAGTCCATTGCTGTGCAGTTTTATTTAAAAGAAACTTCTTCATAATAACTTTAGTAGATTCAATGCATGTCCTGATAGTGTTTTCCTCAGTGCATTGTTTTTGCCAAAATTTCAGTTATTCCTTTTTTTGGTGTTTACTTCACTTCTTTATGTTTTTCAACTTTTTAATTTATATTGGAACATAGTTGATTGACAACATTGTGAGAGCTACAGGTATACAGCAGAGTCTTCAGTGAAAAATAAATGCATTAGTGAAAATTCAAAAGATACAAAAACTATATAATGAAAATGTCTTTTTTGTGTTATTTAGTATTGTTTCAAAGATTTCTTCATATACGTGTTGCCTAATTTCTCTAAGTTCATTCTTAGGTGTGTTTATCCTTTTTAAAAAATTGTCTTTATAAATGCAAACATTTTTTACACTAAATATTTTGGAGTAGTTTTATAAATTGATTTTTAAGTTTTGAAATATACTTACAGAAAAGTTGCAAGCATTATACAGTAGAAAGACCTTTTTTTCACCTGAACCACTACCCCAAATATTTTATTGTGGACTTTCTACAAACTGGGACATCTTACATGAATACAGTGCCACCCCATTGAAATTGGAACTGAATGTTGCCACGTCTCTACCGTCTAACCCTCCACTCCATTCGAGTCTTCCCAGTTGTTCTCATAGCGTCCTTGATGAAAGGATCAGACTTGGAGCTTCGCGTGGCATTTGTTTCTTTAGGCCCCTTCAGTCTGGAGCAGTTTCTCATCTTTCATGGGTTTTCACCACCTTCGTGGTTTTGAAGAGGAGGAGTAAGTACTCTTGTAGCGTATCTCTCAGTGTGAATTTGTAGACCCAGGCTGTGACCTGTAAGGAGGACTGTGGCTGAAATGATGGTCTGTTCTTCATATTCGCCATAACAAGTGACCCATGAATCATCTGTCACATTAGTGAAGATGTCCACTTTGACCACTCGGTCAATTAAGGGAGTGTCCTCCAATTGTCTCCATTGTAAGTTACGCTTTCCCCCCTTGTGAGCAGTAAGGAATTTGTGGGAGGATAAACTTTAATGCATGCAAGTATTCTTTTCCTTTTCAAATATTTGATTATTAATTTGCTGGTTTACATGAGTTTTTTTTTTATTAATAAGTTTTATGAGTTGTTTGTATATTTTGGAAATTAAGCCTTGGCTGCATCATTTGGAAATATTTTTTCACAGTCTGTAGGGTGTCTTTTCGTTATGTTGATGGTCTCCTTTGCTATGCAAAAACTTACAAGTTTGATTAGGTTCCATTTGTTTATTTTTGCCTTTATTTCTAGTCCCTTGGGAAACTGACCTATGAAAACATTGCTATGATTTGTGGACTTCCGTGATTTTGGAGACTTGTTTTCCTGTTTTATTCAGTGGGTTACCATGCCTTACTACTACTGCTTATTTCAGAGCTCAGAGCCCCCGGTGTGGCTGGTGGGAGCCCCTTCAAGCTGGTTTCTGTGTCTTTTGGCATGTCTGTCTCCACCTCTACGGGCTTGATCTCTGTATCCGCACAGAGAGACCAAGATGCTCACATACACACACACCTCTGCATCTTCCCGTGTTTCGTAAATCCTACATGTGAAGGTCTTGCCAGCATCTTCATTCCAACCCAGGGTCACAAGGCTCATCCTAAGCTTGCCGCTTTCCCATATTTGTAGCTCTCTTCTCCCGTAGTGAGAGGCCTGGCTGCATTTACGCCTACTGCTGTTTGATCAGTTTTTCTCTGTGTAGCCATGCTCCATAAGTGCTGTGACACACTCCCCTGTGTGGACGCTTTCCTCCTCCATCCAGGCTCTGACCTCCAGATCTCTGCTCCCGCTTTCTCTGCCCTTGGCCTTAGCCATGCAGCCTGTCTTGTCCGCCCCCAGCTCACAGCTTTGGGACTGAATTTCTGGGAATGGAATGGGAAGAGGAGGCAGAAGAGGAAGAGGAGGAGGCGCAGAGAGGTTTCAGTGCTGACTTTTGCTCGTCCACCTTATGTAGGAATCACCTTAGGTCATTTATATTTGTCCTTCAGATCATTTTCCCAAGTATGTCAGGTTGTTACTGATTAGCTGCTAAGTCTGTCTGACTCTTTGTGACCTCATGGACTGCAGCATGCTAGGCTCCTCTATCCTCCACCAACTCCCAGAGTTTGCTCAGACTCTTGTCCATTGAGTCAGTGATGCTATCTACCTTTTAGTCCAGTCAGTTACAAATAATGGTAATTTTACTTCCCCTTTCCAAATCTTATACCTCCTTTCTTCTCATCTGATTTTACTGCTTAACCCTTCCAGGATGTCTTTAAGCTTTAGCAACAATAAAGACTTTATAGGAACGCCTCTTTGATTTTCCCACTTATCATAGAACTTATAGGCTTTTGGGTAGAGACTGGTAAATTTCATCAGAGTGATCCTTCTTAAATGCAAACCTGATCACATCACACTCCTGTATCAAACTTTTACTCATTAACAGGTGAATAAAGAAAAGTATATATACACAATGGAATATTACTCAGCCATGAAAAGAATGAAATAATGCCATTTGCAGCAAATGGATGGACCTAGAGGTTATCACACTAAGGGAAGTAAGTCAGACACAGAAAGACAAATGTCATATGACATCTCTGATACGTGGAATTTTAAAAAATGCTACAAAGGAGCTGATTTACAAAACAGAAGTAGAGTCACAGTTGTAAAAAATTTATGGTTACAGAGGTGAAAGTGAGGCAGATAAACTGGGAGACTGGGATTGACATATACACACTAACTATACATAAAATAGATAACGGACAAGGACCTCCTCCTGCAGCACAGGGAACTCGGCTCAATATTCTGTAATTGCCTGTATGGGAAAAGAACCTAAAAGAGAGTGGGTATATGTATATGTGCAACTGATTCACTCTGCTATACAGCAGAAACCAGCACGATGCCATAAATCATCTGTATGCCAATAAAAATTGGAAAAAATAAGAGAAAAAAAGCAGAAAAAAATAAAAGACAGACAAGTATCATATGGTATGCCGTACGTGTGGGATCAAAAAGGTGGTATATGGCTTCCCTGGTGGCTCGGTGGGAAAGAACCCGCCTGCCAGTGCAGGAGACACCGGGAGACCTCACACGCCGCAGAGCAGCTCAGCCTGCGGGCCACAACTGCTGAGCCTACGCATCAGCATGACTGAGGTGCACGGGCCTAGAGGCCTGCTCCGCAACAAGAGAGCTGCTGCAGTGAGAGTTCTCTGAGCACTGGACTGGAGAAGAGCCCGTGCAGCAGCAAAGACCAGCACAGCCAAGAGTTATGCATAAATAATTTTAAAGAAAAAAATGATGCAGATGAACGTATTTGCAAAACACGCTCAGCGAGCAGACTTACGGGCCCTGGCGCCCGGCTTCTCCATGCTTTCTGGCTCCTCTGCCTGGGGACCTCTCTCCTGAGCAAGCACGGTGGCGTCTGCTCCTTTGAGAAGTGTGCCGCGGTTTCCTCAAGCAGAGGTCCTCTCCTCTTTCATGGTCACCTCTGCACCTGACCTCTCTTTGAATGATGGCATGAGTCCATCTGTGTGCTCAGAACAGAATATTGGTTGAAGAAATACTGTTGCTGTTACTGCATTCACAAAAATGCCTAGTCATTACTTGTTTCTGTGGCCGCCCCTCCGAGTCTGAGCCCTGCGCGGTGATAGGGTGTGCAGGCCTGCGGGTTAAGTCTCGTCAATCGTGACCCTATCAGCTGTAGCCACGCTCCTCTGTCCATGGGATTCTCCAGGCAAGAATACTGGAGTGGGTTGCTCTTTCTTCCTCCAAGCGATCTTCCCAACCCAGCGATCGAACCAGGGCCTCTTGAAGTCTCCTGCATTGAAAGGCAGGCTCTTTACCACCATCACCCCCAGAGAAGCCCCCGTGATAGGGACCAAGCCTTAAAAACTTTTCTAGCGTGTGGGCCGAGTGCAGTCGCTGAGGTGTCCCAGGGCTTCCTACAGTGTATCACTGTCTTTTAATTGCGTATTTACATTACCTGCCTTGTTAAAGTTTTAAGGCAAATTGAAAAAGCACCACTCAGCTCTAACAGAAATTTTAAACAAAATAGAAAGAAAAATGAAGAAAATTAAAATCACCTGCTTTCTCAGTCCCCAGAGATAATATTAGAATTCGAATATGAATGTATTTCCTCCCAGTCACTTTCTATGCAGATGGCTGTGTTTACTGGGTGTGTCTTTCTCTGTCTTGGCTTTTCTGTCATTCTTTTACTTTTATTGGCGTAGAGCCGCTCCACAATGTTATGTTATTTTTCTGCTGTGCAGCAAAGCCGTCTCTGTGCATTCCTGATGGTGATGAGAGAGGATTCACAAGTAGTATTTGGCGAGTTGCACTAGCGCCACTCAAGTGGAATCGGTTGGGCATGTTTTAAAATTAAGAATATTTCAGGGACTTTATGCCCAGACTTCCTCTACCTTTTAAAAAGGGAAAGTGGTAAACTGGTAATGATTAAAAAGAAAAAGAAGAAGAAAGCGATGAGAGGGTAGAGAATTCTGGCCCATGAGAAAAGGGCGCAGTTGCTCAGCTGTGCGTTCCTGGACCGCTGATCTCCCCCTGCCTCTGTGGAGTGGGGTGCTGCCTGAGGTCTTGCCCTGGCCCGAGGGACCCTGACTCTTTGGGAGGACGGGGGCACAGGAGTGACTGTGGGTGGACGAGGGCGGACCACTTCTCGCTGCTGCAGGCTGGCTGATGAGGAGGTGACTTCCACTTATGAGGAGGGTTATAGACGAAATGAAATGAAGAACTGCTTGGCGATACCAAAGAGAAAGGGATGAGCTAGCTTTGCCTGTGGATTTCATGGAGGTCACCGCCTTGGGTCACCTGGGTTTCCACCTGCCGGGAAACCAGGTGACTACGGTGTGGCTGACACCCTGCCTGCCCTCCCAGCTCGGTGACCTGATGCCACCCAAGGGCTCAGACCAGAGTTAAACGTGGCCCCTGGTGCCCGCAGGGCCCTGGCTGAGAGAGCACAGAGGGTGGGGGGACTTTCCCGTGGGCCTGGTGGTGGTTGGTGGTCGGCGAGGCGGGCTGGGCCAGTGAGGAGGTGGGCAGAGGGACGTCCAGGCGGCGAGGCAAGCACAGAGGCGGGGTGGGGATGGGGCGCGCGTCTGTCCGGGTGTGGTCACCGGTCACCCAGGGCTCCTGCTTCGTCACTGATGCTCCTGGGGCCACTTTCCTTCCTGGTAAAACCACTTGTCCATCTTCAAGCCGGAAACTTCCAATAAGACTTCGCCACAGTCCTTGGAGGTGCCTTTAATCCTCCCTTTTTAACTTGGAAATTAGGACCAGAGATGGGAGACTGCTTGGGAGAGGTCACACAGCAAGAAGGAAGGAGAGCCAGGCTTTGATCCCAGAATCTTTGGCTCTTGATTTTTTTTTTTTTTTTTTCATCTTCCCAGAAAACATGCCAGTCCACACTGAAGAGGAGGTCTGGGGAGGTGTTTTTGAAAGCTCTGAAGCACTTTTCACATGTAAGGTCTGAGTAAATGAGACAGATTTACATTATGGCTAGAGAGTCTGAGCCGCCCTGAGTTAGGATTAAGAATACGTTCCCTCTTTCCTTGTGTAAGTGTCTGTGTGAGCCTGTGTGTGAGTGTGTGTGTGTATCCGAGAGGGGGCGGGAGGAAAGACCACATAATCTTGATTAATTACTTCAGAAGTTTCATTTCAAGGGTGGAAAGCTTGGTTGCATTCCTGCCAGCATCTGAAAAAAAGCCGCTTCTTGGCACATTGCTGTGCTGCTTAGATCAGGTAGCTATAACAGCAATTACAGCTCAGTCGTCTGTGTGTGTGCATGTGTGCCCATGTGATTGTTTTACGTTTCAACTCACGAAAGGCTCAGGTTCAATAGACAGACCCAGCATCCCTGTGGGCACAGTGGGCAGCTGGTTCTCTGGGCACACGTGTGCTTCTTCTGCGTGTACGAAGGCCTGGCCACCCGCAGGTGGGTTTTGTGCATGATAGGAGTGTGGTCCTGGTGTTGACCTTCAATGACTGGGCAGGCATCTTGCTGGTCTTATGGACCTGAATCCATACAAGTAATAGTGAAGGAGGTCCAACCAGTCCATCCTAAAGGAGATCAGTCCTAGGTGTTCATTGGAAGGACTGATGCTGAAGCTGAAATGCCAATTCTTCGGCCACTTGATGTGAAGAGCTGACTCAGTGGAAAAGACTCTGATGCTGGGAGGGATTGTGGGCAGGAGGAGAAGGGGATGACAGAGGATGAGATGGCTGGATGGCATCACCGAGTCATGGACATGAGTTTGGGTGAATGAACTCTGGGAGTTGGTGATGGACAGGGAGGCCTGGCGTGCTGAGGTTCATGGGGTCGCAAACAGTCAGACACGACTGAGCGACTGAACTGAACTGAACGGTGAGCCCCTGTCTCCACACCGCATCCCAATTCTCCCCCGTTCTCCAGGCTCCACCTGTCTCTGCACACACCTCTGCCTTACCAGGAACGCAGGGCCCCACTTGCTCCTCTCCTGGACCTTCATTTTCTCCCCACCGGCTGACTCGCCCCCACCGAACCCCGTGAACCACTCTGCTGGATTGCTGTCTGGTTCTGAGCAGCTTCAGTGGATTTCCAGCCCGTTCTCCACCTCCTCTTTCTTGCCAACCAGCTTCTCTCGGTCCCTAATGTTCTGAAAGTGAGTGACGACATGTCTCGGGGTGGGCTTAACGTTCTGTCCTGGATGGCGTTCGGTGGAAAATGACCTTTCCACGTGGGGGCTTGTCTCTCCCAGCTGTGGACGATGTCTTGCTTTCTGTCTGGGTGCTGTCTCTCTTCCGGCCTCGGTCTGCGCCTCCTGGAGCTCCTGCGGGTCCTCCTCACCCTCACCTGTATTTGTGTTCTCTGTTTCTTTACGGCGTGTTCTTTGGAAACTCGCTGCGGTGGTCTGGGAGAATGACTTTGCCATCCTTCTCGACACATTACTGTGAGCTTTATGCTCTGCAGTTTTCATTAATCTCTTTTTTTAAAGACTTCTACTTTCCTTTCCCGTGGTCTCATGGACTTCCGGTTCCTTTCCCGTGGTCTCATGGACTTCCGGTTCCTTTCCCGGGGTCGTCATGGACTTCCGGTTCCTTTCCCGGGGTCGTCATGGACTTCCGGTTCCTTTCCCGTGGTCTCATGGACTTCCAGTGCTCTCACCTGTGCTCCTTCCATGGCCCCATCTGTGGTTTCCACGTGCAGCCGTTGCTCTCTAAAGCTCAATGTCCCTACTCACAGAGCAGATGGGTTTTCACACTGGGAGGTGCTAACTCTGCCCCGGTGTCGGGCTTGTTGCCGCTCCCTCGTCTCAGGGCTGTGATTCCTTCTAGACTGTTCCTTACTTTTGGACGTGCTTGCTGACCGCTGGGGGGTGGGGCGGGGAGGCAGGAGCCGTGACCTCGAGGCCAGGTGCGCTCGCCGCTTGCAAGGGCCACGCTGCCTTGCCGGGAACCCCGGCCGCTGAACTCTCAGGGATGCTGCTCCTGGCTATCTGCTTGGTCGTCCAGCCCTGGGCCTAGCCTGTCCACCAGGAGGCCGGCACCTGGGGAGGAGAAGGGGACATGCCGGCCCCAGCCCGGGGCCCCAGGAGCAGCACAGGAACTTCCAGGGAGCCCTCCTACAGCTTTCGTGACCCTCTTTGTGTTCTTCTCTCCAAAAAATAGACAATCTGGATGAAATAACGCCCAGGGAGTGAACTTCTAGGCTGATTGCCACAAATCATCCAAAGATAGCCAGTGTCTCAATGCGAATGCTAGACGTAAATCGTTTTGTTTCTTTGGTCTGTTCTGCGTAGGATGGTGCATAATGTTTCTCATAGAGAGGGCAGTGGATAAAGGGCTCATGATATTTTTACGGCAAGGCACTGTGCTTTTTCGTATGCCTTCCCAGGATCATGAGAGACAGAGGGAAAGCCCAGAGCTCTGCGAAGGGCCCCAGGCCCCCCTCCCTCTCCGCCTCCCCACGCTGGTCTGGCGAAGACTGTTTCTTGCCCCGCAGTATGGAAACCATCAACTGGAGGAACATTTTTTAGGAATCTCCTCACCTTGGCTCCTCACTCCACTGAGCATGTTGCAGACTTTTCCCTCTGTTCTCACTGGGCGATTCTGCCAGGAACAACCCCAGGCAAGGAGCTGAGCCTGGAGCTCTGTGCTGCCTTTGGAAGCAACTGTGACCCGGCACCGCTGTGCACGCAGCCCTGGTCTGCGGCCCCCTGTGGCTGTGTTTCCAGCTTTTCCTTTCATCCACCCATGGGTGCCCTCGCCTCTCGTTTCTCCAGTAAAAGTGATGACAGAAGCATCAGGAACAAAGCCCTCCTGACACACGCAGGGAGATGAGATTCTTCCAGTTAGGTCACTGGAGGGGTGTGTGTGTGTGTGTGTTCTCAGTCGTGTCCCACTCTTTGAGACCCCATGGACTGTAGCCCACCATGCTCCCGTGTCCATGGGATTTCCCAGGAAAGAATACTGGAGGGGGTTGCCATGCCCTCCTCCATGGGATCTTCCTGACCCAGGGATTACAGCTCCATTTCCTGCATTGGCAGGCGGATTCTTTACCACTAGCACCACTTGGGAGGCCCGGAGCCGTTCTTTGTAATTACTTCTTTCTGTACAACAGGCGTTCCTTCGCCTTTCCTGTTCATCCTGGGCCACTGTGTCCTTCGCTCCTGTGCACACACACGTCCAGCGCCCTGCTCCAGGCGCCCCTTCAGTCCTTGGTGGTGAGAGGCGGAGGGATGAGGATGCTGGGAGAGCTCTGCTTAAAGGTCCTGGAGGCTCCTGGTCTTCGTTCAGTAAACCAGTGAGTCCTCCTTTTTGCTCCTCTTGCGAGTGAGAAGCTCTCTGTGTGTGTTCTGATCTGGGAAGGATCAGAAATACCAGCTTCATACTTTTCTGCTGAGCTGCTCTGAGGCTGGCGCTGGGCTGCCAGGCGTGGAGTCAGGCATAGATGCTGCAGGCCCTGCCCCCCCTTTGGCCTTGGCCGCCCACCCCCCAGCCCTGAACGCTGCAGGGTCTCCAGGGTGGCGTGCACCGAATTTGGACTCCCTCAATCCAGGATAGAACACATCTATTTTCAAGCCAGTTGCTGCTTTTGTATTATAATTTGTCTCTAAACATGTTTGCCTCTTTCCAAAGAGTCTAAATTTCCTTTAAGATTGGCTGATTTCCTAAAGGAAATCCACCCTGAATATTCACTGGAAGGACTGATGCTGAAGCTCTGATATTTTGGCCGCCTGATGTGAAGAGCCAATTCATTGAAAGAGACCCCGACACTGGGAAAGATTGAGGGAGGGCAGGCAGAGAAGAGAGTGGCAGAGGATGAGCTGTTGGATGGCATCACCAACTGAGCCAATGCCAGGATATGGTGAAGGACAGGGAAGTCTGGTGGGCTACAGTCTATGAGGTCACAAAGTCTCAGACACGACTGAGAGACTTGCACCCACCCCTCCTGGAGGAGGGCTGGGCAGCTGTTGGCCTTGCTCCTGGCCCTGCTGCATATGGCTGGTGGTGACTTATGGTCAACCTCCAGGCCACAGTCACTCCATCAGATGCTCCCTGAGGGTGGACTTCTGCAGCTTACCACTCTTTAGGAAAAGATATATTTGAGAACACACCACCCTGTGTATATAGCAGACTCTTAAGACCCCACTCATCCTTTGACTCCATGACCTGGTTGAATTCTGAATCACAGCAGACATGCCTTCTTGTGTGCCCAGTGGATAGAGAAAATCCTATAGTCCACTCCTTCCTATATGAGCAGTTACGTTTTTGTAGTTACGTGAGAACCATGAGAAGAGGTAGAATCTGGTGAACTGGGCCACAGTGTAAATAGAAAGTGTTAAAATATTCCTGTCACGTGGACAAAGGGTTAGTTACTTTGCTCACAGATGTGAGAAGGATCCTACAAGTGACTGTCACGGGAGTTGCAATCCCGAACATGCTGAAATTTCACAAGAACTGCTTTTCTTGGGCAACTGTCATCATTCTGGTGAGGTTTCTAGAGACACTAGTAAAATTTGGAGCTGGGCAGAACCACTTCAAAGAATTAAACCACAAGAAACCACAGAGTCAAGTCACTTGAACAGAGGAGGTTTTAGAAAAGGCCTAAGTGAGAGGGAGAGAAATTGCCAGCGGTATTGAGTCCTTCTCTTGAACTCCTAAAAATGTGGAGAAACAGTAACAGCTTAGGTATTTCTCCTGATGATGCAGGATGGCCCTCCAGTGTCTAGCCTTGCATATGCACTTGTCCTATGCTTACATGAGTTAAGGAGGGACAGCTAAAAAGAAGAGACTGCTGTTATGAAACAATTTAATCATTTTGGACACTTGTTTGCTTTTAAATAGCTAAAGTATTGGTCATTTTAATGTTGAAAAGACCCCTAACAGTTTTTTAGTCTCTCTCTGTATCTTCTGTACAGTTTATTAATATGTCCATTTTACAGATGTGACAGTTGAGGTTCAAAAGATTAAGGAATATGTTCACAAATTATAACAAGAAAGTATTAACTGCTTGCAATTCCCTATGTAGCTTTAAAATTTTTCATATGAATTCAGTATATATTGTCACATACAATATATGTCTGCAGGAATCAGCATTTTTTATTTGCTGCTCTGCTATGTTCCTCTCATTTTTATTTGTTATGGTATCTTGTTTGTGCTACAGGTTATTATTTTACCAGGTTAAAAAAATTTTTTTAAAGGATATAGATTCTTTAAACTCTTTGGTTTTGTGTAATTTTTTCAGTGTCAGTGTTTCTAAATACATCTATACTTTTCTATGCTTTGTGCATTGAAATTCTGGATTTTTATGAGAAGAAGAAAAAGACAGTACAGGCAGAGGGAACAGCATGCGCAGAGGCTCAGAGGCAGGGGCGGAGTCCAGCTGGGAATGGAGAGATGGAGCCGGGCTGGAGATGCTGGGTGTCAGTCCAGGGCATTAGGGCTGCAGGTGGCAGCAGGCAGGCAGGCAGGACAGGCATGTGAGCACCTGTGCTTCCGGAGGCTCAGCTCAAAACACTGGGGGAAATGAAATGGATGTGGGGGGACCAGCAGAGGGAGACAATTTGAAGTCATTGCCAAGATCTAAGTGAGAGATGCGTGTGTGTGTGCTGAGTTGCTCAGTCGAGTCTGACTCTTTGTGACCCCACAGACTATAGCCCACCAGCCTCCTCTGTCCATAGGATTCTCCAGACCGGAATACTGGAGTGGGTTGCCATGCCCTCCTCCAGGGGATCTTCCCCACCCTGAGATCAAACCCATGTTTCTTACGCCTCCTGCATTGGCAGGCGGGTTCTTTATCCCCAGTGCCACTTGGCAAGCCAAAGTGAGAGATAATGAGACCTAAATCCAAGCCACGGAAGTAGAAAATGGTGTGCCATGAAAATGAACCTTCTGCCTCTGCTATGCTCTCTCTGCTTCCAACCCTCCATTCAGAGCCTGACCTTCAACATCAGCAGGTGGGGAGACTCAGGTCTTGTACAGGGCAACCCACCAGTCAAGCAGGAAGCTGGTTTGCCTGGGCATGTTTGGTGTGCGTGTTGTTGAGCTGTGATGGAGAACAGGACTGTGGTGGCCCCTGGGAGACATTGCAGAACATGCCAGCACATCTGAGCATCTCTGTCCAACCAGGTCTTCCCACGAGCACCAAGGAGAGCCTCGTGGACTGCAGGGTCCTCAGACCAAGCCCAGCTGCAGCTATGTTGAGTCTTTCAGTTGTGGCTGTTTATTCACCTGAGGGCTTAGCAATCTGATAGCCTTTCCCAATGTCCTTCCCCGCAGTCTCCTCCCCCACAGAGCTGTGAAGAGCAAATGCTGGCCTCAGAGCCTCCCTTGGGTGCAGAGGTGGCCGTGGGACATCCCGTGGCCTGCAAGACACAAACCGAAGAAGCTCACGCTCTATACGTGGAAGAAGCGACAGGGAACCTCATGCTTCCCTGCGGAGGCCAGGCTGCTGCTGCCCCTGCGGTCCTCCTGGCTTGAATGTCACCCACCCCAGACACACACACACCTGGCAGCTATAAGCCGGCAGGATGACGACGCTGGAGGTGCTGTCCATGCTGGTGGTGGAAAGAAGGGAAGTTGAGGGTATGAGGACCATGCTGGCCTCCGCTTCCTTCTGCTCCTCTTGTCTCAGAGAAACCAAGTCCTGTAGCTCAGGCTCTGGAGCTGGGTTTTCTGGAGCTGGGTTTTCTGTAGCTCAAGTGTTTCCCTGTGTGATGCACAGTGGCTTTTCTCCTTCCTTAGGAGCTGAGGGTTTCCGCACAGGTCGAGGCTAAGCCCTGAGTATCTAGAAACAAACCTAGCTTTTCTGTGGTCACGTCATCACTGCTTTTACCCCTGGGTTTGGTAATGGAATTGTAATAACATCAGTAATCACAATAGTAGTAATTTCAAAGTGATGGCTGTGGTAATACTTCTATACTGTAAAATTTAACTCAAAAATTTCCCTGTTGCCACACAAAATCCTCACTTGCATGGTTTTAGTGGTTTTATTCCTAGTGGCCAAAAATGCAATGGAAGCAACCCAAATGTCCTTCAATAGGCAAGTGGATGGATAAACTGTGGCTTATCCAGACAATGAAATGTTATTCGGCTCTAAAAATAAATGAGCCATCAAATCAGGAAAAGATGTGGAGGAAACTTACATGCATATTCTTAAGCGAAAGAAGTCGGTCTGAAAAGACTGTATCCTGTACGACATCAACCACAGGATGCTGAGAAACAGGCAGAACTGTGAAGGCCAGCACAACGGTCAGTGGCTGCCTTGGGTTCAGAAGGAGGGAGGGAGCTTGCCCGGGGGTTAAGAATCTGCTCGCCAATGCGGGAGGCATGGGTACAATTCCTGGTCCAGGAAGATCCCACATGCCTCGGAGCAGCTAAGCCGGTGTGCTGCAGTTACTGAGCCATGCTCCACAACAAGAGAAGCCACGGCAATGAGAAGGCCAAGCGCAACTGGAGAGGAGTCCCTGCCTGCTGCGGCTAGAGAAAAGCCCATACGCAGCAACAAAGCCCCAGCAGCCGAGAGTAAAACAAAATTAAATAAACGAATAAGATTTGTTAAAGAGGGAGGGAGGTGTGAACAGAGTGAGCATAGGGTTTGGAGGGCAGTAAAACCACTCTGTATGTGGTTTTACGATATATATGACACTATAACGACGAGTACGTGAGGCCTGTATTTGGCAGAACCCATAGAATGTGCCACGTTAGGAGTGACCGCCCAAGGTAAACTGTGGCCCGAAGTTAATAAGAATGTATTAATATTGCTTCATCAGTTTTAACACTATGTCTAGGCACTATGCCAATGCCAAGTATTCGTGACAGGGAAGTAGAGTCCAGGGCAGGAGGGGATTATGGGAACTCTGTGCTTTCTGCTCAGTTTTCTGTAACCCTAAGACTGCTCAAAGGAAAAAGTGCATAATTTTTAAAAGGCACAGTGGTAAAGAATCTGCCTACAATGCAGGAAGCTCAGGTTTGATCCCAGGTCAGGATGATCTGCTGGAGGAGGGCATGGCAACCCATTCCAGTATTCTTGCCTGGAGAGTCCCCTGGACAGAGGAGCCTGATGGGCTCCAGTCCATGGGGTCGCAAAGAGTCAGACACGACTGAGCAGCTTTCACTTAAAAGCACTTCTGTAAGAACAGAGAAGATAAAGGCTCAGAGTCACAGACCTGCCCTGGAGTGAAGCCTAGTGTGTGAAGTTCTGTTCGAAAGTTCTAGTGAATGCCAAAATGCTAGCTCAGCAGCAAGCTAAAAAAGAAAAAAAAAAACAAAACCCAACAGATTCTTTACTTTTCAAGTCTGTCTTGTTTCCGTTCATAATTCCGCCTGAGGCTGGATTTAAAATGTCACCTCGGGGCGGCCAGGAGAGAGGCTGCTTGGCCATTTCACAGTTAGGACAGGTCAGAAAACCCACAGCCTTGGAACAGGAATGCGCTGTGGCCTCTTAACAAAAATAATAAGTGACTGAGCAAACATCTGGAAAAGGTTCCTTTGAGAGTGACGGGGGCAGAGTGGGAAGAACCATTGAGTGTGTTTGAGCCTCGCAGACTCGGGGGACCCGGTGAGGTCCGTCCAGACAGCCGCAGACCCAGTCCACCGGGCTGACCTGCCGGGGTGAGGGGTGCGGCTTCCGGCCCCTCCCAAAGTTTCTGGGCTTCTGGAGACTTTCCCCTATTTCTTTAAGAAGACAGAATGAACACTTCCTGGGAAAAATGTCACAGATTCTACTGCAATAATAATACTGAAGAACTTCCGTTCAATAATACCCAAGTCGAGTTTCAGAGGAGGTGGGAAGAGTGTGTAAAATTGAGGTGCTGGATGCTTTTCGTGTGTTTTCTGCACATACTAGAAAACAGGACCAGTCCAGGGCACACGCTTATTACCATGACTCCAACCTCGAATTCCGGCAAAATATCACCATGATGGGTGAACCCCGTTCCCTAGATGCTGTGCTGTGATGCTCAATGAGAGGTATGGGACCTAAGTTGAGGACACAGGATATGCACAGGTGAAAACGAAAAATGGGAATGAATCGTGGCAGAGGCCGTGATGGCCACATGGTGAGAATGGAGCCGTGCAAGAGGGAAGGGGGGTCTGGAGCCAGAGAACAGACTTTGAATCCTGGCCAGGGAAGTCATCCAATTTCTCTGAGCCAATTTCTTCTTCATATGAGAAATTGAGGGTACCACTCCCCATTTCAGGGGGTTACTGGGAAAAGGAAATAAGACATGTCAGCAAGTACTTAACACATTTCCTGGAGCAGTACGTTGTTGATCAATGTTAACTAATTATTATAAATTATTACAGCTACTGTTTGATTAAGGGCTTCCCCGATGCCTAGTGGGTAAAGAATCCGCCTGCAATGCAGGAGACACAGGAGACGTGAGTCTGATCCCTAGGTTGGGAAGATCCCCTGGAGAAGGAAATGGCAACCCACTCCAGTATCCTTGCCTGGAAAATTCCATGGACAGAAGAGCCTGGTGGACTACAGACCAAAGGGTTGCGAAAAGCAGGGGACAACTGAGCAACTAAGCACACACAACATGTTGTTGATCAGTGTTAACCGTTTATTATAATTATTACAGCAACTGTGTGATGGAATGCCAGTTGGGGAGTTTGGACTGAAGCTAGAACAGTGCCTGGCACTTTGTAGGTCTTCGATAAAAGTTTGTTGAATGGATAAATGGAGCCAGCGTCCTTCATTAAAAGAAAGCAAGATCACCACTCATACGGGGAGGGTAATGCCTCAACCTGGATCTGGAGGATTCAGTGGGAAGAAGAGTTGGAAAATTAAAACCAGAAGAGAAGGCAGGTGGTGCTGAAGGGTGGTGATCAGACCCCTGTCAATGGAAGAAGGGGCGTTGGGAGGGAACCTAGCTAGGATAGAGGACACGGGCCCTTGAAGAGGCCCTCGAACATGAGGGTCAAGAGTTGGAATTTCCCATCATGCACCTGAGGGTAGGTTCCTGGAGGAGTGATCCAGCATTGCTCATGATGTCCACTGGAAGGGCAGCCAACCGCTGCAGGGACCCAGGCAAGGGAGGCATTGAGCAGTGAGGCCTGAAGATGTGGATCCAGGAAGTGGCCGGTCCTGGGTCCGGGATGCCCCAAGGAGCTCCAAGGGTGTCCCAAGGAAGACAGGACCAAGTTTGATCCAACTATTCAGCCTAAACTGAAGTTCTGCAAAGCTGAGAGGAGAAAAAGAGTGATACCCTGCTAGGAGATGACATCATGAATTTAGAACCAGAGTTGGCATAGTGACATCTGTTCTGTTGCCTGTGACCTAACTGCTTACTTTACAGAGCTGGTGAGTAGGATGTGATTCTGCATCGGTTCAGAAGTGGTTTTCCAGATCCTCCTCAGCCAACAAGACACAACAAAGTAGTGGGTGTGGCTTATATCAGCCTTGAAAAAGGTCTCTGGGACTTCAGTCCATCCCCAACACTGACCTTTAGAGCCTGAAGTCACATATCAAGATGCGATATGTTTGATCCAAAGATAACTCACATTTCCACATCAGTCAAACTTACATGAGAGAAGGATGTGCAAAGAAATCAGTAACTTTCTAAAAAGGGCACAAATGCTTTGTTAAATCTGGATAAGAGACAAGGTCTCCCACCTTTGACCCCAGTTGCACGTGGTCTCATTGAGTTTTTGCCATCGGTTTTGTTCACGCTGTAGTCTGCCTCACATCTGAGGGCTTAACGAGATCAGGGTGGTGACCAATCTTTAATTCAGATTTCACTTTCCTCAGTTCTTTAGACTTCCGAGGTTCAGTTGAAGACTGTGTGTGTGCTAAGTCACTTCAATCATGTCCGACTGTTTGCAATTACATGGACTGTAGCCCACCAGGCTCCTCTGTCCGTGGGGTGGAGTGAATTGCCATTTCCTCCTCCAGGGACAAACCCTGTTACTATGAGTGAATTATGTGGGATTAAATACTTCACATCAAACCATATAGAAGCCTGTTAAACATTTATTAAGACTGTACTTTTCTGTGTGTGAGAATAACTTTCAGAGCTTTCTCTGGGTTTTCCTACTCAGATCATAGAGCATGTTTTAAATTCTGGAAACTAACCATGTTTTCCAAGTCAGTCTCACTTCACTTTTTAAGGGAAATAATATAACAATAAGGAAGTCTAGTTTAACAAGAAGAAAGCAAAAACAAGAGACTGGACTAGATTGATAGTACATATTAATTTTTTAAATAAGTCTCTTACATCCACTCCTTATGTTTATATTTTAGCCCTTAATATTATAATTATATAATAGTTCTGTTTTTATTTTCCCATTTCCCCCCTAAGTCGTTTTTACTTCCTATCAACAGCAAAACAGCCAGCCTGCCCCTGCGGTGAGTGCACACAGATGAGGCTCGCTGTGTTTTCCCCAATTCCTCTCCCCCTGAATTAGCCCAGGAGGAGGGCGGAGGGGCCCCTGACTCCTGCAGAGGAGAGGCACAGCGCAGCACGGGTCTGACCCTCAGGCCTGGTTCTCAGTTTACACCGCAGCGTCTCCTGGGAATGACAAAGACATGGATTCCGGAGTCCCACCCCCAAGCCCCGCCCCCTGTGGTAGGTTCTGCCGACCACTGTGATGTCACTAATGCCGAGTTGGGGACCTGTGTGCACACAACCAGCTCTTCCAAGAGAGTCGAAAGGGGAATGGGCAGGTACTTCTGCTATCACGTGACGTCCGCTTTCCTAAAATTTAACATGCTTGCAAAATTGTGCGTTAAAAACCACAGGACTTATAGGGAAATGCAAGGAGGGCCACAACACTCAAAAACTTTATTAGTAACACAGAATGAAAGGGCAGCAACTCAATAAACATGGCAGCACGTTTGTCCATGTGGACTGGTTAAGAAACGTGTGGATGTTGCGATGAACGCGTCACTTTGTAAGGTCACCTTGAAAAAGCCTGAAGTTTGCTTGTGGAAGTGGAGGCCCACGTTGCTAGGGGCTCAGCAGTCCCACACCCCTGTCTGCAATGGAAGAGAACAAAAGACCAGAGAGAGAGAGAGACCCCGCGAGCAAAAGAATAGGGAGACGAAAGGGGAAATTGAGGAGAGGGCAGGCCCAGGGCAAGGGATGCAGAAAGTGCCGGCAAGAAGTGCCGGTGGGGGGGTCTTCTGAACCAGACAGAAAGTCGACCCGCAGATGTGGTCAGCTCATCTCCTGGAGACCCGAGCACGCGGGCCCTTTATGTGCTGCTGCTGCAGGTGAGCCGAACAAGGCTCAAGTCGTTCCCTTCTGTGTCGGTCATGCTGGAACAGATCCTCATGCGCCCGAGCAGGACTGGCAGCCTTTACACCAGGACCCTGGCAAGTCCTCCAAGTCAAGGCTGAGTCCCCTGCCCCCTGCACCCTGCACACCTGTTAGATACTTCCCAACGCACTGCTGGTTGTAAAACACCGAATGGAGGAATTTCTATTTATCAAATGCCTAATAAATGGTCAGAATTAATGCAGTTTCCCCGGGCAGAAGTCAAGCGGGATTCATGGAACACACTGGAACTAGAAGTAGACAGGGCAAAGCGGGTGCCCCAGAGCAGAAGCAGGGTGGCCAGCGCCACTGAGCAGTTGCCCCCACTGACGGAGAGGAAGCTGGCAACTCCCGGCACACACCTACTCTACCATCCCCTGCAGGTGCGAAGAGACACTGAAGATCCTGTGTCACAAATTCTTAGCATCTTTTGTAATTATTTTCAAGGTGGAAACAAAACAGGGAATGACAGCAAGCTCCAGTGAGACTTTAGTTACTTTGTGAAGATACTTTAAACTGACACTTTTAACTCTCCTGCCAAATCCCACTACATATATGGTTTACTACTCCTTGGAAGGAAAGTTATGACCAACCTAGACAGCATATTCAAAAGCAGAGACATGACTTTGCCAACAAAGGTGCGTCTAGTCAAGGCTATGGTTTTTCCAGTGGTCATGTATGGATGTGAGAGTTGGACTGTGAAGAAAGCTGAGCACTGAAGAATTGATGCTTTTGAACTGTGGTGTTGGAGAAGACTCCTGAGAGCCCTTGGACTGCAAGGAGATCCAACCAGTCCATCATAAAGGAGATCAGTCCTGGGTGTTCTTTGGAAGGAATGATGCTGAGGCTGAAGCTCCAGTACTTTGGCCACCTCATGCGAAGAGTTGACTCATTGGAAAAGACTCTGATGATGTTGGGAGGGATTGGGGACAGAAGGAGAAGGGGATGACAGAGGATGAGATGGCTGGATGGCATCACTGACTCGATGGATGTGAGTCTGAGTGAACTCCGAGAGATGGTGATGGACAGGGAGGCCTGGTGTGCTGCGATTCATTGGGTCGCAAAGAGTCGGACACGACTGAGTGAATGAACTGAACTGAACTGACACTGTTGACAAGACTGAATGAGATATGTAATAAATGAGGTGGTAGCAGACATTTATCGAACAAAGTTTTATGAGGAAAACAAAAATGTGACTGTTTTTAGGCTGCTTGCCATCAAGTGTGAAGAGTAAGATCTGACCCATAAATCATGCAAGCAGCACAGCAAGATGGAGGCTCCATGGATGCAGGAGGCAGCGAAGACTATGTGGGTCTGAAGAGGCCCCTCTCCTGGAAGCGCAGCATGTATGGTGCGGGATGTGAGTCTGGCCTGGAGAAGAGGGGAAACGGCAAGGAGAACACAGGCTCCGTGTGGTTGGCGGCAAAGCCTGGGGCGTTTTCAAAGGGCCGGAGGAAGTTGGTTTTAGGCAGACAGGTTAAGAAGGGGTATCTCTGTACCTCTTGCAAGACAGTACCTTAACAGCTGTAGGACTAGGGAAACTTCCATTGGTTTCCGGCAGGTTTGTGTCAGTTTCCTTATTATAGGTTTGTTGTTGTTGTGGTTCAGCTGCTAAGTTGTGTCTGACTCCTTGTGACCCCATAGACTGCAGCACGCCAGGCTCCCCTGTCCTTCACCATCGCCCAGAGTTTGCTCAAGGGCATGTCCATGGAGTCAGTGCTGCCATTCAACCATCTCATCTTCTTAGTGAATTATTAATAGTCCTTATCAGCTGATCATCATTCTAATGATCGCCATCTCACTTAATCCTTACAACAACCGTATGAAAGAGGTAATATTACCGTCCCTCTTTTATATGAGGAAACTGAGGCAGAAAGAGTATAAGTGACTTGCTGAAAATCACACAGCTACTGAGTTTCAGATTTGGGTGCAACCCCAGCCAGGATTCCTAACCTTCTCACCTTACTTCCTCCCCTGTTTGAGCTACACCAGGAGGTACTGGAACATCTTAAAGACAATTGGGGATTATGTTTCTTGAAGAGACACTATGAAGATGGAACAATTTAAGTTCTGTGTTTTTCATAGGAAAAAGTGGGCTATTATTGCATCAAAATTTGGGGAAAATTAGCTTTATTCCTGTGTGTCATCAATGACAAAGGTCACTGAATTGTGCATATTGTTAGTTCATTCCCCGTAACCAACTAATCATATTCACTTTATTCAAGACCTTTTATAAAATGGAAGCTACGGGCTGAGGACAGAATGGCTCTGAGCTCTAGGGAGAATTCACAGGGAGGCATGGACAGGTAAGGGTCCTCAAGAAAGAGAGCAGGGCCTGGAAAGGACTGCCCTGTGGGGCATGTCTGCAGAAAGTGGTGGAGAGAATCCTAGAATGGTACCCCCAAGGGTCCCAGTGCTGGAGTGACAGAGAGAGTACCAGTCCTGCATATTCATCATGACGGAAAACTGCACCAAAGCCTCCCACAGACTTCGCAAGAGCAAACGTGTGAGAGGCGGGGCTGCTGTTTCCAGCAGGTCCACCTCCCAAAATAAAATGGACCACGCTTTATCCTTGGCCTGGCTGTGGACAAGTAGCTGCCAGCACGTCTGTGTGTTCTCTGGATTCATTTCCACTGCATGTGTTTTAATACAATCTTCCTTTTTCCACACTGATTCAGACCAATTCTATCTACAAAGACTCAGTCTAGTCAAAGTTTGCATCTGGGCACCACAGACTGGAAATGTGCTGAAGACGCCACAGCATATGGCTGAAAGAGCCTTTATGCTGAGTGTGAAAGAGACACTTGGTAATCCTCTTGAATAGAAAAACAGCTGGTGCCCATGTGTTCAGCTTCGGGCTTTTCCAACTTAGAGGTGGGTTGTCCTCATGTGAGGTTTACCAGTTGCCTCCACTGGATAGCTGTGAGGTTGCTGAGAACTGAGAATTCTGTGGCGGCCTGGCTCCCTGGACCTCAATCCCAGGGCCCAAGAACAGGGGATAGGTGGCACTTGGAATAATCAAAGTGTTCAAAATGCAAATCCATTGGGAAAAACTTTGAGTGTATTCCATATGTTGTTGTGTTTGTTCAGTCTCTAAGTCCCGCCCAGCTCTATTTGACCCCATGGACTACAGCATGCCAGGCTTCCCTGTCCTTCAATATCTCCTGGATTTTGTATTTTGCATACAGTATGTTTAAATGCACATAATTCTATTAGGCAAATGAATCATTTATGTTGTAAATATTTCCAAGATTTGTACATTGCAAGCATTCTGTTTTTGATCCATGGAATCTTGTCACACTAGCTTTTCAAACCTGCACGCATAACTGAGAATGAATTTTATTCTTTTAATTTTTATTTTATATTGGAATATTGTTGACTAACAGTTCTGTTGGTTTCCGGTTTACAGAAAAGTGATTTAATTATGCAAATACATGTATCTATTATTTTCCCATTTAGGCTATTACAGAATATAGAGAGTGAATTTTCTTTACCTATATCATGGAACTTGCCCTTTTTCCTGAAGGGCAACTAATATGAAACTGACAGAACTTCAGAAATAAATAAATAAAACAATAAAAAAAAGTTTTCAGCAACAAAGGATGTCTCCATTGGAGACGATTCTGTTGATTCTCTATGGTGGTTTTACAGCTCCTATGAAGAGGAGAGAGGATTTGGGGGTCAGGCAGACTTGGGCTGCCAATCCAGTCCTGTGCGACCTGAGTTATGTAAGCTTAAGCGTACATGCGCTTCCCCAGTGGCTCAGCGGTAAAGAATCCAACTGCAATGCAGGAGACTTGGGTTTGATCCCTGGGTCAGGAAGATCCCCTGCTGAAGAAGAAATGGCAACCCCGCTCCCTTATGTTTGCCTAGAAAATCCCACAGACAGAGGAGCCTGGTAGGCTACAGGCCATGGGGTTGCAAAGAGTCGGACACTGCGCTGAGCATTCACACATACCCATTACCACCAGTACATTCTGGGCTATGATTTTACGAAACGGTGTTAGCGTTTGGTCACATCATCAGGTTGTTCTGGTTTTTAGCTAGCTTCCTCTGGATCTTTAACCTTGAGTTACTGGTGTGTTCAGAGTTGTGCTTCAAAGGTGTCAAAGCTCTTGGCTCAGTTTACAAATCTTCTTGACTTGTTGGGAAGGGGAAAATGCAATATATTGAAACTTTTGCTATTTATAGGCCAGTTTTTGACTTCTACAGTCTTTAAGGAGAGAGACTAGGAGGGAAAGCATGACTTATGATCCATCTATGGCACGAGGTCTGTGCCTGTGTCTGCCTCTATAGACACATTATCTGACTTCACAGATAGTTTATAGGGTTCTGAATTTAAGACTCGACAGGCAAGAATCTCTGAAATTGGCAAGACTATTTTCGTTAGCACTTATGAAAAGGCCAGTTTGGCTTAGAATGAGTAAATTCTTGGTTATATCCTGTTTAGACAACTTGGGTAATTTTTTTTTTTAATGGTGAATTGCTGCTCTTGACAACAAGCTTTGTGTAACTGGCAACAGCTGATTCTCAGCTGGTTTTTATCTGTTTGCCAGAATGACTGTTCCCTATTCTTTCACTGAGTAATTACTGCCGACTCTTCTCTCATTCAACAAATATTTATTGAGTCCTACTATGGGCCAAGTGCTGGAGGACCTATAACAGTGTCTGAACATGTTCTGTGCCAACTCTCCTTAAAAATATTTCTTTCATAAGTTGTAAAGAATATTATGCACAGACATTAAACACTTTTAAATACATAAGTTTATTTTGGGTTCAATGGAAGAATGAATTCCAGTGCAAAGTTGTTGTAAGAGAATGTGGACATGTCACCATTTGAATAACTCAGAAGAAAATTGTTCTGTAAATTAATGGAAGCTAGATAGAAGATGAAGAGAGGCAGCTAAAATCCGAACATTAGCTTGTCTTCTTGCACACGGCAAAGAAAAGAAAAAGATGAATAGAAGTCTTATTAGGTGGCAAGCAGTTGCCCCCTGGGGCTTCATTCTTGAGGGTAGGCATGCGGCTGTGGTAGGGGTATGGAGTACCAGGCAGCTAACAGGCAGGGCTGTCCTCAAGACTCCTGGGGGTTTCTGAGACCTCAGGCTGCTCCCTTGTATAGGCAAAGAAAACCATTTCAGTCACCCCTTATGATACAGAAGAATTTTATCCTAGTGTTAAGTAAGTGATGCTCTGAAATGTGTACAGATTATTCCCCATCAATATAGTCGGTGCATACCTGCTAAATCACTTCAGTCATATCTGACTCTGCCACCCTATGGACTGTATCCCACCAGGCTTCTCTGTCCATGGGGTTTCCCAGGCAAGATTACTGGAGTGGGTTGCCATGCCCTTCTCCAGGGGATCTTCCCGACCTAGGGATCTAACTCATGTCTCTTAAGTTGCCTGCATTGGCAGACAGGTTCTTTCCCACTAGCGCCACCTGGAAGGCCCCATGGTCTATAGTTATCCCCACCAAACCATCTCTCAGATCATGGTAGGAGTCTTACTGCCTGCCTTGACCCCTCTTCAGTTCTGGCAGGAAGGGGCTGAAGGAACATACCTTCGCAGAGCAGAGATGCTGATGAGCTGAAAAGACAAGATATTGGGGACCAGTGAATGGTCAGAACCTTGCTCCTTAATCTCCACCCCTTCTTCATCACCACTTGCTCCATCTCCTCCGTTTGCCAGCAGGGATAAACTTGGCTCCTCCTGGATGAAGCTTGTTCTTCCTGGGTTGCATCTGTCTCCCTTCTTTCACAGCCAAGAGTCTCTTCGCCTCTAGTTACCTGGATTCACTCCCACCGCCACGTGCTGTGGACTCTGCCAACTTCTGGTGCCAGATCTGCTTGTCCGACCGTGTGAGTGGTGTCAGACCACAGCTGTCTCTCCTTCCTTCTTCTTCCTTCTCCTGCGTCGTTCATGTGCAGATACGCCTTCAGCTGTCGTTCATGTGCAGACACGCCTTCAGCGCTTTGAGGTCTCTAGACCTTTGCCCACATTTCTCTTTCTTTGGAACCACTTTCCCCATGCTTCCTCTCTGCCTTGCCCTGCATACATAACAAGATATAATTTTTTAAAATTATTTTTTATTTATTTTAATTGGAGGCTAATTACTTTACAATATTGTACTGGTTTGTACCATACATTGACATGAATCAGCCATGGGTGTACACGTGTTCCCCATCCTGAATCCCTCTCCCACTTCCCTCCCCATCCCATCCCTCAGGGTCATCCCAGTGCACCAGCCCTGAGCGCCCTGTCTCATGCATCGATCCTGGACTGGCGATCTGTTTCACATATGAAAATATACATGTTTCACTGCTATTCTCTCAAGTCATCCCACCCTCGCCCTCTCCCACAGAGTCCAAAAGTCTGTTCTATACATCTGTGTCTCTTCTGCTGTCTCACATACAAGGTTATTATTACCATCTTTCTAAATTCCATATATATGCGTTAGTATATTGTATTGGTGTTTTTCTTTCTGGCTTACTTCACTCTGTATAATAGGCTCTAGTTATTGATTTGAATAGGTGAGTAATACTTCATTGTGTATATGTACCACAGCTTTCTTATCCATTCATCTGCCGATGGACATCTAGGTTGCTTCCATGTCCTGGCTATTATAAACAGTGCTGCGATGAACACTGGGGTACAAGTGTCTCTTTCAATTCTGGTTTCCTCGGTGTGTATGTCCAGCAGTGGGATTGCTGGGTCATATGGCAGTTCTATTTCCAGTTTTTAAAGGAATCTCCACACTGTTCTCCATAGTGGCTGTACTAGTTTACATTCCCACCAACAGTGTAAGAGGGTTGCTTTTTCTTCGCACCTGCCTCCAGCATTTACTGTTTGTAGACTTTTTGATAGCAGCCATTCTGACTGGCGTGAGATGGTACCCATTGTGGTTTTGATTTGCATTCCTCTGATAATGAGTGATGTTGAGCATTTTTTCATGTGTTTGTTAGCCATCCATATGTCTTCTTTGGAGAAATGTCTGTTTAGTTCTTTGGCCCACTTTTTGATTGGGTCATTTATTTTTCTGGAATTGAGCTGCAGGAGTTGCTTGTATATTTTTGAGATTAGTTCTTTGTCAGTTGCTTCATTTGCTATTATTTTCTCCCATTCTGAAGGCTGTCTTTTCACCTTGCTTATAGTTTCCTTTGTTGTGCAAAAGCTTTTAAGTTTAATTAGATCCCATTTGTTTATTTTTTGCTTTTATTTCTATTACTCTGGGAGATGGCTCATAGAGGATCCTGCTATGATTTACATCAGAAAGTGTTTTGCCTGTTTTCCTCTAGGAGTTTTATAGTTTCTGGTCTTACATTTAGATCTTTAATCCATTTTGAGTTTATTTTTGTGTATAGTGTTAGAAAGTGTTCTAGTTTCTTTCTTTTACAAGTGGTTGACCAGTTTTTGCAGCACCACTTAACAAGATATAATTAATAAAAATATATAGTCCTCAATAATATGAATGAAATAAAAATGAAAAAAAAAATACAGACATAGCGAAGAGAAAATGCAAGGACTCTTGAATTCCACCCACAGACCAACACCTAGAATAACTTTGTATACTCTTTAAACCTTCTTATACATTTGTATTTAAAAAAAAATAATGTTTTTGTTACTATTTATCAGTTCAGTTCAGTCGCTCAGTCATCTCCGACTCTTTGCGACCCAATGAATCGCAGCACACTAGGCCTCCCTGTCCATCACCAACTCCCAGAGTTCACACAAACTCATGTCCATAGAGTCGGTGATGCCATCCAGCCATCTCATCCTCTGTCATCCCCTTCTCCTGCCCCCAATCCCTCCCAACATCAGAGTCTTTTCCAATGAGACAACTCTTCGCATGAAGTGGCCAAAGTACTTGAGTTTCAGCTTTAGCATCATTCCTTCCAAAGAACACCCAGGGCTGATCTCCTTTATGATGGACTGGTTGGATCTCCTTGCAGTCCAAGGGAGTCTCAAGAGTCTTCTCCAACACCACAGTTCAAAAGCATCAATTCTTCAGTGCTCAGCTTTCTTCACAGTCCAACTCTCACATCCATACATGACCACAGGAAAAACCATAGCCTTGATACTGATCTCCTTTAGAATGGACTGGTTAGATCTCCTTGCAGTCCAAGGGACTCTCAAAAGTCTTCTCCAACACCACAGTTCAAAAGCATCAATTCTTCAGCGCTCAGCCTTCTTCACAGTCCAACTCTCACATCCATACATGACCACAGGAAAAACCATAGCCTTGACTAGACGGACCTTAGTCAGCAAAGTAATGTCTCTGCTTTTTAATATGCTACGTAGTTCGGTCATAACTTTCCTTCCAAGGAGTAAGCATCTTTTAATTTCATGGCTGCAATCACCATCTGCAGTGATTTTGGAGTCCCCAGAAATAAAGTCAGTCACTGTTTCCCCATCTATTTGCCATGAAGTGATGGGACCAGATGCCATGATCTTTGTTTTCTGAATGTTGAGCTTTAAGTCAAATTTTTCACTCTCCACTTTCACTTTCATCAAGACCCTTTTTAGTCTCTCTTCACTTTCTGTCATAATGTAGTGTCATTTGCATATCTGAGATTATTGATATTTCTCCCAGCAATCTTAATTCCAGCTTGTGCTTCTTCCAGCCCACATTTCTCATGATGTACTCTGCATATAAGTTAAATAAGCAGGGTGACAATATACAGCCTTGACGTACTCTTTTTCCTATTTGGAACCAGTCTGTTGTTCCATGTTCAGTTCTAACTGTTTCTTCCTGACTTGCATACAGATTCTCAAGAGGCAGGTCAGGTGGTCTGGTATTCCCATCTCTTTCAGAATTTTCCAGTTTATTGTGATCCACACAGTCAGAGGCTTTGGCACAGTCAGTAAAGCAGAAGTAGATGTAAATTGCCTTTAGAAAACTTACTATATCATGATTATCTTTCCATGTTAGCAACACACTTTTGGGCTTCCCTGGTGGCTCAGACAGTAAAGACTCTGTTGGCAATGCCGGAGACCCAGGTTCAGTCCCTGGGTTGGGAAGATCCCCTGGAAAAGGAAATAGCAACCCCCTCCAGTACGCTTGTCTGGAGAATCCCCACAGACAGAGTAGCCAGTCTGGACAGTCCACGGGGTCGCAGAGTCTGACACAACAGAGCCACGAACACTTTCACTTTCAACATATTTTATGTTATCATTTTGGCAGATACGTGTAAATAACTTATTTAGTCTGTCTATTGTTGTTGGCTTTTAGGCTGTTTGTAACGAAAGTCCTAACAGCCCACTCTTTAGCTGCATCCTTAACTCCTGTCTTAGGCTGAATTCTTGGTAGTTTAAATGCTGAAGGATCTTACTATCATCCTTCCAATAAGTTTGTTCTAGAGCTAGTAGGTAGAGGAAAATCCAGCCGCCTTCCTCCTGCCCTGAGCAAGCCTTTGTGTGCAACTGCAAATACTGTAGAAATGCAGCCTATTTCTATTAAAAAATTAAATTCTTTCTGAATTTAGAAATTAAATTCTTTCTGAAGTAGAATATCCTTATTGGAAAGCAGTCATTTGCAGTAGCTCTGGGGTTTACAGATTTTGCAGTGACCTGTGAAGTCATTTGAGGATAAGGAGAGCCGAGTCTGTCTGAAGGTCCTGGATCTGCAGCGCCAGGTGGGGTGATGTGTATGTCTGGTCCTCCTGAGTCGGGTGCTGTGTGTGCTCTGATCATCCCGGGATAAAATCCGGCTTGTTATCTCCCCTGTCGTTCAATACACAGACCTGCAGGGGGAGTGTGAACACATGTGCGTCCAGTCTCACAGCCAGAATCTCCCAATTAACTGCAAACTCTGGGTTTTTCAAACTGAATTTTTGTTTGACATTTCCATATGAAAATGAAAATGTTAGTCATTCAGTTGTGTCCAACTCTCTGTGACCCCACAGACTATGGCCCACCAGGCTCCTCTGTCCATGGGAATCTCCAGGCAAGAATGCTGGAGTGGGTAGCTATTCCCTTCTCTGGGGGATCTTCCCAACCCAGGGATCAAATCTGGGTCTCCTGCATGGCAGGCAGATTCTTTACCCTCTGAGCCACCAGGGAAGCTTGACTTTTCCATAAGAAATGGGACATTTGCCTTTAAGAAGAATTTAGACATTGATACAAACACTGTGGAAGAAATCAAAATAGCAATGCTTTCTCAATACTAAAGGACATAAGCACATTTAATTCTAGATGAATGTGGCTAAAAGATGTCTTTTGCTAAATTAGAAGGGGTGAATTTTGCACCAAGTAAGAGCTAGGTGAGTTCTGAGCATAACTGGCCCTGCCAGTCTCAACCTCCGGTCTCACCTTGGCTTCCAGCCTCCCCTGCAGATGAAGCCGAGGACGGCATCTCGGGGAGCATCGGTGAGGCCTCACTCCCTTCACTCTGCCCGGGGCGCTTCAGGTGGAAACCTCAGCAGAACGCGTGTGGGAAGCTGGTGTCCTTGGATCAGCTCTGCACGCTGGCCAAGAAATAAAGCTCTTAAAACCTTTTATTTGGAGATAAAGGTGGATTTTAATGCACTTGTGAAAAATACTACAGGGAGGCTCTGTGACAACATAAAGGGGTGAGATGGGGTGGAGGTGGCAGAAAGGTTTAAGAGAGAGAGGATATATATATATATATATATATACCTGAGGCTGATTCATGTTGATGTACAGCAGAAACAACACAATATTGTAAAGCATTTATCCTCCAATTAAACATAAATAAGTTAAAAATAGTAATAATAATACAGGGAGGCCCCCTATACCCCTTACTCAGTCTTTCCAGTGGTAGCAACTTGCATAACTAGGGAACAGTATCACAATAGGAACTTGACAATATAATAAGTTGATCCTTCTCATTCAACTTTCGCGCATTTGTGTATTTAGTCCTGTGCGCCTTTATCGCCCGGGCAGAGCTGTTGGGCACCGTCACGATCTGCACTCAGCAGCGCCATCACAGGGATCGCCCCCTTTTGCAGCAGATGCCCCCCTTCTCACCCACTGTCCTCTGACACCTGCTCTCCATCCGCACAGGGCTGACATTTCGAGAGCATTATGTAAATGCAATCTTCCCCGGCACGGTCTTCTGAAATTGGCTCTTTTTACTCAGCACAGTGTCTGGGGACTCTTCCACGCGTGTTTGTGGCTGAGCAGTGTCCGTGGGGGTGGACCACAGTTTGTTTCACTCACTGGAGAACATCTGGGATCCTTCCAGAGTTTTTACAGGACATTTGAGCACAGGTTTTTGTGTGAATGTTTTCGTTTTGTGGGGATACGTACTTAGGAATACCATTGCTGGGTCATATGGTAAATGAATGCTTTAACTTTTGTGTTTTTGATGTTTTTTTTTTTTTTTACTGTGGTAGGAGTCACATAATATACAACATGCTGTTTCAACCGTATTTAAGTGCCCAGCTGAGCGGTACTAAGCACATTCTCACTGATGTGGAGCTCTCACCGTCGTCCATCTCCCGGAGTTTTCACTTTCCTAGATTGAAACTCTATCCCCATTAAACACTAAGGCCCCCATTCCTCCTCCCCAGCCCTCTGACTCTGTGAATTTGACTATTCTAGGGACCTCGTGTAAGTGGGATCAAACAGTGTTTGTCTGTATCTCACGTATATTGGGATGCATTTTTAAGGATGACTCAGTATCCTGCAAACAGATTGTACTCTCTTTGTTTTCCCTGTGCTGCACGGTAGTTCTCATTAGTTATTTATTACACACATCAGTCAGTTCAACCACTGTCATGTCTGACTCTTTGTGACCCCATGGACTGCAGCACGCCAGGCCTCCCTGTCCATCACCAACTCCCAGAGCCCACCCAAAACCATGTCCATTGAGTCGGTGATGCCATGCAACCATCTCATCCTCTGTCGTCCCCTTCTCCTCCTGCCTTCAATCTTTCCCAGCATCAGGGTCTTTTCCAGTGAGGCATCTCTTCCCATCAGGTGGCCAAAGGATTGGAGTTTCAGCTTCAGCATCAGTCCTTCCAATGAACGCCCAGGGCTGATCTCCTTTAGGATGGATTGGCTGTACGATTGTATACACAGTAGTGCGTGTATGTCAATCCCAGTCTCCCAGTTTATCCCCCACCTTCCTCCCCTCTGGTGTCTATATGTTTGCCCTCTATGTCTGTGTCTATTTCTGTTTTGTAAGCAGGTTAGTCTGTACTGTTTTCTAAATTCCACATATATATGTTAATATATGAAATTTTATTTTCTTTTTCCGACTTCTCTGTATGACAATTCTAGGTCCATCTGTGTCTCTGCAAATGGCATGATTTTGTTCTTTTCATGGCTGAGTAATATTCCCTTATGTATATGTACCACATTTAAAAAATCTATTTCTCTGTTGATGAACGGCCTAATGAATATTTAGTTTTGAAAGAAACTGTCCAGCTGCTGTCTGGACTGGCTGGACCATTTCTCATTCCCACCAGCAGTATAACAATGGTTTAGTTTGTTTCCATCTTTTTTCTGCACTGAGCATTTGATGTGGTCACCAGTTTCTAAAATCTTCTCCATCTGATAGGTGTGTAAGGATGGCTTGTGTTAGTTTTTTGGTTTTTATTTTATTTTATTTTTTATTTTTAATTGGAAGATAATTACTTTACAATGTTGTGGTGGCTTCTGCCATACATCAACATGAATCAGCCATAAGTGTCCCCTCCTTCTTAAACCTCCCTCCCACCTCCCGCCCCATCCCACCCCTCTAGGTTAGCACAGAGCACCAGG
>SJXQ01009640.1:191448-206131 GCA_006408695.1 Aepyceros melampus | reverse complement strand
CCCGGAGCACTGGCTTTGGGTTCCCTGCGTCATAGAACAAATTCCCACTGGCCATCTACTTTTACATGTCGTTATGTCATGGTGGTTTTAATTTGCCTTTCCCTCACAGTTACTGAGGTTGACTATCTATTCATGAGATTAAAAAGTCCATATCTGTACATGTCACACTTTTGCGTAAAGCTTCTTTCCCAGCAATATGAGAAAAGCAGATAATCTGTGGCTTTGTAGTTAAGATAGGAGCAGTTTTTACTTGTGTGATTCGTGTCTGCTCCCACATCACCAGAGTGTAACAACCTGGTTCCTTTCTCCTCCTGGGGGAGATTTTTCCTGTTTTGATGGGTTCAGATATTTTCACGTTTTGCTCCCTGTGAGTTGCTGCTTTATCTGTGTAGACACGAGGGCTTGTGTATAAAGCCCAGTGCCAGAGTTTGGACAACAGGCCTCTGGGATCCTGGTTTCACTGTCCATGAACAGGAGATGTGACTCGTGAGGGAGTGGAGGTGGGTTCTGGTGTCCTCTGGGCGATGGTCTCTGAGCTCTTGGCACAGAACCAGTGACTGATCATTTATTATTCACTCACGAGCCTTGACCAAATGTTTCCATGATGGAGGCCCTATGCCTTGATGATGCCACATCAGTCCCTTGATCTTCCTGACTCTGGGTCAATTCTGGGCTCCTGGGAGGGGTCTGAGTTGTTTCACCTTGACCCTCACCTTTTCATAACCTCTCCTATGCTTTTTCACAAGACCACCCTAGGGGTATTCTTGAAACCTGGGGTCATTGCTTGACCATTTGGAAAGCGCGTAACTTGTCCCGAAAGTGAAAGCATTACTCCCTCAATCGTGTCTGACTCTTTGCAACCCTGTGTATTGGAGCCCACCAGGCTCCCCTTTCCATGGGATTCTTTAGCCAAGAATGCTGGAGTGGGTTGTCATGCCCTTCTCCAGGGGATCTGACTGATCCAGAGATCGAACTTGGGTGTCCTGCATTGCAGGCAGATTCCTTACTGCTGAGCCACCAGGGTGAGCCCTAGTTCAAGGGGAAAGAAAAGAGAAGAAAAGAAAACTAGTTCCCTCCCAATATGAATATCTAACTATCAAATATGAAGACCTCCTTCCTTTATTGTTTCAGTTTATAATTTCACGCCACGCAAACTCAGCTCAACAGTGTGTGCTGTGCACCCCCATGCCCCCCAAGTGCTGTATTTGTACCATTTGGTTTAAGAGCAGCTGATGGCACGAGGTCTGACCACTTGTCAGGCTTGATCGCATTATTCCTGCCTCCTTGGAATCAAGGTGGAACTTCCCTAAGAGTAGAAAGTCTGTTTTGTTTTTTTTCTGACAACATCCTCCATCTTTGTATTTTCTGGTTTGCCTTCACAAGAGGAGGATTAGGACCAACATTTCCTTTCACTGTTATGACTGTGATGTCACAGAAACTTGAGAAGTGGTGGTTTCATCACCTGTATCTTCAGGGGTTCCTGTATTCCAAGGGCAGAAGGTTAGTGCATCGTTGATTTTTTTCTGTGTAGATGACGTGATGCTCATCTCCAAACAAACTGACGGTTAAAGCACTCCGAGGTTTAATTCTTCTTTCTATGCACACAAATATCCAAGAGGAAAATAGCATAGTCGCTCCTACGTCGCGGCCACATCTCTCCAGAACCGCTCTGGCCTGCAGGTTATCCTGTGAGCAGAGGCACAGATTCTTTCCCCAAGCAGACTCGAATCACAGGAGAGGTTGGAGAAGATATGATGGTGTCTTGAAAATGTATTTAACTAATATTGGTTAAGCATTGACTGGTCCAGGCACTCCCCAGGGGATGAGGATGCAGTAACGTAAGACTAAACCCCTGACCCTTGGAATGGAACGTTCTAGCGGGTTGTGCCATGTGAAACAAGTAGATTGAGAAACACAAATAATAACCTTTTAGATAATGATAGAAACAGGGAGGTGAGGGAATACCGGTGGGTTGTGGGCATGGGGTGGAAACATCAAAAACAACTTTTAAAATTGATTTCAATATATAAGGCTGATCATGCCCACTGCTGCCTTTGAGTTTTGTCCTGGGGTTTATAATAAGCAGGTGTATGAGTGAGTGTGTTTATGTGTGTGTGAGAGAGAGAATGAGAGAGAGAAAGCACCAAAGCTTAAAAGGAAAGCATTGGATGTGATTATACAGGGTTGGAAGACCACTGACCTCGTTCTTAGAGGAGAGTCCCTGTACTATAACATATCTCCCCTCCATATCCACAAAGTGCCGTATGTGCAGAAGGCTGTCAGCAAGAACTTTAAAAATTATTTTTTATTGGAGCATAGTTGTTTTACAATGTTGTGTTATACTGAACAGCAACATGAATCCGCTATAGATACACATATACCCCTCTTCCTTGGATTTCCTTCCTGTTCAGGTCACCGCGAGCTCTGAGTAGGGTTCCCTGAGCTATGCAGTAGGTTTCCATTAGTTACCTACTTTATACAGTGTCAACATGTACCACAGTGTATATGTCATCAGAATGTCATCAATACACATACCATCGCGTATATATGTCAGTAAGAATTTTGAAGGAAGGAATGAGTGCAGGAACGCATGGGGGCAGGCAGGTAACAGAGTAGATAAATGAGTGTGCTTGATCGTGCTTTAGATCAGGGACCAGGAACGTCCTCTACAAAGGGAAGCAGGGGGTATTTTCAGTTTTGTGGGCCACGTGGTCTCCAGGGCAACTACTCACCTCTGCTGCTGGAGCATGAGGCAGACGCCACGTGACCAGTGAGTGTGGTTACACTGTGGAACAACTGTTCACCGCAGACGCAGCACAAGCAGCAGTGTGTTTAGATCACACCGTTTTCTGGGGTGATTGAAGAGTATCTAAAGGCGAGTGATGTTAGAAGCCAGATCTAAAAAGACTCAGAGACTCCAAAGCATGTACAGAATGGGCTCAGGGAAGTATCCTTGTCCTCACGAGCCTTCTGGAAGTTGCCAATAGTGGGATTTCTGTCTTGGTTGGACTTTGACTGGATCCGCTTTCATCTGCACAATGGATCAGGAAATGTTGGAAAGATCGGACCGAAGAGCCACTAGGGCATTCAGTCCAGTTCAGTTCAGTTGCTCAGTCGTGTCTGACTCTTTGCGACTAAGTGATTAAAGTCCTAAAAATAGGATTGTAAAGATAGCCTCGGATGGTCGGCCTGGCCCGACAGACTGCAAGCAGAGGTCTGTCAACCCAGCCAGTGGTCTGTTTCAGTAGAGCCCACAAAATAAGCGTGGCTTCTATCTCCTCAAAGGGTCATAAATAGGAGGAGAAGAGTCGGGGGAGGAAGGAAGAAGGAACAGGAAGAGGGGGAGGGAGAGGAGGAGACAAGGGAACTAGGGCGAGGCAAGCGTTGAGGGTGAGAGCCCCTCTGTGTCCCTGGAACCCTAACTTGCTATTGAATACATGGCCTTGCAGAGGAAGCTGGCTGCCCTCTGACTAGAGTGGAGAGACTGTGTTGACAGTGGAAGGGCCCGGCGCTGTCTGGTGGCAGGAAGTGCCAGGCGGTGCCTGGGTGGGTGGGCACCCTGTGCACGCCCGTAGCATCCAAGCACATGACACGGAGAACCTGCACTCTCCATCCAGGGTGTAGGACCCAGCATGGCTGCTGGCTGCCCTACCCAAGAGACAGTTCGTGCTCACATCTGGGGGGGCAGGGTAGGGGGGCAGATGTCACTGCTGGAGTGGGAACAGTGGGTGCAGGGACAAGGTTCTCTCTGAATTCCTCCCTGAAGAACCTGGTCCATTGGAGAAGAAAACATTTTCATCATCAAGATGGACTGTTCGGGAAGGAAGTCCCTTATCTTCCCATGTTTAACCAACAATAGAGTCAGGTTTTTAAACCTTGACAATGCGCCACGTCCGTGGGTATAAAGTGCTTCCCAGAAGCCTCTGATTTCCATCCACGCTTCTGTCATTTGGTAGGAGCAGATTCTCCGTCATCTGTCATTGAAAACAGCGCCCTGAAACTTATCACAAGCTTGCAAACACATCCACAGAGAGAACGTGAGTCTGTGTCACTTGTGTTGTGACCTCTCAGGTGCCCAAACGGCCACCCCTGGGGGAGCATCTCGTGCGACAGCCTTGGAAGTGCGGTCCGGCTCATGCGTGCCTCTAGGAAGCGACAGCAGAAGCAACTCGGCTTAAAAAGTGTGTGCTTGGACTCCCCGGTGGCCCAGCGGTTAAGACTTCCCTTCCGATGCAGGAAGTGTGGGTTCCACCCCTGGTGGGGGAACCAAGACTCCACATGCTCTGAGGCCAACAAACCGAAATGTGAAACAGAAGCAATACCGTAACAGATTCAATAAAGACGTTACAGACGGCCCACATCAAAACCAAAGAGAAGACTCACATGCTTCATGTTTTACTGCAGGTACATTCACACAAGGGCTTCCCTGGTGGCTTAGGGGTAAAAAATCTGCCAGCAATGCAAAGACTTGGGTTCAATCCCTGGGTCGGGAAGATCCCCTGGAAAAAGAACTAGCAACCCACTCCAGTATTCTTGCCTAGAGAATCCCATGGACAGAGGAGCCTGGCAGGCTGCAGTCCATAGGGTCTCACAGAGTCAGACACAACTCGTGACTAAGCAGCGGCAGCAGTACATACATATACATGGAATGTTTAAGTATATTTTTAGATGCAAGTAGTTTAAGTGCAAACATCAGTTTGTCATTCAAGCAATTTTATGAAAAAAAATTACAAATCTCAGTTGAACTGTTGGGAAGTAAAATAATTCTTGTTTGGGAAGAATTTCTGTTACTCTTCCTGGAGGCAGATATTGATTATAAACAATCATTTAAGTATCAATGACATTAATTCCAATTCTCCTAATACAGAAATTGACAGTGGTTTGAGGAGTGTTCTGAATGAAAATAAGCCAACACATTCTGTTTACTTGTTTTAAACCTGAAAGTGTAAATCACATTTTTGTTATCCGTATTTGCAAACACTGCTGGTGACTTAAGAATACACAGTCCATGGGCAGGGGCAGGGCTTCTGTGGAAACTGTACTTTCTGCTCAAGTGCTTTGTGAACTTAAATCTCTTTTTTAAAAAAGTTTACAGAAGAGAAACTGCTCCCATGTTTGATGCCACCTTCCGCAGAATTCTACATATGATGAGACCTCCATGGTTCAACATTCCTCCAGCTTCTAATACATGGAGATCAAGCTCTGCTCAGTCTGTTTTCTTCCACCTCCTTGGGATTGTTGGATTCCAGGGTTATTTTCCTTTCAGAAGCATTAAATGAATTAATTCCAGTGGGCTTCCTGTATTTACCCAGCATCAGCTAGGGGATGAGGAGAGTGAGGCACAACCCCCAGGGGGATAGGGAGCCAGGTCCCTCCCTCGGGAGCAGATGGTTGGGGGCCTCAATGAGAAAATGCAGGTTAGAAGGGAGAACCTATTAAGCTACAGATGATCGACTTCAGAGCATTTCCCCTCCAGTTAGCACATGATGTTCAATAGTGGAGGCCAAAGTCTTCTTCCTTAATTTGCCCCCATTCTGCCTTGGAACTAAGCATTAGATTTCAACCTCTCCTAGCTACAGATTGTCCAGGGTGCGTAGCAGACACTCTTCACGGCCATTGTGTCTCCCTGCTTTGTTGCGGCTGGCAGAATCTCACTTTCTCCTTGAGTGTCCTGGGACCGTGGGCTTCTTCCAGCCCAGGGTTGAATCCTAACTGGCCTAAGACAACCACTGTAATTCAGTTCCCCTTGGTAGTGATGGTTCCGTATGGACCAGGTAGCCCAACCCCAGCCTCTGCAGCAGGAGATGGCTGCTGGGAAGCCATCCCCCCCCCACCCCAGATGAACCAAAGCTTGGGTTGGGAGCCAGGAATCTCTTCTTCCCTGAGCTGGGTGCAATGCTGGCAGCTACTGCTGCCATCTTGCTGCAGTGGCCAAATGGATTTCAGCAAAGGGCTAACTCTGAGTTACTGAGTTAGCTGGTCTTTCAACCACCCAACCCTGAGACTTCTAATGTGGAACATTAAATTGCAACCATTTAAACTATTTTTCACGGAATATTCTGCTGCCTGTAACTGAAGATATCCTATCAACACTGAACCTGGATAAGAGACATGACTCTTTGAAGATGTCCATATGGTAAAGACAGAAGTGGCAACATTGGTTAACAGAGGACATTGTTTTAATTTATCATAATGACAAGGTGGTTGGGCCGCAGCCCACAGAGCAAGTTAATATGGAATTTGTTTGACAACCATGCAGAAGAGACAGAATTGTTGGTAATCAGTGAAGGCCAAAAGGAACCCATTTTCTGTTTTGCTTTCCTGTTTCTACCATCTTTTAACACAGAGCCGCACAACATCACGCTCACTACAGAAGAGTTCAGTGCGCATATGGATCTGGAGCAAAGCAGCAGGAAGAGGCAGTGGAAGGAAGCGCTGTTGTCTTATTTTCTTTTCTCTTCATCATTCGCTTTGGCTGCTGTGCTGTCCTATAAGATGAAGCCAACAGAAAGCTTGGCCTTAAATTACAGATTCACATCTGCACGCATCTGACCCAGGTATAGCATAAAAGGACATGTGGAAATCAAACTTGGAATTAGGTCATGGAGTCTCATGACGCTTGACAGACATTTTACCTTTTTGTTCCTGGCAGATTTTGCAGAAACGTGTTTGGATCAACAGATTGCAAATCAGAAACTGGTGCTAGTTCCCACAATTGCTGACAAGGTTTTTTTTTTTTTTTTCCTTTTTAGAATATTTAAAGCGGGATCACTGTACATGCCCAAATGAATGTTCCCATGGCACTGCCACCTTGGGCGAAAGTGATTACACATTGTTTGCTATTGTTTATGTCTTCATTTAAAACATAGTGTGCAGACCTAAGGGTGTGGCTGGACTAAGCATTTTTCGGATTTCACACCAAAATCTTTTTCTGGTGGACTCATACGTATTATTTCCAAGATTGTCTCAGACTTTGGATTGTTTCAGAAGTGCAATCAAAAGTGGGAGCTAAACACTGTGATCATCCGTACTGCTGATCCTGTTCACAGGGCTCACACTGTTGAGCCCGTGGTGGACAAGGTGCAAGTGGGGGAGCTGGAAGAAAACGCCAGGAGCCACAGGAACCGTGGACGCTGTCTTCTCTCCTGGCTGGCACAGCAGCCGAGGCGGCGGACACGGTATAGTCTCTCCTCTTGTGGCCGACCCAACGGGCACAGGGTGGCAGTAATGCCACCGCTTCTTAGGTGGAGCTCACGTATCTGTTCAGCACAAAGCAGCCCGTGATCAAGTGAGTCAAGTGCCTCCTGACGTGCATTCACAGTGCTGTGAATGATCTCAGCTGTTACACAGTCATTATTTACAAAACATGGGGCGAGAGAGCTGGACACAACATCTTGGTTCATTTGCTTTCTCATCAGAATGTCAAAGGTGCTCCTGTCTTTGAACCCCAGTGTTCCAGCAGACTGAGTGATATATATTGAAGAAACAAGGAAGCTGGGGAAACTGTGACGTGTGTGCTTGGCCATGACTAGGCTTGTAGCAATGATCTTGGCTTTTAGAACAAAAGCAGAGCACATTGGACCATGGAGCCCAACCATGCGGCACTGTGCCATCTGACTTTTTGATGTCTATTCAGGTCCTCTGGCCATTTTTTATTTTACAATTTGTTACTATTTTGACAGTGCCGGGCCTTCACTGCGGCACATGGACTTCTCTCGTGGCAGAGCAGGGGCCCAGTAGTTGTGGTACATAAGTTCTGTTGCGCTGTGGCATGTAGGATCTTAGTTCCTTGACCTGGGTTCAAACTTGCGTCCTCTACATTGGGAGGGGGATTCTACCACTGGGCCCCCAGGGAAGTCCCTGCCATCTGACTTTAAGAGCAATGCCCTGGGGGTTCACCCGGCAGGAAACTTTTCGGGCTGACCGAGTCACTGGGAACAGAAATGGTGGAAGAGTCAGCGGTGCTCTGTGCTCGGCGGGGGAGTGCCTGATGCCCTCCTCAGCTCTGCTGTGTTGCTGCTTCTTTGCTACAGAGAAGACGTGATCTGAACTCTGACAGGTTCCAGTGGGTGTGGAAAAGCCTACCCTCCTTCTTTAGTCCACTCAGCTTTGTAATTTTTCATTCTAGCCCTCACATGAAATATATGGTCTATATCAGATTTTAGGATTTCTTTATACTTTCTTATCTTATTCTCAAGTTATTTCTCATTTTATTTTAAAATTTCCTGAAAATTCACTGGTCTTTTTCTTTTTTTCCCCTAATTACTCCAATTTCAGAGATGAGACCTCAGCCTCACACTTGTCCAACCTAATATCTGGCTGGGCCTCAATCTGTATTGTATGCAAGCAGTTAGAGTGAGCACTTTCCTTTTGCAAGAGAAAATTGGCTTTGGACACACTCTGCAATTATACATTTTCAACTTAGAGCTCCATGCTGTTTGTTAAAAGCCCTCTATGGGGGAATTATAAAGTGCCTAAACTTTATTTTATGATTTTGGAACAAAAATATAGAACAGGACAGTGTTTCCATGCCTTGAAATCAGAACTGTATCCCATTCTCTACACTTCACTTTTTCTCTAGAAGCATCCTGACCACATGTGTGTCATTCAACCAAACCAGTTGTGAGACAAATTGGGAGAGAGCATGGAATCCTTTTCCGAGTCTAGGTTTCTGGTCTTAAATGTTCTTTAAACTACTCCCTGTTTGTATAACTTATCTTTTCCACACGTGTGAGATTACATACTCATGGAAATATTAATAGAGTGAAACCAAGATGGGCGTCTCTTCCTGCATTTTGGCTCTCACTTGGTCTGAGAAAGGAGAAACTGGCCCCGGATGGTTCACACATCTCATCAACTTTTTCCAGAGTGGCTCCTGCTGCCTGAGTTGGTGACAGCCTCCCTGGACACGATCCATTCCACCCTCTCCCTCATCCCTTTGTGCAGCTGCTGTGCTTTCCTCCAAGATGCCGTGTCTGCATTCTGGCATCTGCTCTGCAGCTGGGAGAAATCTGCACAGGACAATGCGAAGGGTCCCTTGGTTAGGAAACCCCTGGAAGGTGAGGATGATTTAATGGCTCAGGTCCTGGGATTACGTTTATGAAATGCCCTCGTAACGTCACAAAGCTACACTTGCTACGTCTCCTTTCCAAGGCCCAGAGGCAACTTCAAGATGTGGGGACACTCAGGAGGCCATGTCCGTTTGTTTTCCAAGTTTGTTTAGCTCATTGGTGACATCATATGATCACTGTCACCTAGGCAATGGAGCATGTTGCTATGGGAACCTCAAAGCCGGTAACACTGCTTTAAAATGTTGACAGTTGGAAAAGCCTCCTTTCTTTCCCCTCTGCTCAGACCAATAGAGATGCATGTTTGGGGGGTGTTTGGCTTAACATATTAACATTTAAAGTTTGATAATTTAAACTACTTGGAGACAAATAATTTGTGATACTTAAAATATTTAGAACACTGAAAATATGGGGAGAGCATTACCATTGAGATGCATGAAAAGAAGCACGGTGTCCTGGAGCTCTCACAGGCCTGGTGAAGTCAGAGTTGTTATAAGGAAGACAAGTCTCCCTGCAAAGCTGAGAGAAGCACACACATGATACATTCTTTCACGTCCTGTCCTGGGTTCAGGCTGCAGATGAATGATTTATGCAAACTCAACGCGCGCCTTTTCTATCTCACTTCCCATCTCCTGAGGTTTTCTGGTTTATTGGTTTATGTAATTTATTGAATCATGACAGTCGCCTTTCATGAAACCATGACCCGAGCTACGAACCATATCTTCCCACGCGTGTTTATGTCATCATGTGCACATGCGCGTATCCACATCTATTACTAGGTACGAGTGTGTGTATAGAGACGTGAAAGTGATAGTCGCTCAGTCGTGTCTTTGTGACCCCATGGACTGTAGCCCACCAGGCTCGTCTGTCTGTGGAATCCTCCATGCAGGAATACTGGAGTGGATTGCCATGCCCTTCTGCAGGGGATGTTCCCAACCCAGGGATCAAACCTGGGTCTCCCACATGGCAGGCAATTTTGTACGGCCTGAGCCAGCAGGGAAGTCTTGTTTGGGATGCGCGCATACACACAGTCAATTCTTGTTGTCATGGTAGTTCTGTTCTGTGGTCACCACAGACACGGAAGCAGTGAACACGGAACCACTGTTCCCAAGGGAAATATAGGCTTAGGTTCCTGGCAGCTTCTGGTCACATTTTTGTTCACTGATAAGTAAAAACCCTTATTTTCTGTGTTTCTGTTTAAAGACCTTATTTAATACAGACTGTGGTTTCACTGACGAACTCAGAGCCAAGTGCACCGTTACTCATGCCTGAAGGAGGTTTATCTAACAAATGTACTTTCCCCATAAAGCACTGAGTAGCACTTCAGCAGTGGACTTGGGGGCCATTTTATACAGTGAGATCACACAGGTACTCATACAAAACACAAAAATGTGGGCAACGTGGCACTTAATAGACCACGAGCGGGGTACTTATTTACAGTAGCACAAGCTGCACCAAGAAGGCAGTGTCACCTTCTTCAGCTTCAGCAGGGGACACATGCCTCTGTTAGAAGACTAAGATTTTTCTCTCTCTTTGTGCATCTGACAGGCTTCCCAAATGGTGCTGTAGTAAAAAAACCCACCTGCCAATGCAGGAGACGTAAGAGATGTCAGTTCGATTCCTGGGTTGAGAAGATTGCCTGAAGTAGGAAATTCTCCAGTATTCTTGCCTGGAGAACCCCATGGACAGAGGAGCATGGCGGGCAATGGTCCATAGGGTCACAAAGAGTCAAACACAACGAAAGCGACTTAGCACGCACATACGTGTGTGTCTGATAGTGAGCAAAAGGACCATGAGCGCTGGCTGGAGGGGACAAATACATTTTAGCACATAGGAGCGTCCACAGATATGGAATCTGTGACTGATGAGGACTGACTGTGCATCAGTAAAATTGTCACACCCCTGGGGGACCCGGCAGTGAGCCCAGAGGAGGTGAGGGCAGACCTCTCCCAGAGCAAAGATGCCATCCTCTCTGGTCCTCTAAGAGCAGCCTCTCACCCCCTGGAAACACGCCCCCTCCCCGATTCTTCAGGCCCTGGCTCCGCCCCTTCTTGTGCGGCGCTGAACGTGCATGTGGTATGATGGCCTCACCAGGCATGTGACCTGCTGTCTCTTCGAGGCTGTGCAGATGTGGGCGGCGAGCCTGGGTCCCATGTCCAGCGCATCTCTCTGCTCCCGGTGGGCGAGCCACACATAGAACATGACAATACAGAAACACTGGTGTCGGGGACCAGAGGTGGACAAGGCCTCATTTGAAATGATGTTCCAGGCCTGGGCCCACCTTTCCATGGTTTCACTCATCTGCTTTACTGGCCAGCCCAGCCACAGTACAGGCGACAGTCATGAGTTAGCAATCTGGACACTGTGCTAGGTCTTGTCTGTACAACCAGATGGGAGCTGGTCTTCAAGTCCTTGTCTGTAGAAGAAAATCATTTTATTTTTAGGGAAATTCTATGGTTCTAAAGTCCTTTTCGGTTTAAAAAAAATTATGTAATTCTGAGACACTCAGAATTATGTAACAAGGTCTTTGCATGCCATTTTAGGAGCCCATTGTTTGTGAAAGTGTTCAGGAAATAATACAATATGTACATGTTATCTTCTCCATTAAAAAGTTGACTCATTTGAATAAAAAGCATTGTTTTGCACATGAAAGGATGCTCAACATCACTCATTATCAGAGAAATGCAAATCAAAACCACAATGAAGTACCATTTCACACTAGTCAGAATGGCCACAATCCAAAAGTCTACAAGCAATAAATGCTGGAGAGGGTGTGGAGAAAAGGGAACCCTCTTACACTGTTGGTGGGAATGCAAACTAGTACAGCCACTATGGAGAACAGTGTGGAGATTCCTTAAAAAACTGGAAATAGAACTGCCATATGACCCAGCAATCCCACTGCTTGGCATACACACCGAGGAAACCAGAATTGAAAGAGACACATGTACCCCAGTGTTCATCTCAGCATTGTTTATAATAGCCAGGACATAGAAGCAACCTAGATGTCCATCAGCAGATGAATGGATAAGAAAGCTGTGGTACATATACACAATGGAGTATTACTCAGCCATTAAAAATAATACATTTGGAGTGGATGATACTGGAGGCAATTATACAGAGTGAAGTAAGCCAGAAAGAAAAACACCAATACAGTATACTAACACATCTGTATGGAATTTAGAAAGAGGGTAACGATAACCCTGTATGGGAGGCAGCAAAAGAGACACAGATGTATAGAATAGTCTTTTGGACTCTGTGGGAGAGGGCGAGGGTGGGATGATTTGGGAGAATGGCATCAAAACATGTATAATATCATGTAAGAAACGAATCGCCAGTCTAGGTTTGATGCAGGATACAGGATGCTTGGGGTTGGTGCACTGGGATGACCCAGAGGGATGGTGCGGGGAGGGAGGTGGGAGGGAGGTTCAGGATGGGGAACACATGTACACCTGTGGTGGATTCATGTTGATGTATGGCAAAACCAATACAGTATTGTAAAGTAAAATAAAGTAAAATTTTTTTTAAAAAAGCATTGTTTTGGAAGAAGGATTTGTTGATTGCTTTTGTTCATTTAGATTTTAGAGTTGTGAGAGTTTTCGAGTTGTGATCACATCACAATTGTTAAAAATCCTTTACCAACATCAAGATTCAGTTCAGTCGCTCAGTTGTGTCCAACTCTTTGCGACCCCATGAATTGCAGCACGCCAGGCCTCCCTGTCCATCACCAACTCCCGGAGTTCACTCAGATTCACATCCATCAAGTCAGTGATGCCATCCAGCCATCTCATCCTCTGTCATCCCCTTCTTCTCCTGCCCCCAATCCCTCCCAGCATCAAAGTCTTTTCCAGTGAGTCAACTCTTCTCATGAGGTGGCCAAAGTAGTAGATAGGTTGTTTTACTTTTTGGCAGTTGGCTGTTAGCTCCATCCTGGAGTATGTGTTATATGCAGTGCACTCTGCTAGTTCCTGTGATCACACAGGTTCTGGTCCTTACAGTGGTCCTGCAAGGTGCATATCAGTATTCCCATTTTTCAGGTGATGAAACTGAGGCTCAGAATAGCTAAGATGTCTGATAAGCAATTCAGATCAAGCTTCCTGATCCCCAAATCTACAATCTTTTTCTTTGGCTTTGCAAAAGGTAACACTCTTGATACATGTTAGGTTGTATTTGCAAAATTTGGAACTTATTTTTTGCAATTTTTAACTCCATTGTAGTTATAGGATCTTCTAGTATATGGGAATAAAGAAAATGAGGAAGTAAATTCATTTTTACTAGGAACTAAATCTTCATCTCTTTTGAAGAACTAAATTAGACTTAAAAAACCCAAGATGTTATTAAAAGAAATTTTCAAATATAGAATTTATTCTGGCAGTATTGCTTTTAAGCTGGTAGACACTGTATATGTCAGTTGCTTTGTGAATCTTCCAAGCAGAAAGCACTGTACTTAGCGGATTTGTCAGCAATTTATTTAGATGCCGTTTGACTATCTGATGAGCAATCAAAACATTCCCATCTGTTCATCAGGGAGAGTCTGAATGTAAACATATCGTTCCCCCTGTTCAGCTCTGGGGCACCATCTCTGACTTCCTGAGTTTCTGCCCAAGTAGATCACCTCCTCACCAATATCCTACTCCTTGAAGGTTCAGCATGTCCTTGAGTACTGCCCACCCCTGGTCACCTTTGTTTCTCATCTTCCAACCCAGGATGGGGTTGTCTATCATAACACAACACCTCCCATTGGGTCATTTCATGTCACATCACATCTTTCACTCAACATGTGTTTATGGAGCATCTAGCTCATGCCAAACACTAGGGACACAGAAAGGAGAACACTAGAGTAAAATCCCTGCCCAGGGCTTACCTTCTAGTGGAGAAAAGAGGAAATCAACAAGACAGGTGCATTTTAAAAATAGTGATCAATAAAAAAAAAAAAAATTAAACAAGGAAAGGAAGTAGGAAGTGTGTGTATTTGGAGGGGTATGGGGGGGACAAACTTTCAAAACTGGGTCTAGTGGGAGCAAGCTGTGTGGACTGCTAGCCAGGGAACCTTCAAAGAGGAGGCAGTGAGGGGAGGGTCGTCAGAGATGAATTTGGGGCACCTGGAAGGCTGTGGTGAGCCCCTCTCTTTGGACCTGGGCCTCATCAGAGCCACAGTGGGCACGGTGAGGTGGACGGGGGGTGGTGGGTGGTCTGGCGCTGGACACACAGTGATGTGCAGGGGACTGGTGAGGTCTGTACCGGAGCGGGCAGGTCCAGAGGACTCCGGGATTGACGTCCTGGGCAACTAGGAGCAAGGATCTCCTTTTTACGAAATGGGAAGCCTGGAGAAAGGGGTGCTGGGGGGTGAAGGTCCACAGCTGGGCTTGCAGTTGGACCTCTGGCCGGGGGTTCTGGCTGAAAATTAAGCGTGGAGTCACGGGCACCGGTGCTGTTTGAAGCCACGGGGCAGGGCCGGGTGGAGACAGGAAAGGGAAGTGGATTTTGAGGTCTGGTGTTGGGGAGGCGGCAGGGAGACCCGGGCAGGGGCCACCGCAGTGGTGGAGGCCTGACAGGAGAGCACGCGGTCTGGAGCAGGGTGTCCTGGTAGAAGGGAGAGCAAAGCCCTCCACCGGGGT
>SJXQ01009640.1:166614-191348 GCA_006408695.1 Aepyceros melampus | reverse complement strand
AAGTAACAGCGCTGTGAATCAGCTAGACTTCTGCTTGGAGAAAGTTACCCAGGAGAGGACAGGAGCAGAGTTACAGTGACAGTGGCCGACTTCAGCCCCCTGTGAATGATCTGAGCGCCCCCGCCCTCCGCGCTGTGGATGCCACAATGTCCAGGTTAGAGAGGCTGAGGCTCTTCCCACAGAGGGTGTCCAGCGTCTCAGCCCAGGGATGCCAAGAGCAGCCACAGGGGGCAGACTCTTACAAAAGCCCTGGGATGACAGGAGCTGGGAAGCCACCTGTCCTGACTCCCGCTGGGGCTGGCTGGAACCCCAGAAGGATGCTGGGGGCCCCCAAGTGGGCCTTTCACCCCAGCATCCAGTGGTGGAGAAAGGGGGTGAGGGTGGGGTCACAGGGGGCCCTCTTAGAGGAGGCGCTGGGGGCCCTGCTAGCAGAAGGGGCCCCTCTGCCTCGATAACCACCACCTCCACCTACTTGCACTTCCTGGAGCAGGTGGAGCATCCCCCGAGAAGCTGCGTGGGGCAAGACGTCAGGGTCCTCCTTTGGCCTCTTCACATGTTAACCCCTGGGGGCTTATGGGCCGTACTGTGGCCAGTTGTGGGACTGGCTGGCCTTCTCAAGCTGGGTCTTCGAGTATCAGGAGAGGTCCTCCTGGGTGGATTTCATCCTTCAGGATGGAGGGCCTTGGGAATCTCTTGCAGGCCCAGAGGAGCAAACTGGTGGCCTTCTTCAGTCCGTTTGCACCCTCTTCCGCCTGGAACCAAGTAGGTGGCCGGTTACAAATGCCTTTTTAATGTTGCTCTTAACACCTCTGTAAAGTATCAGGCCACTGCTTTGGTTAATTTTATCCTGAAGCTGTTTTCTGTTTCATTTCCTATTTGCCTGAAGGAATGGGGCCCTTGCCAAGCAGACAGCAGCTGATCAGGTGAGTGATTGTAAAAGTGTATTATAACTTTGGAAAATTTCTCATCCAGCTGCCTCCTATCATCAGGTCAAGACCTATTCATGGAGTAATTAGATCCTGTGATGACTGAAAACCATATTTCCTCCTCTGCTTTTTCTATCGCTGGTTGGTCCTGACCAGGGAGCCTAGTAGGGGTACCTTGTGATAAGGTCAGGGTCTTATTCAGAGCCTGCAGCACACTTCATTTTCTCTGGAACAGGTGGGGATCCTTTCACTGCTTCCAAACTGGGTTGAGCCCACTCTGAGACTTCTGTGTTCCATTTTCTTGATACTCCAGTGAATTATCAAGATAAAGCTTTGTATCAAGATAGAGAAGCAGCTTTTTCCAAATCCATGTTTCTCCCTGGGAAGTTCACTTCAGGTGCTCAGTCATGTCAGACTTTTTGCAACCCCATGGACTATAGCACGCAAGGCCTCCCTGTCCATCACCAACTCTCAGAGTTTACTCAGACTCATGTCCATTGAGTCGGTGATGCCATCCAACCATCTCATCCTCTGTCCCCCCTTTCTCCCACCTTCAATCTTTGCCACCGTCAGGGTCTTTTCAGATGAATCAGTTCTTCGCATCAGTGGCCAAAGTATTGGAGTTTCAACTTCAGCATCAGTCCTTCCAATGAATATTCAGGACTGATTTCCTCTAGGATGGACTGGTTGGATCTCCTTGCAGTCCAAGGGACTCTCAAGAGTCTTCTCCAACACCACACTTCAAAAGCATCCATTCTTTGGCGCTTAGCTTTCTTTATGGTCCAACTCTCACATCCATACATGACCACTGGAAAAACCAGAGCCTTGACTAGAAGCACCTTTGTTGGCAAAGTAATGTCTCTACTTTTTAACATGCTGCCTAGGTTGGTCATAACTTTTCTTCCAAAGAGCAAGCACCTTTTAATTTCATGGCTGCAGTCACCATCTGCAGTGATTTTGGAGCCCCCCAAAATAAAGTCTGTCACTGTTTCCACTGTTTCCCCATCTATTTCCCATGAAGTGATGGGACCAGATGCCATGATCTTCGTTTTCTGAATGTTGAGTTTTAAGCCAACTTTTTCCTTCTCCTCTTTCACTTTCATCAAGAGGCTCTTTGGTTCTTCTTTGCTTTCTGCTATAAGGGTGGTGTCATCTGTGTATCTGAGGTTACTGATAGTTCTCCCGGCAGTCTTGATTCCAGCTTGTGCTGCATCCAGCCCCGCATTTCTCCTTGTGTACTCTGCATAGGAGTTAAATAAGCAAGGTGACTGCCTGGGAAACACAACCTTAAATCCCCACTGCCTGTACTTAGTCAGCTTACAATCCAAGCAGCTACTTTCCTAAGGAAATGTGGAGTTTGCAGGACCTTTTCTGCAGTTTATGCCTGCTCTGTTGTCACCAGTTATAGATGACGGCAGATGACATGTGTATGTATGTCTGTAGAGGAAGGTGAGAGAGAATCAGAAGAGAGAAGAGAGTAGCACTCTGGTTCACCTCCTCCAGTGAAAGTGTTATTCTCTCAGTCGTGTCTGACCCTCTGCAACTCTGTGGACTATAGCCCGCCTGACTCCTCTGTCCATGGAATTCTCTGGGCAAAAGTACTGGAATGAGTGGCCATTCCCTTTGCAGAGGATCTTTCTGACTCAGAGTTCAAACTCAGATGTCCTGCATTACAGGCAGATTTTTTTTTTTTTAATCATCTGAGCCACCTCAGCTTCTCCAAGTTGACGTTAGAAGCATACAATTTATCAAACTTTACCAGGGTTTCAAATTCAAAGCCATTTGAATTGATGGTTCAATTCAAAGCCAACTCCTGTCAATGGAGTATGACACCGGAGTTCCCATGTTTTCAGATAGCATCTTCTGCCCACCTTTAGGCAGCCTGCCTTTCACTGCGAAAAATGACATCTAAAACCGCACTGTCAGCTAACAAGTGACTTGCATTGGCGGCGCCTCCAGGTTTCACTGGAATTTTCTGTTTATCATGTGTAGGCGATGTGTCGATACTTCCTAATTCCCCTTGTCTGTTCTCAAGGGTTCCTGCACCACCACTGGCAATGGAATCCATGTTTGTAATCAGCTGCTCCCAAGCAAAATTAAGCCCTCCGCTGTCCTTATGATCATTGCTCTTTTCCTGGCTGCTGTCTTTGACGTCTGCTCAGAGCGCAGCACCTCCTGGTTTCTTCATCTGCTGCAGTTGGAGAATCTACCTTTTCCCCTCTCACTTTTTAACCCAAGCCGTGGAGCTTATGCTAACAGTCACTTGTTAGTCTGTGCTCTCTGGGGTTCAGGAATAGCCTTGTGGGTGCCTGTTAAATGTTCCACCTGAGAAAGACCAAGCCAGACACCACAGCTTTACCCAGTTTTTCAAGTCCTGCTGCAGAACAGCCTCCACAGGAACAGCACCTCCTGTTAACAGCTACAGTCCACCCCCCTTGCATGTCCCCCAAATTTTCCTGTAGATTGTGGGCGGGCTGCTAACCTCGTCTTAGTTTTCACCTGGCTTCTGTTCCCCCTCTTCCAGGTATTTGTTGAAATAAGAGGCTTCCTCCTCTTGTTAAAATGAAACCTGTGGGAAAGTCGACCCTGTTCTGAAGGCTCCTCGTGTTGCCCCAAAGCCTAGCAGGTGCTTCTGGTGTGTGTTAGTGGTGTCGTGTCCAGCTCTTTGTGACCCCAAGGATTGTAGCCCACCAGGCTCCTCTGTCCATGGAATTATCCAGACAAGCATGCTGGAGTGGGCTGCCAGTTCCTTCTCCAGGGGCTCTTCACGATGCAGGGATCGAACCTGAGTCTCCCAAATGGCAGGCAGATTCTTCACTGTCTGAGCCACCAGGGAAGCCTCACTTGTGTGTGTGTGTTAGTTTGACAGCAGTGACCACCTCTTCTTCCTTGGCATGTGCTCCTCCCTTGGCTCCTGTGACATCCCCCTCCTAATTCCTAGCGGCTGTACTCTGTCTTCTCTCTTGGCTAAGTGTTGGAGCACGGACCCCTTTTCTGTATATACACTTTTCCCCCAAATGATCTCATCCAAAATGATGGTTTTAAATATTAATCCTTATGAAAGTAATGTCCAGAATTTTACCTACACTTTTCATCTTTTTAGTGAGCACCAGACTAGGACATGAAAAGTTTTCTGGGCCCCTCCATGTGGATGTCTAATTGAAATCTCACACTTAACATGTCCAAGGGACAATTCTTGCTTTTCACTTCGGTTTCTTTTTTTCTCTTCCCTGCTTTTGCATCTCAGGAAATGGTATGAACCTCCAACCAAGGCTAGCGGCCATCTTTGATCTCCCTCTTTCTTTTCCATATGACGGTCAAACCTTAGAGCAATCTCAGAACCAGTCTTAAACCCATCTGCTTCCCTCTCTCTCCACTCCTTAAAGCCTGTCCAGCTGCTGTCTGAAGTGGCTGGCTGTCTGCTTTCTGTCCTCTTCTCTCATCCCGCTGCGCTGTGGTCAGAGCAGTCAGAGACATCTTTTAGAAATGGGAACCATCTAAAATCTCCACTGATTACCATTCTCCAGTGGGATCCCAATGCACAAGAATGAATATCGAAACCCTCTACCTTCCTACTTATAAAATTCTATAAAAAACTGGACCCCTCCTAATTCATTGACAGGCTATGACTCTCCTTCACCCTATCTCAGTTTTACTTGGGAAGTAAAACACAGGACTTGGTAATGAATTAGATATAGGACATGAGGAAACAGTGCCAAAATGACCTATGTTTCTGCCTTGCTCAATTCCATAGGGTACCAGTGAGCTTGATGCTGTACGAAACAAGCCTAAAAAAGGCTCAAATACAGTAGGATTTTATCTCTGGCTCATAGCACAGTGGGTTCCTGACCCAGGCAGATTTCCCCCAATGAGAGATTCAGGGACCCAGGCCCCCTTTCATCCCAGCCTGCTCCCCAGGGACGCGTATGTCTGCACTCATACTGTGGAAGGAGAAAGTGTGGAGAAGGCACACTTGTACGTTTGTACGTTTGGGTGCAAGAAGGACACCTGGAGCTTCCACTGATGTTCCACTGACCAGGGTCTGTGTGAGGCCGCCTTTGGATGCAAAGCAAGGCTGGAAAGTATTATCCCTGGTGGGAAGCCGCTTTGTACAACTCTCTTCTGTGGATGGAGAACACAAATTCAAGTGGTTTTGTAGTCGGCTTGCTCACAAGTAACCGTGTCTGACGGAACATGGGCCACCGTAGAAAGCCAGGTCTGTGAGGGCGCAATGTGAGTCCATGACATCAAGCAAAGTGCAAGGAACTTGCACTTTGGTCGATCCATGCATATGATGCCAAAACCTCCCAGTCACTCTGGATTGATAAAAGTCAATTAGTTAACTGGTGCTTTGAGACTTGGAGCCAGAAGCACATGTCAAAGAAAATGAGTCATTTCCCAGGAGCTCTTTTACTTCTTACCTATGTCGGCATCATATACACTCAGCCACTGAAGCCCAGATACAAATCCTGATGGATTTTTTGTGGCTCTCTGAGAAAGAAGTCAGGGCGCAGTCAGAGGGAGAGACTTGTGATGACATGACGTGGGCGTCCCTGAACAGAGATCTGGAAAGACCGTGAGCTTGTGAGACAGAAGTTGTAACCTGCACATGCAGCCAATGCTGCTATTGGAAAAAAAGACTTGTCTTTGTTTTATTCAATCTGAAAAGAAGTATTGATCGCTGTATCCTACACTCACACAAATGATGTAAGAAGAAAAGTGATCGAATGTTAATAACAGACTGAGACTCTTGGTAAAGCAACTTTGACAACAGAGTGTACGCAAATCCCCTGATACTCAGACTTCAACAGTGAATATCAGATCAGCTAATACCTTTGTACAGTTTTATGTAACAGGACTGTGCTTGGTCGTGGGAACAAAGGAAACGAGAAGAACATGTCCACTTGGGAATCACACCACGTGACTGAGAAGTGGCAAGAGCAGTTGGTTATCCAGATGCCCTCTGATATTTCCCTGGCTGAATAGAAGGCCTGAGCAGGCCCCAGGGGCAGAAAGGGGAGGCCCCACCAGAGCTGGTTTCCAGATGGAGTCTTAAAAGAACAGTGGAGACAGTCAGGAGGCTGATCCAAGTGCAGGAAAGAGAAGCTGAAATCCACATCCAGCTGCACAGCCCAGTGTGGGAGTGCTGGGCCATTCTGCGCGGGGGGAGGGTGGACAGCAGAGTGAGACGCAGGCAGGGTGCAGCAGGTGGAGGTTGGCCGTGCAGCCCACAGCTTTGCCGAGGACCTTGGGCTTCACTCTGTGTGCCCGGGAGCCACTGGTGTCTGAAGACAGGAGAATGACATCATTAGTTATATTTCAGATGACTTGCTTTGCAAAGTGAATTTGGAGAGATTCCTGGTGTGGAGTCAGGAATAACAGGAAGTAAAGCCCGTCCTTTGCTACTCGGTGTGGTGGTCCATTTGTCTGTGCCTGCATCAGTTCATCTGGCTAGTGGGGGGCACCAGCGTCATGCTGTATCCTGGCTGGGTGCTGGAGGTGTGACAGAAAAGAAAATAGGGCCCCATCCCAATAGAGAAGGTGCTTCCAACTGGGTGAATGTTTTCCTTGTGAGTCACCAAAACCTGCCCATCGAGAGTTAGGCTGACGGTTCGGTCCACGTGCAGGCGTGGCCACATGGGCCTTACTCTCTGGATCTCACACACCCTGGGCTTCCCACTCTGTCATCAGTCACGTCCAGTGACAGTGACCCAAACATAGTCTCTTCACGAAGCCAGAGTGGCCCGAGGCCTGGTTTTAGTCATTAGCTTGTTCAGAACTTTAATCAGATCCCTTGCCAGTACTCTGGTTAGTCCGGGTGATATCAAATACTTAATCCATGTAATATTCATTGTGCTATGTATGAGAAATGCTGAAGACAGGTGAAACACTGCAGTTACACTTTGCAGATCAATGATTGAGTCTGGCCTTGAGAATGGAATTTGGAAGGAGGCTTCAGCTTTGTCCCTTGTTTGTCCTGTCCTCTTTTTCTGTTACTGATCAATGCTTACTAGGCTTGGAAGGTCTTCAGCTTCCATCTCTCGTCCTTTCCTGATAGGTGTGTGTGTGTGCGTTCAGGAGACAGAAGTGACTCCATGCGCACTCAGTTGATGTCTTTGCTCTTGAGGATTAACAGGAAAGACCCCCACGTGTCTCTGAAAGCCTCCCCCTGGTTCTCTCAGCCTGAGGCTGGGGAGGCGCAGCCCCAGCATCGGCCAGAGGGGTCGGCATCCGCGGGGCCTCTAGGAGTCCTGCTCCTTCCCTCACAGCATCACAGCCCCCTCACTCCAGCCAGCATGACTTATCAGACTTTCTGGCCAGTCGGCCCTCCCACACTCATCACCCAAAGGGCCAATGAAAAATTAGTGTACTAGGAGATTCAGAAAGAAACAGGAAAAAACCAGGTTGCTGAGCAACCCGACTCTGTCAGCAGAGGGAGATGCTATTTTTACACCAAGAAGGTGGCTGCAGTTGATTCTGTCACAGAATCCTAAGCTCAGCCAGTGGAGTGACCTCCCGAAGAGCTCGGAGTGAGCCGCACAGCAGGCAGACGTGCACTGGCACCCTCCTGCAGGCCCCCGATAAGGTGGCGCGTCTTCAGAAAGGACTCGGTGCTGATCAGGTCCCTCAGCGTGCCCTGTGCTTTTTCTGCATGCTGTTGTTCAGATGCTCAGTTGTGGCCGACGCTTTGTGACCCCCATGGATTGCAGCATGCCAGGCTTCCCTGTCTGTCCCTCCTATCTCCTGGAGCTTGCTCAAACTCATGTCCATCGAGTTGGTGATGCTATCCAACTATCTCTGTCATTCCCTTCTCCTGCCCTCAATCTTTCCCAGCATCAGAGTCCTTTCTAATGATTCGCTCTTCGCATCAGGTGGTCAAAATATTGGAGCTTCAGCTTCAGCATCCAATGAATATTCTGAATTGATTTCTTTTAGAATGGACTAGTTTGATCTCTTTGCAGTCCAAAGGACTCTCAAGAGCCTTCTCCAACACCACAGTTCAAAAACATCAATTCTTTAATGCTCAGCTTTCTTTATGGTCCAACTCTCACATCCATATGTGACTACTGGAAAAACCATAGCTTTGACTAGATGGACATTTGTCAGCAAAGTAATGTCTCTGCTTTTTAATACAGTGTCCAAGTTTGTGATAGCTTTTCTTCCAAGGAGTAAGCATCTTTTAATTTCATGGCTACAGTCATCATCTGCAGTGATTTTGGAGCCCAACCAAGATAATAAAGTCTGTCACTGTTTCCATTGTTTCCCCATCTATCTGCCGTGAAGTGATGGGACTGGATGCCATGATCTTTGTTTTCTGAATATTGAGTTTTATGATCTTTGTTTTCTGAATATTGAGTTTTAAGCCAGCTTTTTCATTCTCTTTCACCCTCCTCAAGAGGCTCTTTGGTTCCTCTGTGCTTTCTGTCATGAGGGGGATGTCATCTGTGTTTCTGAGATCATTGATATTTCTTCCTGCAAATCTTGATTCCAGCTTGTGCTTCATTCACATGATGTCCTCTGCATAGAAGTTAAATAAGCAGGGTGGCAACACGCAGCCTTGATGCACTCCTTTCCCAATTTGGAACCAGTCCGTTGTTCCATGTCTAGTTCTAACTGTTGCTGCTTTACCTGCATACAGGTTTCACAGGAGGCAGGTCAGGTGGTCTGGTATTCCCGTCTCTTGAAGAATTGTCCACAGTTTGTTGTGATCCACACAATCAAAGGCTTTAGCATGGTCAGTAAAGCAGAAGTAGATATTTTCTGGAATTCCCTTGCTTTTTCTGTGATCCAATGAATGTTGGCAATGAATCTCTGGTTTCTCTGCCTTTTCTAAATCCAACTTGTACATCTGCAAGTTCTTGATTCATGTACTATTAAAGCCTGGCATGGAGAATTTTGAGCAGTACTTTGCTAGCATGTGAAATGACTGTAATTGTGCAGTAGTTTGGACATTCTTTGGCATTTTCTGCATAGCATATGTCAAAATTTGTAACTAAAGAGTTATTTTTCTGTGTTTATAAATCTTTCTCTATGCACTGGACTGGAAGCAGGCAGAGGGCAGGCGTGGGACATGTTTCTGCTCACTGCTGTCCATCCCCAGCACATATTACATCTGCTGGTTCACAGCGGGTCTCAATCTTTGTAGAATGAGTTAATAAACAAGTGAGAATTAGACTGGTATTAGTTTATTGTGTCTGATCGTCATTAAATGTCATCTCTAGTCAAAATGTGGGAGAGGATCATGACCTCAAAGGTTTTTCTTCAAGTTGCTATCGAAAGTATTTTTCAGCAGTTGTTGTTTAGTTGCTATGGTGTGTCTGACTGCTCGTGACCTCAGGGACTATAGCCTGCCAGGCTCCTCTGTCCATGGAATTTCCCAGGCAGGAATACTGGAGTGGGTTGCCATTCCCTTCTCCAGGGGATCTTCCCCACCCGGGGGCTGAACCCGAAACTCCTGCATTGCAGGCAGTTTCTTTACCACTGAGCCACTAAATCCCAGTAGCTGAGAGCTAGCTCCCAAGTTAGCCAGCACGCTTGCACTCAAGGCACAGCTTGGTCTGGCACTGGAGTGTGTGACCTGGGAGCCGTGTGTGAGGATGCTGCTGGCAGCCTGCCCAGACCAGCAGAGCAGCGCCGGCCGGGGCTGCCCACCGCTGGGGGGCAGCGGCGGTAGGGTCTCGGGTAGCTCTGGGTGCAGCCTTCCCGGCCGGCCAGGCTCCCCTCCTGGCCTCCTCCTCCACCTGCCCCTCAGCGTTCCCGCCCCAGGGCCGGACGGCCCTGCCTCCTGGCTCGTCTCTCTCCTCTTGTCTGCACGGGCCTGTCTCTCTGGATGGTTTCACCCAGGCTCAAGTGTTTAGATCCTGTCGATACCCAGATGTCTCCCAAAAGTGCGTTATCTTCCAGAACTCTCCTCAGAACTTCAGCTTATAAATCCAGCTGCCAGAATCCCTGCCCAAACAGCAACTGCCTTTGCCTCAAGCTTCCAAACCTGAGGGTCCGTCCTTTCTCCAAGCAGTTTGCTTGATTCTCGGATGCTCTAAGTGGTAAGGAGATTCCTTTTGCTTCTGGAACCACAAGAAAATGCCCATACCATTGTCCGTGCCTCCTATGTCACTCAGTCGTGTCCAGCTCTTCGCAGCCTCATGGACTGTAGCCCGCCAGTCTCCTTGTCCAGGGGACTCTCCAGGCAAGAATACTGCAGTGATGTGAAAGTCACTCAGTCGTGTCCGACTCTTTGCCACCCCGTGGACTGTAGCCTGCAGGCTCCTTTGTTCGAGGAATTCTCCAGTTAAGAATACTGGAGTGGGTTGCCATTTCCTTCTCCAGAGAATTCTGGAGGAGTTGCCATGTCCTCCTCCAGTGGATCTTCCTGACCCAGGGATCGAACTCGTGTCTCTTGCGTCTTCTGTGTTGGCAGGAGGGTTCTTTACCACCAGCGCCACCCGAGAAACCCCACACCGCTGTCAGTTGATGGTTAAGCATCTCAAGGTAGCTGTTACGTCTTTTCGGCGTCTTCTCAAAACACATTCTCATGTGTTTCTGGGCTTCTGATAGATATCTGCTGTATTTGTGTTACATGTGCACCATGGTGCTGGGGGCTTTGGTTACTGAGATGACAGTCACAGAGGCCATCCCTGCATCTCACGGCTCGGTGGGGACAGCAGAGTTGGTCCTGGGTCAGCTGGGACATGGCGCCAGCCCTGCAGCAGAGACCCAGACGCGAGATGAGGTGCTGCTGTGGGGGTCTGGCCAGCGGCGTCTGTGTGGTTTCAGGGAGGAAGCGCATGGGAGCAGAGTGTGGACGTCAGTGGGACTCAGCTGCATGGGGTGGGGTGGCTGAGAGACCTTGTGGGCAGTAGCAGGCAGGGCTGCCAGGACATGTGCAGGGCCCGGGAGGTGCTTGCTTTCGTGGAGTGAGGCCCCTATGAAGGCTGTCTCAGTTCCCCCGGCCACTATAATGAAGTGCCACAAGCTGGGTGACTTGAACAACAGAATTTCACCATCTCACAGCCTGGAGGCCAGAGGCCTGAAGGTGAGGTTGGGCAGAGCCCTGCCCTGCCCTCTCGCAGTGGCTCCAGCGCCCTGGGCTCGTGGCAGCCACGTGTGCCCTGCCTCCGTCTTCACAGGGCCGCCTCCCTTCTGCGTCTCTGCGTTTCCATCTTCTCCCGCTCTAAGGACACCCACCGTGTCAGCCTGGGCCAGCCCCAGTGGAGGGTGACCTCATTTTAACATGCTCACCTCTGCAGAGCCTGCATTTCCAGATGAAGGCGTGTTCATCCACAGGAACTGGGGGGGTAGGACTCCACCATGTGTTCTGGGGGGCCACAGTTCAACACACAAGTGAAGAGTGGAAATTCGGTGGGAGGGTGCTCTCGAGGTGAACCTCCACTCCTCTGAAATCCAAGCTGCGAAATTCAGCCTATTTCTTAGGCCAGTGGCTCGAAGTCCTGGCTGCTTATCAGAAACTCCTGGAGATCTTTTAAAAATGGAGATGGCATGGTTCTACACAAACCTGTATCTGATTCCCCTGAGAACTCCCCCGGTATTTCTGATACTCAACCAGGCCTAGAGCCACGCATCTGGCCATGAGGACCTGCTGAAGGGCTTCTCCATCTTACGATGTTGGTTCTAGGACACCTCAAGGTCTGGAAGAGCCACATAAAGTGTTTTCTAGTGTTTCCATCCAAAAATGCAGCCCTCCAGATTGCCCGTCATCCTCCCAATGTTGCATGGCCAGCCCAAGCCTGGGGAGGCCATTACCTACTTCCTTCTGTTAATGCTTCCCCTGTGGATGTGATTCAGGGGGCTCCCTTTCACAGTAGCCGGTCTGCTCTTGGCTCCAAGTCGAGTCTGTGGTCGATTGAAACTCTTCCCATGTCTTTTCCACACGAATGGCTGTAAATCCAGGTTTTCCCCATCCGGTATTTGTGCAATTGATTTTTGGCTCCTAAAGGCAGACCTTGACACATATCTCTGTTTAATTTCATCTTGTGGCTTTAGTCAAGTGTTCTCGCCTGTCGGGGCCTCTGTAGTTCAAGTCTGTCGTTTATCTTGTTAGCTACATCTCATAAGTCTGTCATCTGCAGATTGGATAAGCGTGTCTTTTCTGGCTTCACCCAAATTGCTATAGAACAGGTTGAATGTGTCCCAGAGAGAGAGACATGATATTCCTCCAGAGACAGATCTCCAGTGGCAAACACTGTCAGTACGCAGTTCGTAAATCAGCTGCTGCATCCAACCAGTTCTTAGTCCAGCCATATTTTATTCTCAGAGAATTCTTTGAAACTTCTGTATTGAGGAAGTGCTGCAGACTTACAATTAGTCCCTGAAGTACAAGTTAAGAAAACCAAAGAGTGGCCGCAAGTCTGACCGGGGGCCGTGCATACATCAGTTGGGCTGCACCAAGGAAACTCAAGCCACAGACAAAGGATTTTTATTGTCAGCTTTGAACCAAAACCAGTCAGTGAGTCAGCAAAGCACCAGATGACTCTGTGCTGAGCAACAGATTTAGAGTCCACATAAGCACAATTTTTTAAGCTAGAAGCTCGAACATGGTACCAAGGTTGCTATAATTCCAAACTCTATTTAAGCTAAAATATATATATATATATATATATATCAGGAAGGTTCAGCTGCGCTTAGAGAGCCTTTACTGACGTCCTGCCGTGTGTCTGTCATAGTCTTGCCTGCTCTGCAGTATATTCACATGTTACCTCCTGGGGCAACAGAAGGACATGAAGGCAGGTGGGATGGGGCATTTAGAGGGTAGGATGGAGATCCAGCTGCCCAGCTGTGTGGACGCATACGGTGAGGAGTTTAGGCTCCTGAGAAGGACATAGCTGCTTCAACATTAGCACTGCAGTTGATTGCTGTGTGACCTCTAAGTTTATTAACTTCTCTGAGCCTCATCCTGGCCATCAGTCAAGTGTTGACCCGAACAGAAGCCAAACTAATGAGATTGTGAAGATGAGATGCTGTTGCTGCTGCTGAGTCGCTTCAGTCGTGTCCGACTCTGTGCGGCCCCATAGATGGCAGCCCACCAGGCTCCCCCGTCCCTGGGATTCTCCAGGCAAGAACACTGGAGTGGGGTGCCACTGCCTTCTCCGTGAAGATGAGATGAGATGTGTGGAAAGAGTCTGACTTAGGAGCAGGCCCAGCACATAGTCTCTTCTATGAAGGTTTGACAAATAAAGGTAATAGGAAGTGACTCTTACTAGTCAAAGCTATGGTTTTTCCAGTAGTCATGTATGGATGTGAGAGTTGGACCATAAAAAAGCTGAGTGCCAAAGAATGGATGCTTTTGAACTGTGGTGTTGGAGAAGACTCTTGAGAGTCCCTTGGACTGCAAGGAGATCCAACCAGTCCATCCTAAAGGAAATCAGTCCTAAATATTCATTGGAACAACTGATGCTGAAGTGGAAACTCCAATACTTTGGCCACTTGATGCAAAAAACTGACCCATTGGAAAAGGCACTGATGCTGGGAAAGATTGAAAGTGGGAGGAGAAGGGGATGACAGAGGATGAGATGGTTGGATGGCATCACCGACTCAATGGACATGAGTCTGAGCAAGCTCCGGGAATTGGTGATGGACAGGGAGGCCTGGCACGCTGCAGTCACAAAGAGTCGGACATGACTGAGCAGCTGAACTGAACTGAACTGAAGTGACTCTGAGCCGGAAAAACAGGACATTAGTAGAACTGACAGAATTTTAATCATGGCTCTTAAGGACTTAAGGAAGTTGTGTTGACATTGATTTCCTGATAGTGGTCATTGTACTGTGGCTGTGTAACATTTGGGAGGCTGAAGGACTTCATATTCTTTCTGCAGCCCTTGTGTAAGTGTGTGATTATTTCCAACTGAAGTTTAGAAGTGTAAACATCAGCTTCTTTACCATGCATGTCTGCTCCACTCTGTAAGCATCTCCTCCCTAAGGAGAGACAGGCATCAACTGAGACCATTAGAGAACAATTCATGGTTTCACAGACGATCCAGTGGAGGCAGAAAAGAGAGCAGAGCTCACCAGCAAGAGCCCCGAGCCATGTGCCTGGAGATGCTTCCCAGACTCCTGGTCAGCCTCCCCTCAGACAGAGTCCTCGCCCTGCCGTGGGGACGTGTCTTCAGTTTGGACGTGATGGAGTAGTCAGGGCATTTCCTGAACTCTCTCCAGGCAAGGTAAAGCTGCATCCTCAGGGAAGAGTGCGCTGAGCAGCCGGAGGTGCTGGGGGCTGCAGAGACTGCTGCCCAGAGGGGCGGAGGAAGCTGGAGCTGAGTACAAGCTCTAAACTTTAGAGAGGGAACAGGGTCCCAAGTCCAGACAAGCTTGAGCCTGGAGGAGGAGTTGGCACAGCCGGTTGCCAACTGTGCCAGTGTCTTCTCCCAGCCAGGGTGGCCGGAGGCCCACAGGCAGTCCAGGCTGTTTGCCGGGACCTTGTCCCCTCCTCGGGCATGGGACGTTGCCCTGGTGAGGTTTTCTGCAGGAGTCCCTGGTCCTACCCTCGTGTCGCAATCACCTCTCAGAAGTGACTGACTGCATCACGCGGACACAGATCTGAGTCACAAAGGCCCCGGCACCCTCCGACACCTGAGTCCCACCCACCCATGCTGGAAGCTCTGACATGACCTCGTCGTCATCCACACAATCCAGGACATCTCAAAAGAGGTAGAAGACAGGACACAAAGACAAAAACGCTCTAAAAGTCGAACCACCAAATGCAAAGCCAGTCTCATATTGTTTGCTAGAGCCCTTCCCAACATGCGTAAAATGAGACAGATCGAAGGCCTTTACAAAGCACGATGGAGGACACATTTTTAGGTTTTCTGCAGGAGTCCCTGGTCCTACCCTCGTGTTGCAATCACCTCTCAGAGGTGACTGACTGCATCACGCGGACACAGATCTGAGTCACAAAGGCCCCGGCACCCTCCGACACCTGAGTCCCACCCACCCATGCTGGAAGCTCTGACATGACCTCGTCGTCATCCACACAATCCAGGACATCTCAAAAGACGTAGAAGACAGGACACAAAGACAAAAACGCTCTAAGAGTCGAACCGCCAAATGCAAAGCCAGTCTCATATTGTTTGCTAGAGCCCTTCCCAACATGCGTAAAATGATACAGATCGAAGGCCTTTACAGAGCACGATGGAGGACACATTTTCAGAACCTTAAGAGGGGCCGAAAATGCTCTCCAGGGCTGTCAGCCACTCTCCATACAACGTGTTCAAGGTTTACTACTTAAAAAAAAATCAACTAGAAAGAAAATGCTGGAGGGGAAGAGAGCTTGTTTCCTAGAATTTGAAAGGGCATCTGATAGTCTGGGAACCGGGGGTGGTGAATAAAATGGAAACACCGTTTAGACCGGCCCGAGGGGCAATGGCTTCAGGCATTGTCAGAAATGCACACACCAGCTCCCTGATGCTGTCTCAGCTAAGTGACCACAGCTCTGCAGCTGGAGATGGAGTCGTGTCTGAAGTAACAGGGATCTGACGTCACTCTGCTGTGACTCACAGCCCATTTATCCTCTTAGCTGTCTCCTGGGGAGCGGGACGGTGTCCCACCTTTGCCTTTCTAGCGCTGCTTCTCCGAGAGCAGGAAGCTTCCCTCTATGCCCAGGGACCCCCGGAGAAGGTGGGAGTACACACAGCAGAAAAGAAAGAACCTGTGATTGTATTTGTTCTCAGAGCAGTGAGCGAACGCGTCTGTGAGAGCGATCTTATGTTCACAGCAAAGTTGAGCTGAAGGTACAGAGTTCCCATTGAACCCCCCAGGCAGCGCCTCCCCCACCATCTGGTACATTCATCACAGTTGGTGAACCTGCCTGACACGTCATCAACGGTGGTTTCAATGTTTTTGCATAAGGAGAATGAAGCAGAGTGGTTCTGGACAAAACTCATTGACTCCTCATGAAATCTGAACATAGTAGAGTCAGAAATTGGAAATTATGTGTCCTGGAAAAGACACAGTTTAAAGGACCGTCTCCAACCTGGGTGGAAGGGGCCGTACCAGGTATTCTTAACTAGCTCAAGCATGGTGAAATTGAAAGGAAACTGACTCTTGGGTTAATTCCCACTTCCAAAGGTCCCTAACACCGGACTGGTCTATGGAGAGGGCTCACACCAGGATGAGAAGGAGACATCAGTAGACATCTTGCCCAAGATGCTGGACCTGACTCACACGGTCATTTAGAATACTTTCTTGACTTCTTGGGTCTCAGCATATAAAGCAGGTGCTTTCTGCCATGGACACGATTCTATGCTGGTTTTTAGAACTCAGTCCAATTGTCGGATGTGTGGCCACTTAACCTGTATCTAGTAAAGATAAGGATTGGTCCAGAACAGATGCAGTCAGGTGACCTGGGATATACTAGGCTACACCTGATAGAAGTTTTTGGCTTAAATTCTTGTTTATGATTTTGCTAATGTTCTAGTTATATTATATATATGCTGCTGCTGCTGCTAAGTCGCTTCAGTCATGTCCGACTCTGTGCGACCCCATAGACGGCAGCCCACCAGGCTCCCCCATCCCTGGGATTCTCCAGGCAAGAACACTGGAGTGGGTTGCCATTTCCTTCTCCAATGCATGAAAGTGAGAAGTGAAAGTGAAGTTGCTAGTCGTGTCCGACTCTTAGCGACCCCATGGACTTCGACTTACCAGGCTCCTCCATCCGTGGGATTTTCCAGGCAAGAGTGCTGGAGTGGGGTGCCATTGTATAGCCTATTTCACAGAAAGAAAAGAAAAATAGAGGATTTAGAACATGACTTGAATAGCATCCCGAGGCCATTCATCTCCTATTGGTCATCTCTTGTTCCCTCCCTCATGTCTCTCTGCAGTTTTCTGGCCTGAAAGTAAGTGCCATCAGCAACCAACCAGCGCCCTTTTCTCACCTTTCGGGAGAGTCCTGTTTCCAGGGTTTGCTACTGTCCACTGGAAAGCAGGAAGCAGCAGTCTCTGCACTCCGCTGGACTGAAAGTCCATGAGATGATTCTTTTTTTTTTTTGCAAAGTATCACAGAGCCCCTCTAGTTTCTGTGTAAATGATTCCTTAAATGACATTTAGCTAAGGGCAGCTGTGGTTCACCTTGCCCTCTGAAGGGGTCAGCCCCCTGTGTTGTGCTGGCCACCATCTCTTGAGGTGTCCGTGGATCGCCAGCACTCGGCAATCTTGGAGGGAGAGCGGTGAGCAGTCCTAGAGAGAGATCTTAGTTCCCTCCCCAGGAGTTGGACCTGAGTAACTGGATGAAACCCAGGAAACTTCCCACTAGACCAGCAGGGGCTGGAAGCTAGAGGCAGAGGTTCCCTGACTCTTGCCCAGTTTGAAAGTAGGAATGTTTCAAGGAGGCAAAACCTGTGAAAGCAGGTCCAAAGTCTGCTGCCGCAGACACAGCACAAGTATGGGAGAGCACAGGGAGGAGCAGTCCCTGTCTTTAAGCCGGAAGCAGGGCAGACACACCAGAGAGACAGAGGGGGCCTCCTCTCTAATGAGGAGGAGCACAGCGAAGAAACGATTTAAATGTTTACACAGGACAGTCCTTCTGGGCTTTGTTTGCCTTCGGACAATGATCTTGTTGCTTGCTTCACTCCTCACCAGTCCTAGGACCTGTCCCAAGAGGCCTGCGCAACTTTCTGCTACGAGGATCCCGCCGCAGAGGCCTGTGGGTGCACGTCCACACTTATTATGGGGTGGTGCCCCTCCCTTTTTGACCCCCAAGAGGCCCCCCTGTGCATGTGCGGACAGGGAAGTCTTCCTTGATTTCAGGAGCGGGCACCTTGCCTCTGCTTCAGCAGAGCTCAGCCTCTGCCACTAGCTCTGTCCTCGGAGTGTCTGGATGGGAACAAAGCTTCAGCTGGACTCCACTTGGCAAACAGCAGCTGTCCAGCCCAGGGCCGTGTCCATCCATTTCGCTGGCGCAGAACAGGCACTCGGGAAATGCTCTGGGGGAACAATCTCTTAGGGTATCCGTGCATCCAGAGCACCCAGCACAGAGCGAGTGCACCGGAAATGTGGTGGAGGGAGGGGAGGATTCAGTGAGTAAAAGAAATAAGCCTTTTCGGTCCCTTGTGAAGAAAAGCTCCTGGAACTTTGGCCTAGGGCTTCCTTAGTTTCTCGATACCTGATACCGTTCTGATTGGAGGGCACTAGGTGGGGAAAGGACCCGAATCTCTGGGAGGATTTCCTATGCTGAGAGCGCGAGAAGCCCAGGTGAGTGCAGGTTTTATCCAGATCTCCCAATGTGCGTCTTGATGGGTTCGCAGCTCAGAAGGTACCTCGTGAACCAAGCTTCCCGCCCTGACTTGGTGCTCCCCACCCCCCACTGTCCAGTCCACACAGCAGAGGCAAACCAAGGCATCCAGGACGGGTTTTCCTTCCATGGAGACCAGTGAATTTCACCAAGGAATGTCCCTGCTCGGGGATGTGCTGCACTCGGCCGAGCCCATCAGGAGACGACTGCCTAGAGAGCGCTTTTGGATAAATAGCAGTTGGTGCAAACAGTCACCCAGGACTTCTGCCTGGTCCCTGTAATCCGTCCTTCTCAGAGGCAGGGTTGCCCAGTGACATGGATCGTGGATCCTGCCTTCTGTGCAGGAGTGATAGCAACCTCGAGGTCTGAGAGCTGCTAGTCATCACCGTGGCTTGTGGACCTCAACCCTGCAGCTCTCACTCCTCAGAGTTCATCTCTTGTGGGTTTTCCTGGGTATCACAGAGGCAGCCCTAACCCTGAATTCATGGAAAGTACACAAGATGTATACCTTCCCTCATAGCTCAGTTGGTGAAGAATCTGCCTGCAATGCAGGAGACCCTGGTTCGATTCCTGGGTCAGGAAGATCCCCTGGAGAAGGGAAAGGCTACCCACTGCAGTATTCTGGCCTGGAGAATTCCATGGACTGTATAGTCCATGGGGTTGCAAAGAGTCGGACATGACTGAGCCACTTTCACTTTCACACAAGACAAATGCAAAGATCAGGGCTCCAAAACCGTGGTAAGCACTTGTCTGTGACTGGACGACTTTTGCTTTAGTGCTTGATGTCTGCCTTGTTCGTAAGTGTGGATGCCGTAATTATCACATATTCTCCCTGAGGTCTCTTACAGTTCCGCACCCGGAGGGCTGATGCCGCTCCAGTACTCCACTAGTTTGTCTTTAAATAGTGCTCCTCTCCTTGCGGAACTCCAATTAAAAGTATGTTAGAGCTTTCCCTCTATCTTCCGCAACCTCCCCCCCCCCCCATACTGCGGTCCCTTTAATTAACTTATCTGTGGTGGAATTCATAGGTGGCTGTGCAGAGATCAACGCCCTTTCGGAGAGGAGGAGACAGCTTCATGGGAAACTTGATCTTTGGAATTGAACCAGGACTCCATCAAAGTCTTGTGATAATTTCATGTAAATCCTGTAATGTTACAGCTGCATCTTCTTACCTGTATGTACCTTTATTAACACACTACATTTCAAAGACACCAAAGGCTGGTCTAATTTGTGTTGCAGAATTATAACCCTCACCCAGCTCATTGCACTGTTTCCAAATAGAAGCTCTTTATGGAGGCCTTCACAGAGTGCTCTCATAGTCCTCTCCGCAGGGCTGTGATCGGGAAACTCCACGTTCTCGCTTGCAGTCAGATCCCGCCACAGACATCTGGATTTTGAACCTGCCTTTGGCGGGGCTTGGCGGTCGCATAGCGTCTGGGTTGCCCTGTCATGGACACTGGTAATCACAACAAATCACCGTTTGCACCTCCCGTGTGCTCCTTGCAGAGTTTCCTTTGTTTAAGCAAATAGTTTTACAAATTTTGATTCATAAAGATTCCTGTTCATCTCACGATTCCTGTCCAATCGTGGGTTTTGCTATTAGCAGTCATTCTTTCACTAGCGTTACTGGGTTTGGTGCCGTAGAAAGTGAGCCGGTGGGCGCTTTGTCCCGACCCTGCTTCTAAGAGGGGGAGCTGTGGTGAGGGGAGAGGGAATTGGTACAGCCGGGGAGGAGACGCATGATCTGAGTCCCAGGAGAGCTGCGGACTCCAATCTTCCTCTTACTGGTTTGGAGGGCAGGCGGGGTCGAGAGTCAGGGACTGCTGACTGATGCGTGGGTGTCCCGGGGCGGCTGACAAAGCACCGCAGACTCGCAGACTTCAGGAATCGGACCTTGATGCTCCCCACGGCCCTGGAAGCCTGAAGTCCACAATCCCAGCGCCCTAGAGCCACAGTCCCCCAAAGGCCTCCGGCAGGGTGTTTTCTGCCTCCTCCGGTTCCTGGTGGCCCCAGGCGTCCGCTCAGCTTCCAACCTCACACGGCCCCTCCCTGGTGTCCGAGACTTGGGCCCAGCCTCAGGAACTCTCGACTTGCCTGTGACGTTCTTCTTTTGGGATTTCCAGGTGTTCCTTGGTGCTCCCAATCCGGCAGGGCTTTAAATGCTTTACAGCCCTCTTCTTGTTCACCCCGTGCTGAAGTGTGCATTTGCACCCCAGCCCAAGCCAGCTCAGGACTGCAGTCTCATTAGAGGCACATTTGCACATTTTCCCCTCGAGGGACCAAGGCTGCAGTGAAGTGCCTCATCTGTGTCCTTCCGCGGGTCTCCTTTCCTGTTCCCGGGTGCGCAGAGCGTCTTCCCGGCTCTGGCTGCGCGCGGCCTGGTCCCTCCCCGCTTGGCACAGGCGAGCCCTAAGCCGGTCTCAGGCTTCCTGCCCGGGCCCTGGCCCTCCAGTGCAGGACAGACGGGGGCCTCTCACACCTGGGACCTCACTTCTGTACGCAGCTAGGCATGTGCGAGGACTGGAAAAGCATTTTATCTAGCCTTCTTGGTTCGTATTGTAGCAAGAGTGTTTTCAGGCTCTCTACCCTGCAGATATTAACAAATGTGGTTTCATTTATCTTTACAGTTTCCTTGGCATCCTGTACAGCTCATTATAGGCATTTGATAAATATTCAAGGAGATGAATAAACACACATAAACTCATATAACTTAGCCATTTCTGTCATTTCTCTGTACAGATACAGTGGTGTCCCGAATCCGTGGGCTCACTTTTTAAGGCGCCAGTTACCCACAGCCAACCTTGATGCAGACACATTAAATGAAAAAGTCCATAAGTAAGCGATTCATAAGTTTTGACCGGTCCCTTCTGAGCCGCGAGGTGGAATCTGTTCTCTCCAATCCACTCGGGACACGGTCATCCCTTTGTCCGGCATGTCAGCCCGGTAGGCACTTAGTAGCCCGCAGCTGTCAGACGGACAGTTGAGGCGTCACGGGGCTGCTGTCAGAGCGGCTGTGATATACTTGCTCATGGCCCCCAAGTGCCAGAGGACTGATGCTGGCCACTGTTCTGCCACAGAGAAGCTGGAAAGTGCATCTTCTGAGTGAAAAAATGAAAGTTAGTCAGTAAGGAAAGAAACATCCGTGCTGAGGTTGCTGAGATAGACCGTTGAGAATGGATTTTCTATCTGCAATGTTTTAGAGAAGGAAAAAGAAAGCTGCACTAGTTTTGCTGCCGCATTAAAGCTTTAAAAATTACGGCCATGGTCCATGATAAGTGCTTAGTTAAGATGGGAAAAGACATTGAATTTGTTATGCAAGATATTTTGAGAGACCACATTCACATAACTTTTAGTATAGCACACTATAATAATTGTTCTATTTTATTAGTGGTTGTTAATCTCTTTCTGTACCTAATTTATAAATTAAATAGGTATGTACGTACGAGCAAAGGGCGGCCCAAGTGGCGCTAGCGGTAAAGACCCGCCTGCCAATGCAGGACACATGAGACGTAGGTTCGATTCCTGGGTCGGGAAGACCCCCTGGAGGAGGGCATGGCATCCCACTCCAGTATTCTTGCCTGGAGAATCTCATGGACAGAGGAGCCTGGTCCATAGGTTCACAAAGAGTTGGACATAACTGAAGCGACTTAGCCTCTATCTACAGGAAAAAACAGTATATATGGGGTCCGGTACTATCGTGGGTTTCAGGGGTCTACTGGGGTCTTGGAATGTATCTCCCTGTGGACAGGGAGGGACAGCTGTATTGATGTAGAAACAGATGCAAGATCAGAGGACGTGGTAAGTTAGTCCTTTTAGTCCTTTTGTCCTCTCCCGCAGCACGCACACGCACCTGTATATCCGCATACACAGCACGGGCCGGGTCTAAGAGCGCAACAGAACACATCACTCACCTAGCTCTGCCCTCCGCTGCGGCCACCGGGTGGAGGCGGTGTGTTGGAACAGCCCAGGAAACCTCGTTCAACTGTGACCGTTACCAGCCACCCCGTCCTACCCACAGGGTCTGCCTCCATAATCGGAACTGGTCTCCAGCCCTTCCCAGGGCTTCCGGGCGATCCCAAAAGGCCACCCTTCCCCCAAACCCTGCCATCAAACCCAGCGCGCTCTGCGCGCGCGCACACACACACACACACACACACACACAGAGGCAGGCACCTGTTCATCTGTGGACCCCAATGCTTAACAACCAGGCTCTGATCTTGACCTTTCTTTGCTGATCTTGACCTTGTGTTCACTTACACTTCCGGTGGATTCTTAAAAAGAGATTGACATACAGTTTGGAGTCGTAGTAAAATTCCAGATCACAACACACACCCCTAAAACTTGCAGGCCTGAGGCCGGTGTGGCTCCTTTATTTGGTGTACACTGCCATCTAGTGGTGAGATTCCGCATCGACGTGCAGTCTATACCCCGGCCTGCGTAGTCCCACAGAATTGAGTAATTACACCCCACGCCGCGGCATATATAAACCTTGTAATCAGGATCGCTGTCTTCCCTCCCTCTGTGTCTGTATCCTTCCCCTGTGTTCTTTGCTGTCTTCTTTCCAGTTAATCCTGGAGCCCCCACCGCTGAACATGTTTGCAGTAATTTTCCTAAACAAGGCCTGGCACATGGTCTTGTTCAGTTAATCTGATCCTTTGGTTTTCAGTGGCTAACTTGTGTCCAGCCTTTGCTGGACTCCGTGGACTGCACCACACCAGGCTTCCTTGATCCTCACTGTCTCCCGGAGCTTGCTCAAACTCATGTCCTTCGAGTCAGTGATGCCACCCAAGCATCTCATCCTCTGTTGCCCCTTCTCTTTTTGCCTTCAATCTTTCCCAGCATCAGGGTCTTTTCCAGTGAGTTGGCTCTTCACATAAGGTGGCCAAAATATTGGAGCTTCAGCTTCAGCATCAATCCTTCCAATGAATGTTCAGGGTTGATTTTTTTTTTTAAGATTGACTGATTGGATCTCCTTGCTTTTCAAGGGACTCTGAAGAGTCTTCTCCAGCACCATGATTTGAAAGCACCAGGTTTTCAGCACTCAGCTTTCTTTATGGTCCACTTCTCACATCCATACATGACCACTAGAAGCATCATAGCCTTGACTGTATGAACATTTGTAGGCAAAGTGATGTCTCTGCTTTTTAATATGCTGTCTAGGTTTGTGATAGCTTTTCTTCCAAGAAGCAAGCGTCTTTTAATTTCATGGTTGAGGTCACCATCCACAGTGATTTTGGAGCCCAAGAAAATAAAGTCTGTCACTGTTTCCATTTTTCCCCCATCTATTTGCCATGAAGTGATGGGACCAGATGCCATGATCTTACTTTTTTGAACGTTGAGTTATAAGCCAGCTTTTTCACTCTCCTCTTTCACCTTCTTCAAAAGGCTCTTTAGTTCCTCTTCATTTTCTGCCATAAGGGTGGTGTCATCTGCATATCTGAGATTATTGATATTTCTCCCCGCAATCATGATTCTATCTTGTGATTGATCCAGCCCAGCATTTCGCATGATGTTAAACTTCTAATGCGTAGAAGTTAAATAAGCAAGGTGACAATATACAGCCTTGATGTACTCCTTTCCCAATTTTGAACCAGATTGTGGTTGTTATCAGAAGGAGATCAGTTACACTTGATGTGGGTTAATTCCTGTGTTCCTCTTAACTATGTGAAAGGGTATTTTACATAAATCACTCCGGCAACATTAAGACTAAGTTTATACCACCTTTCACTTTCTTTGTGAGATTCAAATAAACCAAAGTGATTCAAATTGATTGAAAATAGGTGTGTAGTGTATTTTCAAAGCAGAAGGTGGGAACTCAAGGGTGCCTGGCTCTCTCGCAGACTCTGCTGCTCACCAGTGAGCTCCGTGTTAGGCAAACGACTTAGACTCTGTGTCTCCCAAACAGACTGGGAGTGAGTGGCCTCCAGATCCCTGACCACCTCGCTCCTGTGGCCCCCCGAATGGCGGCTAAGCGGGAGTCAAGCTGAGGAGTCAAAAATGGACGAAAGATGCTCTTTGCAGTCCAAGTTTATGACATTTTTAAAATTTTATTTTTAATTGGAGGGTAATTGCTTTACAGCGATGTGTTGGTTTCAAGTCCTAGGAAATTCTGAGAGAGAAACATGACTTTTTAAAAAATACAAATTTATTTATTTTAATTGGAGGCTAATTACTTTACAATATTGTGTTGGTTTTGCCATACATCAGCATGCATCCGCCACAGCTGTACACGTGTTCCTCATCCTGGACCCCCCTCCTTCCTCCCTTCCCATACCATCCCTCTGGGTCATCCCAGTGCACCAGCCCCAAGCATCCTGTATCCTGCATGGAACCTGGACTGGCGATTCGTTTCTTACATGATATTATACGTGTTTCAATGCCATTCTCCCAAACCACCCCACCCTCTCCCTCTCCCACAGAGTCCAAAAGGCTGTTCTATATATCTGTGTCTCTTTTGCTGTCTTGCATACAGGGTCATCATTACCATCTTTCTAAATTCCATATATATGCGTTAGTATACTGTATTGGTTTTTTTTTTTTTTTTTTGCTTACTTCACTCTGTATAATAG
>SJXQ01009640.1:139792-165067 GCA_006408695.1 Aepyceros melampus | reverse complement strand
TACCCGTCCCAGCCTAGGTGCTCTTAACTTGCCCACCGTAGTAACCACCTCAATGCTCGGTTCTGCAGTTCACCTGCCGTTCATGACTGATGCCACGGATTCCTTCAGCCGGGACTCACCCTGAGCTATTACGCGCTGGACATTGTGAGCGCACCGGGTTGGAGTGGTGGTCCCTGAGGACCCCACAGTCTAGTGGCTGAATCAGGCCCATCAGCAAATAGGTGTCAGAACACTGGAGGCGTTCCGTGAAGACCTGTCCGGGGACCGTTAGAATCAAGGACTCCTTCTCTGACACAGTCAGCGGTGGCAGGAGCAGACATTGGCCGCGCATCCCAGTTTATTCAGTGCGGGATCTTGTCACCAAGAGGATGTTTTGGCCAAAGAGCTGGCTCCTGCCTGAGGGGCCTCAGGACTCAGGAGGTGAGCTAGAGCTGAAAAGCAGGTGTGAGCGCTTGTGCTGGGTGAGCGAGGGAGTGCCACGGCCTGACTCCAGATCCACTGTGGGCTGCGAGGGACCCCACTGCCCGGGAGCTGGATTCTGCATGTTGTACAAATAGCAGCCCCAGGCAGCATCTTCCCACGTGACTTCTGTTTTTGCAACAGTGAGGAAGAAGGTGAAGGTGTGTGATGGGGTGGGGGGCAATTGAACAGACAGGGAGAAAAAAACAGAGTAATTCCCTTATGGCCTCCTGCACAGCGTGTGTTTCACTCAAACGCATTTCCCCACCTGGAAATTGCTTGCTGCTCTGACCTCAGCTAGGAAACTATTTCTAAAGGATATGATTTGTTTGCAGTTAGAAATTTGTTTGCATTTAGAGAGTGTTTTACTGCCATGTTGGATGGAGTTTAGATTTTATTTATTTAAACTTTTCTGGTTTTGAAGGATTGCCTTTTTTTTGAATTGGTTGAGATTTCCATTCCCATCAGTCAGAGCCTTGCCTAACATTTGGTTCCGTTGTGAGGAAGGTCAAGTGCCCTGGACAAGCCTACAGTCGTCTGCTTCTTGCGTTTTCTGAGTGTATAACCAACCCTGAGGCTTTTCAAACTCTGCCTTTGTTTACTATTTTTTCTTTTTTGTTAAAAAATGTGGCTTTCATGGTTTAAACAACAACAAGAAAGGCTTGTGAAACTATACAGAAGGCTTCTTGAACATCAAAAGCTCTTACGAAATGACAAAACCATGAGTTAAGTGTGAATGACTGAGAAACACACGGATTAAATTTCCCTTGAAATGCACATGGGTTTAAAAATTAGGAGGCAAGAAGCGCTTGGCACCAAGGGCGTGGCCCAGAAAGTTCGTAGGACTTGGCTGCGCCCACCTGGCCGCCAGCTGAGCCTGTTCCCTGCGGAAGGTCGTCACATGGTGTGATCTTGGACTGGAAGCTGAAACACTGGCTGTCAGGGGAAGATGGCACCCTGGCCCCGCCGCAGGCCTTGGCACAGCTGGGGCAGGAGCAGAGGGACCTGTGAGGACCCCGAGCTCCAGGGAATGTCCGAGGACTCGACAGGTGGCGACCCGCGTGGTCGGGAAGGAACTTCCTGCCAGGAACCTCACTGAAGTGGGGTGTCCAGGACCAGCTGAGAAGACAGTTCTCTGCATCCAGCGGGGGCCCCACCCCTTCTTGTTTTGGGTTTAGAAAAGAGATACATCTCACTAGGAACAGGGAAATACTTTTTTTTTTTAGCTTATTTACTTTTATCAAACACTTTATTTGTATTGGGCTATAGCTGATTAACAATCTGGTGATCGTTTCGGGTGAACAGTGAAGGGACTCACCATACATACACATGTACCATTCTCCCCCGAACTCCCCTCCCAGCCAGGCTGCCACCTGACATTGAGCAGAGCTCCCTGTGCTGGAGAGCAGGTCCTTGTTGGTTATCCATTTTAAATACAGCAGTGTGTACACGTCCATCCTGAACTCCCTAACTGTCCCTTCCCTTCATCCTTCCCCTCAGCAACCATAGGTTTGTTCTCTAATTCCGTGAGTCTCTGTTTTGTAGGTAAGTTTATTTGCATCCTGTCTCGTTAGATTCTGCGTCTCAGGGGTGTCATACCATGGTCCTGCTTCTCTGTCTGACTCGCTTCACCCAGGGTGACCACCTCGAGGTCTGTCCACGTCGCTGCCTGTGGCGTGGCTTCTTCCTCTTCACGGCTGAGTGACACTCCACTGTGTGCGCGCAGGACATCCCCCCATCCACCCTCCGCAGATGGGCGCTCGGCCGCCCCCTCGTCCTGGCTGCGGGGACAGTGCTGCAGTGAGCCCTGGCGCTCGTGTGTCCTTCTGAGGCCGTGCTTCCCCCAGCACATGCCCAGGAGGAGGGCTGCAGGGTCGCAGGGTGGCTCTGCTTTTGGTTTCTTAAGGAGCCTTGCCTGCTGTTCTCCTTCCCACTGCCGTGTGGGAGCGGTCCCTTCTCTCCACGCCCTCTCCAGCATTTATTTGTGTAGCCCCAAACTCCACTTCTGGTGCCAACTCTGCGTCCGTCTGGGTCCTTGCAAGCAAAAGAAGCCGCACAGAAAGTAGAATAGGGGAGATTTAGGCCAGAGCAACTCTTCCAGAGATGTGGCTCAGTTCTCTGTTGGGCTGGACGGTGAAGGAAATGGACCGTCTCGATGCCACCCTTCTCTCCAAAGGAGGGTTCCCATGGGTTGCGTGGTCCAGGGCTGCCGTGTGACACGGTGCCTCAGGGCTGACCCCAGAGTCATCTCCCTGTGCTCCCAGCCCAGTCCCTAGAATAAGCCTTTGGGTGTTGCCCTCCGCTGCCTGAGTATGAAATGGGATTAATGGTGGTACCCACCTTACTGCTTATTTGAAGGGCTCATATGGTGCAGGTACCGTAAGTGCTTCGTACATGTGGCCATTACTTTTTCTAGCATGTTCCTCACGGAATCAGGAACCTACCTTATGGGGACGGGAGCAGCCAGGGCTGACTTCCTCTGCAGAGTGAGTCCCTGCTCCCCGCCTTGCATTGCCTGAGATGACAAAACTCAGCAATGTTTTTCCCACTCTCCTGCCCACCCTTAAAGCTTCTTTATTTTTTATTTCTAAATCTTACCTTTTCCACTATGTTTTTTGGAGACTCATACAAAAAATGTTTTTTAAATGGAAATGATTTTATTCTTTAAAATGTAAATAAAATCCACACATCCTTCTGGGGAGCACAGCTTGACTTGCTTGTTCCACACTTACTCCCTGGTGTGGATTGTTATGTTTGGAAGCCTTCCACTGTTTCGTGAAGTGACCCTTGGGCTCAGATATGTGTGGGGAGAGTGGCAGTGGAGGGGGGTGTTCCATAAACAGGTATGGAGAATCCGCATGGAGAGTTTTATTAATTCCCAATTTTGTTGAGGATGGACTCTAGGAAAGCCACTCAAATGATAACATTGTCCTGCTGTTTGAGTAGGGAAGGCAGACAAGTCCGCGTTTCACTTTGTCTCTTGAAATATCATTAGGAAAGGTAAAGAATTTCAGACAGACAGCACCATTGTCATTTTCAAAAGGAGGATTGGAAAAAAAACAAACCAAAACAAAACCATCTACAGCAAAGGAAGTGGCCCGGGCTCCGTCTGCAGCGCCTATTCCTGTGGGTGCGGATCTGAATGAATCCCTGTGGCGCCCAAGCTGACCTCCTAAGGGCCCAGAGGAGATCTCAGCCCAGACACCAGACCTGAAGCAGCCTCACATTTGAACATTGAACCTAGTTTGGGAAATCCCTGATGAAGGCAGATTTCCTGCAGAACTGGGACACGTTTACATAACACCTGGAATTTCTTTGCCTGAGGATTTGGGGGTTTTAAACAATTCTGCGCATCTGTGTAGGATCTGTTACATGTAACTCAGGTATTGCTTAGGTTTCTCTGCCTCTTGAGTTCAGCACCCAACCGGCCCTCAGGTTCACTCCACACACCAACGCCTCCGGCCCTCCACGATCGAGCTCTGCTCTTGGGTGTTTGCACAAACGGGGCTGTGAAGGCTGCGGCCGTGGGCACACCTGGCTCTCACCCGCCGCTTTCTGTAGAATTCCAGCCACACGGGTGAATCTCCGAACAGGCCACCTTGCTCCTGCTGGGAAGGCAACCAGAGCCCCAGGCACACAGCCCCTCGGGTGGGAGAGCCAGCCCCCTTCCCTCCTTGGTGTAAAGCAGCACCTCCCCACCCCAGGCTGTGTGCTGGAACCCTCAGCAACCAAGCTGCCTTCACCTCATACACACAGAACCCTTTACTAACTAGCTGTAGTATCAGATCACATCGACTAAAGCAAACCGGGGGCGGGCAGTGCAGGGAATGCTCTTAAACATGATTTCTGGGCTTCCCAGGTGGCTCAGCGGTAAAGAATCCGCCTGCCAATGCAGGAGACGCAGGTTGGATCCCAGATCTGGGAAGATCTCACATGCCGCGGAGCCAAGATTCCCAGGCACCACAACTGCTGAGCTTGTGCCTGGAGCCCGGGAGCCACAGCTCCCGAGCCCAGCACCCAGAGCCTGTGTTCCGCAGCGAGAAGCCACACACCGCAGCTAGAGAGGAGCCCCTGCTCGCTGCGACTCGGGAAAAGGCCTCACAGCAACAAAGGCCCAGCACAGCCCAAAGTGAGGGAACAAAACTATGAAGAACACAGCGGTTCCTTCCCATCCTTTTCCCCAGAGAAGTGAGGAGGAAACCAGGCAGTCACATGACTTGGAGACATTTATTCAGATTCTGGAGCCCCCTCCTGCCACCGCTAAGCCTGAGCCTGGGCGACTCAAGCCTTGGTTAGGTAACTTATCTGACCTTAAATTTCCTCATCTGTAAATGCGGGTCACATTTTTACCTAACAAGCTTATTTTTAGGATTGAACAGTATGCTATTGTTTATGTATTTAACACATGAAACACAGTAGGTAATAACAGAAATGATACTATCCTCTCGGCCCGAGGGATTTCTGCAAGGGTGGCTCCCGATCCAGCTGTTTCCCTCCCTGGGGTCAGGCCTCCCAGGAGCCCATGGTGCCCACCCAGAGCTGCCCAGGCCGAGCCCCCACCAGTGCGCTGGGCAGGGCTGCAGTCTCTGTGCCCTCAGGGCCGGCTCTGAGCCACTCCGGGTCTGCTTGGCCCTGTCGAGGCCCCTGGGAGAAGCAGGGGACCTCCCCTGACGTTTCCGGCGCACCCGCTGCCTCCGCTGGGGGTCCGCCACATGCCCTCCTGCTGTTGTGCCAGCAGCTGCTCCACAGCCAGCCCTAACCCTCCTGGTTCCCACCCAGCAGACACTACCAGCCTCCAGAGTGTGGGGGAACACTGGCCCACATGTCCCACACTTGCCAGAACCAAGGACCACGCAGGAGCTGGCTTTCCCTCCTGATCTGGAAGCCTGAAATTAGAGTGTAAGCAGAGCCATGCTCCCTCTGCAGGCCCCGGGGAGACTGACCTTGTCCCTCTGCCTCCTGGGGTTTGCCGGCAGCCCTGGGCTTGCAATGGCATTGCTCCACCTCTGCCTCTGTTAATATATGGCATTTAGGACTCACCCTAATTCAATATGGATTAAGATGGCGATTAAGAAGAGGTGACAAGAATACACAGAAGAACTATGCCCAAAAGGTCTCGATGACCCAAATAACCACGATATGTGTGTTCACTCACCAGACATTCGGCACTGTGAAGTCAAGTGGGCCTTAGGAAACATTACTATGAATGAAGCCAGTTGAGGTGATGGAATTTCAGAGGCTTTTTAAAATTCTAAAAGAAAGATGATGGTGTTAAAGTTCCACACTCAATATGTCAGCAAATTTGGAAAACTCAGCAGTGGCCACAGGACTGGAAAAGGTCAGTTTTCGTTCCAATCCCAAAGAAGGGCAGCACCAAACAAACTGCCAGACAATTGCACTCATTTCCTAGGTGATGCGCAAAATCCTTCAAACCCGGCTTCAGCAGTATGTGAACCGAGAACCTCCACATGTACAAGCAGGATTTACAAAAGGCAGAGGAAGCAGAGATCAAATTGTCAACATTCGTTGGATCATAGAGGAAAGTAACGGTGTTCCAGAAAAAAAATCTGCTTCTGTTTCATTGACTACGATAAAGCCTTTGGCTGTGTAGATCATAACAAACTGAAAAATGCTTAATGAGAGGGAAATGCCAGACCACCACACCTGTCTTCTTAAGGAATCTGTATGTAGGTCAAGAAGAAACAGTTAGACTCAGATGTGGAACAATGAACTGGTTCACAATTGGAAAAGGAGTATTCAAGGCTCCTTGTCACCCTGAATATTTAGCTTATATGCAGAGTATATCATGCGAAATGCCAGGCTGGATGAATCACAGGCTGGAATCAAGATTGCCTGGAGAAATATCAATAACCTCAGATATACAGATGATACCACTCTAATGGAAGAAAGCAAAGAGGAACTAAAAAGCCTCTTGATTGGGAGTGAAAGAGGAGAGTGGAAAAGTTGGTTTAAAACTCCACATTCAAAAAACTAAGATCATGGTATCCAGTCCCATTACTTCATGCAAATAGAAGGAGAAAAAGAAACAGTGACAGAGTTTATTTTCTTGGGCTTCAAAATCACTGCAGACAGTGACTCAGCTATGAAATTAAAAGACGATTGTTCCTTGGAAGGAAAGCTATGAGCAACCTAAACAGCATATTAAAATACAGAGACATCACTTTGTTTATAAATGTCCATCTAGTCAAAGCTATGATTTTCCCAGTAGTTTTGTATGGAGCTGGACCGTAAAGCAGGCTGAGCACCAAACAATTGATGCTTTTGAACTGTGGTGTTGGAGAAGACTCTTGAGAGTCCTTTGGACTGCAAGGAGAGCCAACCAGTCAATCCTAAAGGAGATCAACCCTGAACATTCATTGGAAGGACTGATGCTGAAGCTGAAGCTCCAATCCTTTGGCCACCTCATTTGAAGACCTGACTCATTGGGAAAGACCCTGATGCTGGGAAAGATTGAAGGCAGGAGGAGAAGGGGACGACCGAGGATGAGATGGTTGGATGACATCATGGGCACAATGGACATGAGTTTGAGCAAGCTCCAGGAGTTGGTGATGGACAGGGAGGTCTGACGTGCCACAGTTCACGGAGTCACAAAGAGTCAGAGGCTACTGAGCGACTGAACAACAACCATCCAATATGACCTCATCTTAATTTAATTATATATGCAAAGCCTTTATTGACAAATAAGGTCCGATACACAGGTTCCAGGTGAATGTGAATGTTGAGTGGACACTGTCCAACTCAGTCCAGTTGGGAAGAACATCACATTGAGATTATCTCTGTTATGATCCATGAAGCTCATAAGTGTCGAGAGAGGGAGAAGGGGAGTGTTTACTGGAAAATGGAAAACAGTGCTACTGTATGAGCCAGCCGTCCCACTTCTGGGCTTTTATTGAAAAGAACTGAAATCAGAATCTCCAAGAGATCTGTGCACCCCGCTGCTCCCCGCAGCCTCATCATGACAGTGCGGAAAGAACCCAGGTGTCCACTGACTGATGGACGGATGGAGAGAGCGTGGTATATACGTGGGGGGAATGTTATTCGGCCTTGCAGAAGAAGGAGATTCTGCCATTTGCAACAGCATGGTGAGCCTGGAGGATACTATGTGAGGTGAATAAGCACAGAGTGAAACCAGTCACTGAAGAACAAATACTGCCTGAGCCCGCTTACATAGAGTCAGACTCACAGAAGCAAGAGAGCATGGTGGGTGCCAGCGGCTGGGGAGGGGTCTGGAGAGTTGTTTTCCAGTGGGTACAGATTTCACTTATGCCAGATGGAAAATGTCTAGAGATCCACGATGCAGCAAAGTGCCTGTAGTTGAAGTCGCTGTACTGTATGTGCCCTTCAGACGTGTGAAAGGGGGCAGACCTAATGCCGTGTACCTACACACACACACACACACACACACAACAATAACAACAGACACAAGAGAACTCTGGGAGGTGCCGGTTCTACTACCTTGATGTGAGGGATGGTATCACAGGTGTTTGTCCAAATTGTACATTATAAAACTGTGCAATTTTGGTGTTTCAATACTTCAATAAAGCTTCCCATGTGGCGCTAGCGGTAAAGAACCTGCTTGCTGATGCGGGAGACACAAGAGATGCTGGTCAGATCCTTGGGTTGGGAAAATCCCCTGGAAAAGGGACTGGCACCCAACTCCGGTATTCTTAACCTGGGAAATCTTTTGGACAGAGGGCAGACTAGTCCATGGGGTTGCAAAGAGCCAGACATGGACGGGCGCACACGCCATGCCAGAGTTTTTTTTAAAGAAAAGCTAGAAGTTTCTGTGGGAGCACCTCCTTCCAGTTCCTAGTGGGAGGACAGCGGCCCAGGACTTGCGCTGCCAGGAGCACTGTGACCCTCTAGGTGTGGGTTCTGTGAGCCTTGTGGGTCCCAAAGCACCTCCGGAGGATCAACAGGTACGACTCAGAACCCAAGTTCTGTTAGTGCTGGAAAGCCTTTTAGACCTTCCACGTAAAAATCACATTCATAATTAAAAATGAATCGCTTTACCCCAATAATACTGAGGTTCATCTCTGTCTCTGACCATCAGATGATCTAACAGAGCTGCACAGAGATGGTTCCTAAAGTTAACAAGAGCATCAGGATGAAGGCCGGATGAACAGCCTCACCCTGTTATTTAATTCCCAGTTAAGCCGACCCTCACCCACTTAGAGAAACCTCGGTGTCTGAAGCTGAGCTGACTGTGGGCCCATCCCAGTGAGCCCCTGAGCATCTCAGCCGAAGTGCTGACTGGGGCCGGATCCCCAGAAGGGTCTGCACTCCTTAGAGTAAACTTAGAGTAAACTTAACCTCTCAGCCACCTCCCCCCAAGATTTCATTTCTGTTTTCTCTTCGTCCCACAATACTCAGACTCTCTAGGGGGTCAGGGAGAAGAAGACACCTCTTGGGAGCCCCTTCCCTCCTGCACTCTGATTCCATATGCCAAATGCAGGGAAATGTGAATCCGTTTCTAGTAACTGGTCCCTGTTGTGAAAGCTGCAGCCCATGGAGGCCACGGAGGGGACCCCAGGGGAGGGAAAGTGGTCAGAGGGCCACTGAGGACAAGGAACTCTGAAAGGAAATTGCTTTCTGCAGTCCAGTCCTTGCCTGTACAGTGTGGTGTCAGTAGCTGTGTGTGTGTGTGTGTGTGTGTGTGTGTGTGTGTAAAGAATGATCGTGACTCCCAGGGCAGCAAAGCCAGATTAGGACATGTTGCTCTGCGGACCTCTTGCTGAGTTGGAGAGGGCCCCCCTCTGTCACTGGCGTGGGGTCAGGGGTGCCGCTTGCTGGACGAGCACAGGGCAGGGTTTAAATGGGGGGGCGTGGCCGGCAGCCCCACAGCTTCCACGGAGGCTGCTCTTTCCAGCTGTACTTCTGCTCACACACATGTGTGTACTGTTTCTTGGAAACCACGATGGAGAAGGAAAATAGAGTGAAAGGCATCTGTGACCAAAGCATCTTGCTCAGTCATTTTTAAATGGCTGTGAACCTGTCATTTAGTTGTAGGCACTGTTCTCGGGCTTGGGATTCTAGACTTGGGGGGCCTGGAAACACTGCAGTGAATGAGCATAACGCAGACTGGCCATTAGGAGCACGCACAGCGTTGTGCAGTCATCACCACCGTCCGCCTCCAGCCCTGGGTTGCGCCTGGACCTTGATGGTAGAGTCTCCAGGAACGGGAACCCCAAGCGCATTCTCTAAAGACGGGTGTTCCATAGACGGAGCAGAATTCACACACGAAAGGACTGAAGGGGAAGCAGTTGCTGGCAGTTGCTTCCTTCCACCGGCGGTTGCCGCCTTTCTCAGCGGAGGCCACACCTTCGCTCTCCATGGGGCTCCTGTGGTCTGCAGAGAGGTCTCTAGGGCTGTGAGGCCCTGTCTCCTGGTGTGGCCACAGTGTCGAGGCAGAAGCCCTGCTGATTACCCTCTGTTCCAAACCCTGAATTCCCACGGAAGGAGGCGTCTGTGATAGGAAAACATCGAGAGGGTTACCGAATAAACATGCTTTCTTATAAGCTTAGAGGAGCTTCCCTGGTGGCTCAGATGGTAAAGAATCCACCTGCAATGCGGGAGACCCGGGTTCAATCCCTGAGCCCGGAAGATTCCCCTGGAGAAGGGGATCCAGTATTCTTGCCTGGAGAATTCCATGGTCAGAGAAGCCTGGCGGGCTACAGTTCATGGGGTCACAAAGAATCGGACACGACTGAGCAACTAATCACACACAAGCTTAGACACATGACTTCATATTTTTAAGAGATTGTCTGCAGCACTTAAATATAATCTCTCGGTTCCCTCCACTCACCTGTGAGTGAGCTATCGGCAGTTTAAACAGCTCCAACTCGCAGGCAGCATAAACCAGGGAAGGACCCGTAGAGATGCCCACTCAAGGCGAGGAGACGGAGGTTTCAGCACCTTGGGGAGGGTCAGTCTCCCTGGAGTTGCAGCCCCAGTGAAGACAGGCTCATAGGGGAGGGAACGGGACACCTCTGTGCATTGTCCTGGACAGTCACCCAACCACCCCTAACGAACTAAAGGATGACAGTGACATTTAAGCCAATTTATAATGAGGAAGCCAGGAAGATGATGAGAAGACTCTGCGGGACTCAGGACAGCCCCAGAGCCTTCCGCCAGAGCATCCACAGGTGTGCTCCCTGTGCGGCAGAGCGCTGCCTCGGAATCCCGAATCGGAACCTCGGCAGGCTCTCGCACTCACTCACCTTTAGCTCACAAATCCCACATCCTCATGACCCTTTCTTTAACCGTCTGTGACATGCCTTTGGCTGTGGTTGTTTAGTGGCTGAGTCCCACACTTTGGAAGGTCCTCTATTCAAAGGATTCTCCAGGCAAGTGTGCTAGAGTGGGTAGCCAGCTCCTTCTCCAGGAGATCTTCCTGACCCAGGGATCACACCTACGTCTCCTGCACTGGCAGGCGGGCTCCTCACCACTTACCACCTGGGAATGCCTTTCAGTCAGTCAGTCAGTCAGTCAGTTCAGTGGCTCAGTCATATCCGACTCTTTGTAGTCCCATGAATCACAGCACGCCAGGCCTCCCTGCCCATCACCAACTCCCAGAGTTCACTCAGACTCGCGTCCATTGGAATGGCTTTAGCAGTGTGCAAATCGAAACCCATGAATTGTGTGCCATGGGAACTCCAAGTCAGACTGAGTGTGGGAGCATTTGGGTCCCTTCCAGAGGGGCTGCAGGCCTCACTTTGAGGAGACTTCCTCTGGGGTCTGCACTTGTCTTTTGGTTTTTGATGCTGTAACTTTAATCAAAGGACCACTCTCAAGCTCACCCCGAGTTTGCTCGCAGTGGTGGATACGCTTCATTGTGCTAGGAGACTAAAGGCTCAGTGAGGTCCAAGTGGCAGTGTCCTTTCGGGGCAGATTGCTGGAAAACAGGCATTAGGTCCTTGGAAAGAAGAGGTGTTGAGTCTCCTTGGATGATAAAGTCCAGATAACTGCCTCCATCTACCTGTTAACATTGGCAGGAAGTCACAGCCTGATCGCAAGTGAAATAGACCAGCTGCCCAATGTGTAGAATTCAGCACTTTTATTTCTTTCTTCTCCTTGTCTTGGCTTTGTCTTATTTATAGTTCCCCTGCTGCCGCATTCACATTTTTATTTATATTCCACAATTACTTCATTCGATGGGAGTTAGTCATAAATCACCTTACCACCATCAATAAACAAAGCAAATGAACACATATATACTACAGTAGCTCTTAAAACAAAATACAGATACGTGCTACAAATATGCAGGCATTTAGGGCAGGTACTTCCAGAATCCAGAAGTAAAGAGAACCTTTGTTACTGAACGCAGTTACTGAAGATGCGCTTGAAGCGTCAATGAAGAGATGACCCAAGGATCCCCAACCAAGAGGTTAGAACAGGAGTGGGTGGGGCAGAGGGCCAGCCTCAGGGATGCTGTCCATGTCACAGGAGGTATGACCCTGGCTGGGTGCCTGCTCTGTTGCCACTGAGCGGCTTCTCACCGAGGGCCCCCATCTTTTTCATCAAATCTCCAAGCCTTCCCCTCTCTGTCCTTTGCAGAAGAAAGCCTCGTCTTGAGCATTTGCTTAGACCGCAGAGACTTTCTCTTGCCCTTAAGGTTTGTCATCAGAATTTGCGAAAGACTTCAGCAGAATTACATGCTATTGTACAAGAAATCTTCAACAAAATTAAAAGGCGAAGAACCAACTGGGGGAATATGTTCACTATAAACGGAACAAAGGGTTTATGTGAAGAAGCTCCTACACTACCATCTCTCAGCCCCCTTCCCACTGGAACGGACAGAGGCCAGAAACTGAGGCAGGGGCAAAACATCGGCTGAGACAACTGATCAAAGTTCAAGGTCATCAGTCAGCCACTGATGCAGACTGGGCTGCGAGCTCCCTTACACTGCTCAGATTCCCGGCAAGTATCGAAAGCCTCAGGGATATTTATTCATTTCAGCTCATCAATTCTGCTTCCAGAAATCTAGCCAAAAAGTAGAAATGTGGACAAATGTCGAAGTATAAAATCATTCATGCTATATTATTTTATAATAGCAAAAAGTAAATGTCCAAAACTGGGAACTAAAGCATGACAGAATATAATGTAACATGCCACATGGAGGAGTTTCAGTCACACAAAAAACGTTCGTAAGAGAGTGTTTCGTGGAAGAAAAAAAGCCAGCGCACACCACCATCTCTGTGGTCCCAGTAAGCTAAACCGTCCAGAGAGATAGCCAGCAGTTTTGACCTATATTCATCATTTTCCTTTTCAGCTCCTTTTTAGTATATTCTTAGTGTTCTTTAACATTTGTACTTTTTAAATTAGGACAGAAATCAATAAAAGCAACAGATGAAGGGCTGCTGTGGGGATGTAGGCACACGGGTCCTGAGTGGGGCTGACATGGCAGAGCTGACCTTACCCGGACATGTGAACATGAGAGGATTGAGGGAATCAGGGTCGGGTGGAGAGAAACTCAGATTCCTCCTGGGGCTGATATGGTGACGCCAACAACCCAGAGAAATAGTTCAGCAGGGGTTCAGGGGCCACGTAGAGTAAGATCCGTTTGGGAACTTCCGGCCCTGCAGGTGTTGGCTGGAGGGGAACGCAGATCAAGGGGTGACAGGGACCCTGGCTGCGGCCCCAGAGAAACCTGCTGGAGGCAGAGGTGTTGGATCCCGGGTGCAAGCTGGAGAAAGCGGAGCCTTCCGGAGGATGAGGGACACAGTCCGAGGTTGACATCCGGGCGTTTCCAACAGAACGTCCAAGTTAGAGCGCAGAGAATCTGGAAAAAATCCGCCTGGGCCAAGATTCCAGAGGGCCTGAAAATCAGAAATGACACTCCTTAGGACTCGCTAGGGACTTGGTTCAGGGTCGGGCCCTCCTGCCCTCGCAGAGTCCCAGCGGAGGGCAGCCACAGAGAGGGCTGTGCGATGCTTCTCGGAATGATGGCATTGACACGGCTTCTGCTTGAGTTGCTTTGCCCCTAGTTTGTGAATCTTATTGCATCTGTGACGTGTACGTTTGTAATAGTCTATTTTCATTTATGTTAAATGAAAGTGAAAATGTTAGTCTCCCAGTCTGTGTCTGACTCTTTGAGACCCCAAGGACCGTAGCCCGCCAGGCTCCTCTGTCCATGGGATTCTCCAGGCGAGAACGCTGAGTGGGCTGCCATGCCTTCCTCCAGGGGGTCTTCCATCACAGGCAGGTTCTTTACTCTCTGAGTCACCAGGGAAAAGCCATCTATGTTTAATAAGTGAAAGCAAATAAAACATTTATTTTTAAAGACTAGTTAATAGAAAACCTACTGAGGAGTCCTGCTTTCATTAACGTTGCAGCAAGGAGGCTCCTCACACTTGTGCGCCGGAAGGTTGTGGACCCGGATTGGCCTCCACCGTTCACAATCATCCTGAGGGCCGCCCGCCGCCTGCCTCTTCCGTGGGACCCCTGCTGAGGCTCGCTTCCCAATCATCCTGAGGGCCGCCCGCCGCCTGCCTCTTCCGTGGGACCCCTGCTGAGGCTCGCTTCCCTCCCTCCCCATCTAAAGCCCACCAGGGCGTTTCTCGGACCAGACCGCAGGGGTTGGCTGGAGGGGCAGGGGCACCGGGGAGTCACGGAGATGGGAACACGGCCCGCAGGGTGCTCAGGGGGACCTGGGCGACCTTGCAGGGCGGAGAGGAAGGGGTATCAGCCCCACGCAGGGTTAGCAGCAGCCTCAGTGGGTTGGAGGCTGTCCTCAGACCACCGCGAGGGCCTGGGAACCCTCAGCCTGGGAACCCTCAGCACCCCCCCATCTGCTCACAGTGCCGGAACCAGGTCGGCCGACTCATCCAGATGATTCAAGAGCCGGGAACCCCCTCCCTGCCACCGCCCCCCCAGCCCAGGGGCTCGGCCACCAGAGGAGGAATTGTGTTTGCTGGGGAAACGCCCAGGGAAGGAAGCCGATGAGGCCAAATCCTGCTTGGTGGGTAAAAGGGAGGTTTTCCCACCATCACAGGGCCTGCCAGAGACATGGGGTGGGGCGGTGGTTGGGGGAGCTTCCAAGGATGCCCACTCGGGTCTCTGCTTTCAGAACCAGGCTTCAGTTTGAATTGCAAACTGAAANTCAAATCTCCAAGCCTTCCCCTCTCTGTCCTTTGCAGAAGAAAGCCTCGTCTTGAGCATTTGCTTAGACCGCAGAGACTTTCTCTTGCCCTTAAGGTTTGTCATCAGAATTTGCGAAAGACTTCAGCAGAATTACATGCTATTGTACAAGAAATCTTCAACAAAATTAAAAGGCGAAGAACCAACTGGGGGAATATGTTCACTATAAACGGAACAAAGGGTTTATGTGAAGAAGCTCCTACACTACCATCTCTCAGCCCCCTTCCCACTGGAACGGACAGAGGCCAGAAACTGAGGCAGGGGCAAAACATCGGCTGAGACAACTGATCAAAGTTCAAGGTCATCAGTCAGCCACTGATGCAGACTGGGCTGCGAGCTCCCTTACACTGCTCAGATTCCCGGCAAGTATCGAAAGCCTCAGGGATATTTATTCATTTCAGCTCATCAATTCTGCTTCCAGAAATCTAGCCAAAAAGTAGAAATGTGGACAAATGTCGAAGTATAAAATCATTCATGCTATATTATTTTATAATAGCAAAAAGTAAATGTCCAAAACTGGGAACTAAAGCATGACAGAATATAATGTAACATGCCACATGGAGGAGTTTCAGTCACACCAAAAAACGTTCGTAAGAGAGTGTTTCGTGGAAGAAAAAAAGCCAGCGCACACCACCATCTCTGTGGTCCCAGTAAGCTAAACCGTCCAGAGAGATAGCCAGCAGTTTTGACCTATATTCATCATTTTCCTTTTCAGCTCCTTTTTAGTATATTCTTAGTGTTCTTTAACATTTGTACTTTTTAAATTAGGACAGAAATCAATAAAAGCAACAGATGAAGGGCTGCTGTGGGGATGTAGGCACACGGGTCCTGAGTGGGGCTGACATGGCAGAGCTGACCTTACCCGGACATGTGAACATGAGAGGATTGAGGGAATCAGGGTCGGGTGGAGAGAAACTCAGATTCCTCCTGGGGCTGATATGGTGACGCCAACAACCCAGAGAAATAGTTCAGCAGGGGTTCAGGGGCCACGTAGAGTAAGATCCGTTTGGGAACTTCCGGCCCTGCAGGTGTTGGCTGGAGGGGAACGCAGATCAAGGGGTGACAGGGACCCTGGCTGCGGCCCCAGAGAAACCTGCTGGAGGCAGGGGTGTTGGATCCCGGGTGCAAGCTGGAGAAAGCGGAGCCTTCCGGAGGATGAGGGACACAGTCCGAGGTTGACATCCGGGCGTTTCCAACAGAACGTCCAAGTTAGAGCGCAGAGAATCTGGAAAAAATCCGCCTGGGCCAAGATTCCAGAGGGCCTGAAAATCAGAAATGACACTCCTTAGGACTCGCTAGGGACTTGGTTCAGGGTCGGGCCCTCCTGCCCTCGCAGAGTCCCAGCGGAGGGCAGCCACAGAGAGGGCTGTGCGATGCTTCTCGGAATGATGGCATTGACACGGCTTCTGCTTGAGTTGCTTTGCCCCTAGTTTGTGAATCTTATTGCATCTGTGACGTGTACGTTTGTAATAGTCTATTTTCATTTATGTTAAATGAAAGTGAAAATGTTAGTCTCCCAGTCTGTGTCTGACTCTTTGAGACCCCAAGGACCGTAGCCCGCCAGGCTCCTCTGTCCATGGGATTCTCCAGGCGAGAACGCTGGAGTGGGCTGCCATGCCTTCCTCCAGGGGGTCTTCCATCACAGGCAGGTTCTTTACTCTCTGAGTCACCAGGGAAAAGCCATCTATGTTTAATAAGTGAAAGCAAATAAAACATTTATTTTTAAAGACTAGTTAATAGAAAACCTACTGAGGAGTCCTGCTTTCATTAACGTTGCAGCAAGGAGGCTCCTCACACTTGTGCGCCGGAAGGTTGTGGACCCGGATTGGCCTCCACCGTTCACAATCATCCTGAGGGCCGCCCGCCGCCTGCCTCTTCCGTGGGACCCCTGCTGAGGCTCGCTTCCCAATCATCCTGAGGGCCGCCCGCCGCCTGCCTCTTCCGTGGGACCCCTGCTGAGGCTCGCTTCCCTCCCTCCCCATCTAAAGCCCACCAGGGCGTTTCTCGGACCAGACCGCAGGGGTTGGCTGGAGGGGCAGGGGCACCGGGGAGTCACGGAGATGGGAACACGGCCCGCAGGGTGCTCAGGGGGACCTGGGCGACCTTGCAGGGCGGAGAGGAAGGGGTATCAGCCCCACGCAGGGTTAGCAGCAGCCTCAGTGGGTTGGAGGCTGTCCTCAGACCACCGCGAGGGCCTGGGAACCCTCAGCCTGGGAACCCTCAGCACCCCCCCATCTGCTCACAGTGCCGGAACCAGGTCGGCCGACTCATCCAGATGATTCAAGAGCCGGGAACCCCCTCCCTGCCACCGCCCCCCCAGCCCAGGGGCTCGGCCACCAGAGGAGGAATTGTGTTTGCTGGGGAAACGCCCAGGGAAGGAAGCCGATGAGGCCAAATCCTGCTTGGTGGGTAAAAGGGAGGTTTTCCCACCATCACAGGGCCTGCCAGAGACATGGGGTGGGGCGGTGGTTGGGGGAGCTCCAAGGATGCCCACTCGGGTCTCTGCTTTCAGAACCAGGCTTCAGTTTGAATTGCAAACTGAAATTCTTCAGATAGGGGGCTTTAGACAGCATGTTAAAAAGCAGAGACATTATTTTGCCAACAAAGGTCTGTCTAGTCAAGGCTCAGAGAAGGCAATGGCACCCCACTCCAGTACTCTTGCCTGGAAAATCCCATGGACGGAGGAGCCTGGTAGGCTGCAGTCCATGGGGCCGCTAAGAATCGGACATGACTGAGCGACTTCACTTTCACTTTTCACTTTCATGCTTTGGAGAAGGAAATGGCAACCCACTCCAGTGTTCTTGCCTGGAGAATCCCAGAGATGTGGGAGCCTGGTGGGAGGCCATCTATGGGGTCGCACAGAGTCGGACACAACTGAAGTGACTTAGCAGCAGCAGTCACAGTCAAGGCTATGGTTTTTCCAGTAGTCATGTATGAATGTGAGAGTTGGACCATAAAGAAAGCTGAGCACCAAAGAACTGATGCTTTTGAACTGTAGTGTTGGAGAAGACTCTTAAGAGTCCCTTGGACTGCAAGGAGATCCAACCAGTCCATCCTAAAGGAGATCAGTCCTGGGTGTTCACTGGAAGGACTTGTGCTGAGGCTGAACCTCTAATACTTTGGCCACCTGATGTGAAGAGGTGACTCATTAGAAAAGACCCTGATGCTGGGAAGGATTGAAGGCAGGAGGAGAAGGGGATGACAGAGGATGAGATGGTTGGATGGCATCACTGACTCAATGGACATGAGTTTGGGTGAGCTCCGGAAGTTGGTGATGGACAGGGAAGCCTGGTGTGCAGTCCGTGGGGTCACAAAGAGTCGGACGCGACTAAGCGATTGAACTGAATCTTCTGAAGACGGGGAGGGGCGGCCTTCCTGGAGGGAAGGGAAGGGAGCCTCCTCCACACTGGGTGGGTGGGAAAGGAGGGGTCCCATCTAGCCGGGTGGGGGTCACACAGGAGAGGGTGCCAGGTAACTGGCCGGCCCCCACTACACGCTCAGTAACCGTGTGGCTCAGGAAAGTTTACCTCAAAATGTTCTCCTTTGCTTAAATCACTTCAACCACCACTTCTTTGAAATCCTTAAATGGTGAGTTCTCAACACAGCCCCAAACAGGGAAAGCACTACTGGAGTGTTTCTGGGAACGAGAACAAAGCTCTGACAGCAGTGAGGGATTCGTGTCCAATTGGTGTCTGGCTCCCAGGGTGACTTACCCCCGGGCTAAGGCCAATTCACCCCTCTCTTTGTTCTTCCGAACATCTGCAAAGTGGCGGGAATGCATCACCTTATATTATACATTCAGAGCTTGAAGGGCAATAGTTTTCGTAAATTCAACCCTCTCCTCAAGAGAGCAAACATCTGCTGATCTCATTTTTAAAACAGACCTGTTTTAACAGCTAGCATTTACTTTAGGTTTTTTTTTTTTCCCAATGCTTTCCTTAACTTAGAAAATAAAACACACTAATTTGGGATTAAACTAACAAAAATTCTTGCTATCATAATATAATCTTGATAACATGTATGTTTAGAGGAGACGTGAAAGACGTGCTTTAAAACTTAGATGCAAAAAAAAAAATTGTCCTCCTTAACTTGGATGACGAAAATAAGGAGAAACACATGCTATGAAGGGAAAGGATAGATAACTAAAATAAACGTTCTTTCACTACCGGATTTTCCTTTTAAAATATGATCATTTAAGAATTCAAAATGTGTGTCTGTTTTAAGACTGGTAAGAATTATGATGAAAATTCTGCTTCTTCCATAAATGGAAAACAATACAAATATAGGTTCCCATTACTACCAGCCTTCCCCCCAGGGACCGAGGCCGAAGCTTTGTTCTCTGAGCTGCAGCAAGAAGCGTTTTGTGAGAACATGGAGCACAAATGGTATCACTGTAACTGCAAACTGGTCAGAACCTCAGAATAGCCCAAGCTTCCTCTGGGCTGGGGGAGGGTTACTGACAGACTGGTTCAAACTGCAGCAGAGAAGACATCCGATTGTTATCCCTCACATGGCATCACATTCCTCGTTTTGTCTTCCTCCCAACCCTGGGTTACGACTGTAGAGAATGAGATTCAAAGTCGGCAGCTCTAGATAATGAACCTACTTGCTTCCGGGGAAAATGCACACTTTTTCCTTGGTAGCGAACTTAACCACAGGGTGAAGAACTTGTTTTGCACTAGAAAAAAATTCAGCCGAGATATGCCGGGTGCTTCTCTGTGGTTCTTAGATCTGAGGTTCAATTCCTGAGATGCTCTATCTACGGTGTGAATTTGTCCTGTGAATTTCTGTCTTCTTTTGCTCAAGATAAGAGAAGTGTTATTACTAGGTTTGTTCAAATGAATATTATCAGAAAAGATCATTTGAGGACTACAAAATAATTTTGAAATCAATATACTTTATGTAAATTATGGTGCTGAATGTTTAAAAGTATATATATTTGTGTGTTCTTTCAAATTTTTTTTTTTTTTGCAAAAGTCTGCACAGTACACAGTATTTACAATGGAAATTAGGAAGCAGAGGGAAAATTCAAAACTTATCTCCAATCCACTAAAAAATTCCATCAAATTCTCAGTGGTGTATCTGAGAGCCAGTATGACGTACTTTGTCCCCACTGGGATGTTCAAGCTTCCTCCCAGCAGCAGACCCCAGATTTCCAAAGGCAACTTATAGCCCTGTTTGCTTCCTCATCTCCCTAGAGTGCAAAAGTAGATAAGTAATTTAACCCAAGAAAGGACATTGCTCAGGGTCAGTAGGGACATTGGTTATTATTAAACTGGTCATCAGTTTCCTAGAGAGAAACAGGAAGCAGAAAAAATGTATCTAAAACAAAGAAATGAGCATAGTTTTATGACTAAGACAGAAAGGTGAGTGATGCAATCATTAGGAAATGCTTAGGGGACTGATGGTGGTGGGATCAGCTGTCATGGGTCCAGACCTCACACTGAATTGAGTCAATGAACTGGCATCGTCTCGAATCTTCAAGAATGATTGGTTTCTGACATCCTTCATTTGACTCTTCATATGATGAGGTAACATTAGGAGAGAGTTGCTCCTGTCTTTTCTCCCTGAGTCAAAGGCCGAGTTACAACTGGACTATAGCACAACCCAGGTTGCTCAGGGGTAAAGAATATGCCTGCAATGCAGGAGACGAGGTTTCAGTCCCGGGGTCGGGAAAATCCCGTGGAGAAGGAGATGGCAGCCCACTCCAGGATTCTTGTCTGGAGAATTCCACGGGTAGAGGAGCCTGGTGGGGTTAGGGCAAAGGATTGAACACGGCTTAGCGTCCAAACAACAGCATCCAACTCAATCATCTAAGCCCTGTGATAACCGCGATGCACCAGAAAGACTCAGAAACACCGCACCGGCTCCAGCTCTCTCGTCCGTCATGACCAGCGCAGTGGGGCTGCAGACCCCTACTCAGCTTCACGCAGGGGTATCTGAGAGCTGCTAGGGGTGATTTAAGTCCTTCGCAGGGAGTCACCTTACTACCCTCCAAAGAATTAAAATGGCAAACACCCATCGATCAACCCAGGATGAAGCCGTTAACAACGGACATTTTTACTGAGGAAACCACTCAAGTCCTAGAGGCTGGCACAAATCCTAATTTTTAGTCCATCCCAAGAACACACATTTTGTTCTTTCCCCTGTCATCACCAGAACCCAGATAATTCACTGTGATTCGGCAGGGGGTTGAGTTCCAATCTGTTTTCTTTTGTTTTAACCCAGAGATATTTAATCTGACCAAATGCTTCATGACTGCTCAGACTGCTTCCTTTATTGGCTTTTAAGAGTAGGGTTTGGACTGTGGAGAAGTGAAATGACTCGTTTACGCTCAAATAGCTATAAAGGGCAGGGCGGGAACTGGAACAGGATACGCCAGCTTACCAGCCCAAGGTCCTTTCTACAACAAGATACTTGCATAAAATGGCTTTTCAGAGAAGCGTTTTATGGATAACAAGTGATGGGCTTTCGGGTTTGGCAGCAGTGATCAGAATTTTAGATGACTCTCATATATTTGAAAGTCGTTGAGGAACTCTTGAAGTTATTAATACCGCAAACATTTATGGTCTGATACATGCTGAGCAGCAGAGGATGTGCTGGGACTTCTAGACACAGACCCCCTCCCCACCAGGGTCAGGAGACCGGGCCAGGACACAGAGGGCAGGAGCGGGTGTCTACTTAGAAATACGTACATAAATATAGTAGTAAAGCAAGAACAGCCTGTGATGAACCCAAAGGAGGAAAGAAAGGAAAATCTGAACATTACTTATTTCAGATGCTGGCTTGTTTAAAACAAGGGAGCGTGTGACGACTCTCACTTGAATGAGAAGAGTTTACCTCTAATTATTCAAAAAACCTAACGTAATGAATTAAATACTTAAACAAAAACTTCAAAAAAGCCAGCTCTTAGGCACTTGAGAAAACAAACAAAAATGGGGAAAAGATACTTTGGAATGTCTTCTCGTTCTGATTAATCCTATGTAAAAACTGAAAAAGACAGAAATCAGGGTAGCAAGGTAAATGAAGACATTGTTGGCATACATTTCCTATCAGATTCTTTCTCTCCCCAAAGTTAGAAGCCACCGCTGCGCAAGATCCTGCTTATCTGGGATCCTCAATGGTTAAAAACCAGCAGCCTCCCGATTCTGGGAGCGGCTGCCAAACCTTCGTGCGTCATGGAGCAGAAAGGCTGAGAGTGATCATACCATCCCAGGGAGAAGAGCTCGGAGACTCAGAGCTGCAGTCTCCCTGCCGGCCCTTCGGACATCAGATGGAGCGTTTGCATTGCTGTGAGGTTGGGCTTCGGTCCCAGGCCAGGAAAAGGGCCAAGGGGGCCATAGCTGTAAGCAAGAAGGTTCTGAGAGTCCCCACCCACGCAGTCTCTGACCCGAGCCTGCTGACCATCAGCTTGGTGTATCTAATCTAATCCCACCCATCTGACATTTAAATCAGAAGAACCTGCGTGTAGAACGCGGGTGACCTGGCTTCTGTAGCAAGCACATCTGATGTTTTCAGTTCAAGGAAAATGACCTTTAAATGCATACTTTTGTTTCTCCCTAAGGGCTTCCCTCATAGCTCAGTTAGTAACAATCTGCCTGCAATGCAGGAGACCTGGGTTTGATTCCTGGGCTGCGACGATTCCCTTGGAGAAGGGAATGGCAACCCACTCCAGTATTCTTGCCTGGGAAATCCCCGTGGACAGAGGAGCCTGTCCATGGGGTCGCAAGAGCTGGACACGACTTGGTGACTAAACCACCAGAGGCACCGTCTGCTTTCAAAATGAATAACTGTTCTGACTCCCATGTGGCTCTCAAAATTGAGGGCTTGTTGACAAGCCCCATCGTTTAGTCTGCCTTCAGAAATGATGCGTTTCTCCCTGACCTGCCTTTGTCCTCATGGTGAATTTCAGAGTCAGCTCACTGAAGGCATGCCAGCCTTTGCTTGCTCCCCAGTCCCTCCAAGAGCTGTTATCTTCACACACGTCCCCAGCCGGCTGCCTCCAGGTCTTTGCAACCACACCCTACTCCTGCCCTCGCTCTCTGTGGGTTAGTGACCCCAGGTCAGAGGGCGCTTGGCCCATCAGTTGCCCCTGAAGTCCTCGTCTCACCTCTAGATATCCTAATGTGATTCTTAAAAAAAAATCACTTCTGAAATTAGAATCCTTTGAATGGAAGCATTGGCAATTCCATCTAGCCTGCTTCTTCACATTCGTGTAGTAAAGTGAACGATAATACTTCACACAACATTGTAAATCAACTATGCCGTGAAAAAGACGTCACTTTCTCTGAGAGCTTCCTGGTGGTCAGGTACTGAGCTAAATGCTTCATGCAGGATCTTCAGTCTTCACACAGCAACCTTCCGAGGAAGCTGGGGCTACTGCCCCTATATCATGGGAGCAGGATGACAGAAGCTCAGAAACACTGAACAGTTTGCTTGAAAGCACACAGTAAGTGGTCAGGCCAGGAGTCAGACTTCTTCCCTGCCAGGACGTCCCCCGCGGTCGGTCCGGGGGTTAAGACTCCGCACTTCCAATGGCAGGGAGGGGGGTCCCGGGCTCCATCGCCGGTAGGGAACTGAGTTCCCACAAGCCACGCGATGCAGCCCGAACACAGCAGCAGCAAAACAAGCAAGCGAAGCAGAGCTGTTCCCACTGGTGAGCCTCTGCAGCTCCTCATCTAACAGAGCGGAGTGTCAGTCACTCAGTCGTGTCCAACTCTCTGCGACCCCATGGACTGTAGTCCACCAGGCTCCTCTGTCCTTGGGATTCTCCAGGCAAGAAGACTGGAGTGGGTTGCCATTTCCTTCTCCAGGGGATCTTCCCAACCCAGGGACTGAACTCAGGTCTCCCTCATTGCAGGCAGATTCTTCACTGTCTGAGCCATGGGGCTTCCCTGCACAGAGGGAACCTGGCTGATAGTTGGAAGATCCTGTGAGGTACCATTGCCCTGTACATTGCAAAGTAAGTCTGCTAAAATGTTCAGAATGAGCGCAGAGCCCAAACCAGAGATGCCCTCATCTGATGTGTAAGAATCCACAGCCTAACATCTGACTTTGCTGAGATTTTCCCGCTGCAGTCACCGGACTTCAGGAGTCATTGGTGGTCATCAGTTTTACCCAGCCACATTCAAAAGAAGAGTCAGATGATCAAATCAACAGAAAGCAAGCTATTGCCAAGGGGTTTGGGGGGAAACCACTCTATACAGGGTCAGCGAACAAGGCAAGCCAGTTTGAAAGCATCGGCCACCTCCGACCACCCAGAAGGTCATCCCCATTCTCAGGGTGACATTCCTGAAACACTGCAGAAACTTCCAGGGCAGGGATAAGGGGCACAAGTGCAACTTGCTCTGAAGTCTTGAATAAGCTGTGAGACTTGTGTTTTCGTAGTTTAGGAAGAAGCTGTCGTAGACATTGTGTCCATCCCAGGGACAGCCCCTCCTGGACCCCCGCCCCATGGACCTGGCACTTTCCATGGTGGCAGGAGCTTGCAGAGTGACGGGCTTCTGGGGGCATCTGCTCCTGGATCGCTGCCCTGTCGCTCTCCATTAGCGACTTGCAGGCGTGATCCTGGACCACCCCTGTGGGCCCAGTGTAACCACAAGGTGTCCGGTGAGATGGAGGCAGGAGGGTCAGAAAAGCAGGCGACGCTGGAGACAGAGGTTGGAGCAATGTGCTTTGAAGATGGATGGCGAGGCCGTGGGCCAAGGAATGGGAGCGCCTCTGGAAGGTGGAAAAGGCCTAGAAACAGATCCTCCCCCGGACATTCCAGAGAGAGGACAGACCAGCCCACACCTAGATTTTAGCCCCACGAGGCACATTCTGGACTTTTGACCTCCGGAACTATTAAGATAATAAATTTGTGTTGTTTTAAGCTACTAGTAATTTGTTCCCGACCCAGTGGACATGAGTTTGAGCAAACTCTAGGAGATAGTGAAGGACAGGGAAGCCTGGTGTGCTACAGGCCACGGAGATGGAAAGAGTCAGATAGGACTTGGTGACTGAACAACAATTTGTTACAACAACAGTAGGAAACTAATATGATTCTGCTTGGAATTCAGGGGTGAAATGACCTGGGCACCATGCCTCTCCATCATGAGCAGGCCTGGAGTCATCTGGGTGATCAGGAGCATAGATTGTATACAATTTGACTCAGCCATGAGCTTCATGCTAGGTACTTAAAGGTATTATTTATTCATCTAAGATTACAGATGTATTCATTTAATTTTATGTTTAAAATGGTGAATTTTTTTGAAAATTGCTAATGGAGAACAAGCCGCTGAACTTCTAAAATCTTAGCTCCGCTATAGTTTGAGCAGCTTCTGTGGCTCAGCGTGCCACTTGGTGGCAGAGGAAGCCATCAACCCCAGGAGAGAATCCGAGGCTGCCGGCTGGCTGCCCACCGAGGCCAGTGCGAGTCCCAGGCGAGTCCTGGGCGTGCCGTGGGTCCCTCAAGCCCGATTTAGCGTCTGCGGCTCCCCGTGGCCCGGCTGCTTCTAAGCTCACCTTGGTGTCTCTGTTGGCTTGACTTTCACTGAATGCAGGGGAGTCTCGGGGCCTTAAAGGGGGCTGCCATCCACCACGATCTTGCCTCCCCTTCAAGGCCCAGACCAACGATGCCACCTCACGAACCCTTTCCTGAGCCTCCGGTGAGCCGTG
>SJXQ01009640.1:106467-139605 GCA_006408695.1 Aepyceros melampus | reverse complement strand
GTGAGCCGTGCCCCCGGGGGTGTCTCCGTACAAGTACTCTGTCTCAAGGTCCAGTCATTTTTGTATCTGGCTTGGCCCTCCCACCAGCTGAGCCCTGGGAGCCAGAGGGCCTGCCCCTGCCTTCTGTTTGCCCCCATGCCCGGGCCGCCCGGCAGACACTGCGGGAGGTGCTGATGGGGGCGCTGGTGGGAGCAGAGGCCCCGCAGCCCAGCAGGCAGGTGGCACACGGCACGCACCACCCAGCGAGATGCACGCCCGACGCCACGCCCTGCCCTTGCAGCAAGCAAGCCCACCGTCCCGACGGCTGGCCTGGCCACGAGCAGAGCCCCCGGGAAACCCGCCCCAGAGGGTGGGGGGCTGGCATAGGGGGGCCCAGGGCGGCTTCTTGGGGGCCCCACGTCGCCGGTTCGGGTGCTCCTGTCAGCTGGGTTCAGACTGAGACAGTTCGGACGCTCAGGGGGCCAGTCCTCCCCACGACTGACTTCAGCTTTGCCTCCAGCCAGGGGGCAGCATCTTATGACCCTGCCTCGTGCCCTGCGCCCCGCCACTCACTCAGGCTGGACCCCCAGGCCTGGGCGGCGGGTTTGCGGGGGAAGGACCCGCAGCTGTGGGGCCGTCTGCTCTGTCTCTGCTCTCTCTCCCTTACACCGTCTCTCTCCTCATTCACCGCTTCTGAGCCGTCAACCTCAAGACCTAGAGCCGCCTGGGGCCCCAGCTTGTCCTGAAAGCATGTTTCCAAATTAATGCTTCCCGAGTGTGGTCAGTGAGTCATCTGCGGCCTCTGGCTTTCTTCCAAGTGGCTGGCTGCTTTCAGAAGGCAGGTAGGAAAGCGCTGAGGGTCTGGAGTGTTTCACAATTTGAAATGTAGGGTTGGTAATCTCATTCACAGGAATTCAGTGATGTTCTGAATTCCTGTTGCATTTCTAAAAGTTGTAGGAGTGCAGTAAGAATGACCTTCATTGGTCTGATAAAACAGGCTGAAAAATGGGAAATTTTTTGCATCATTCTTTTTCTATGTCCTATTAAAAAAGGCTTATTATGTAGTTGGCTTATTATATAGTGTTTATTCACAAAAAAAGAATTATGGAACAAAAGATTTCTTGCAATGTGAAAGCAGTCTCAAGAATAGCTATAAGAACAGTGAGGCTCCAAATAAATTCCTGAATGGAAATAACGTAGTGAAAAGACTCCAATGTAAAAAAAAGCACAGAATCCGCACACATAAAATGGTTTTAGACAAGTAGGTAAAAACAGCTGTGTTTGGAGAGCAAATATAATAATAAATTTCCAATACGTGGGCTTTCTCCATGACCCATTAATTCTTAGTCCTTCAGTTCAGTTCAGTCGCTCAGTTGTGTCTGACTGCGATGCCATGAACCGCAGCATGCCAGGCCTCCCTGTCCATCACCGACTCCCAGAGTTCACTCAGATTCGCGTCCATCGGGTCGGTGATGCCATCCAGCCATCTCGTCCTCTTTCGGCCCCTTCTCCTCGCGCCCTCAGTCTTTCCCAGCACCGGCTGGGCCTCGGTCTTATACTTTCTCCAGGTTACATCATAGCTCCCGGCCCATGAATGGGCTTCAACATCCCTTTTCCTGGGACACAGGCACGCGGTCACAGAAGAACAGGGGTGTGGCACACGCTGCCCTTGGGTGTGAGCTGGCCTGCTCTCTGCACGTCAGTGACTTCCCCAGGTGCCCGCGCCGGCCCCTCCTGTTCTGCTTCCCCTGCCTTGGATACTCTGTGGCACCTGCAGAGCTGTCTGACAAAGCGTTCTCCAGTGGCTCCACACGCTTCTTCTCTGAATGCAGCTCTGCAGCGTGGTGGTGGCCGCTGTTGCAGTCTTGTCCGCAATGCTGACTCCTGCAGCTCCTGCCGAGTGTGGCTGAGTGGGCCTCGGTAGCTTCAGCAACTCAGCTTCCTACAGTGTAAAAGTGGTCGTTTCATAACAAAAAGTGCCGTTCTGTCTGAGTGTTCATTTGTTCTGTCTGAAGAGGAGCATGTTTGCATGGAAGGGTTTGAGGGTGACACAGAGCTGATCAAATTTCATAATAAAATATACTAAGGACATGGACAATGGACTGGCTCCAAATAGGAAAAGGAGTACGTCAAGGCTGTATATTGTCACCTTGCTTATTTAGCTTCTATGCAGAGTACATCATGAGAAACGCTGGGCTGGAGGAAGCACAAGCTGGAGTCAAGATTGCAGGGAGAAATATCAATAACCTCAGATATGCAGATGACACCACTCTTATGGCAGAAAGTGAAGAGGAACTAAAAAGCCTCTTAATGAAAGTGAAAGAGGAGAGTGAAAAAGTTGGCTTAAAGCTCAACATTCAGAAAACGAAGATCATGGCATCCGGTCCCATCATTTCATGGTAAATAGATGGGGAAACAGTGGAAACAGTGGCTGACTTTATTTTGGGGGGGCTCCAAAATCACTGCAGATGGTGACTTCAGCCATGAAATTAAAAGTCGTTTACTCTGTGGAAGGAAAGTTATGACCAATCTAAACAGAATATTGAAAAGCAGAGACATTATTTTGCCAACAAAGTCCATCTAGTCAAGCCTATGGTTTTTCCAGTGGTCATGTATATATGTGAGAGTTGGACTATAAAGAAAGCTGAGCACCGGAGAATTGATGCTTTTGAAGTGTGGTGTTGGAGAAGACTCTTGAGAATCCCTTGGACTGCAAGGAGATCTAACCAGTCCATCCTAAAGGAAATCAGTCCCAGATATTCACTGGAAGATCTGATGTTGAAGCTGAAGCTCCAATACTTTGGCCACCTGATACAAAGAACTGACTCATTTGAAAAGACCCTGATGCTGGGAAAGACTGAAGGCAGGAGGAGAAGGGGATGACAAAGGATGAGATGGCTGGATGGCATCACTGACTCGATGGACGTGAGTTTGAGCAAGCTCCAGGAGTTGGTGATGGACAGGGAAGCCTGGCATGCTGCAGTCCATGGGGACACAAAGAGTCTGATATGACTGAGCGACTGAACGGAACTGAATCTTTACCTTGCCCCTAGCCTGGCACAGTGCCCAGCACAGAGGAAGTGCTCAGTTAACCCTTGGCATGCCCCTGTACAAGAGTCCCTGGTAGATGACTGAGGAGGAATGGCCAGCCTGCCTTTCTGAAGCGAGCAGAACCACTAAGGTACATTCCAAATCATTCAAGATAGGCTGACATCTGACAGAACTAAGCTGACTCTTGCTAAATGCAAAATAGTTTAATTGCTTTTTTCTACTTTCGTTAGAGATTGTCCATGTAAATTTATCTCAAACCTGAATAACTCTTAGGAAAGCTTTCACAAGGCATGATCAATCCCTCCCTGGATGTGTGGTGAAGATAATTACTAGGATAGAGATATAGGTAGAAAGGTGTCTCTTAGGTTCTGTAGAAAGTTTTCTTTCAGTAGTCTGTTTTCTTTTACTTGAATCTACCGGTTCACTTTCTTTGTTTTTCTTTACACACACACACACACACACACAGCTCCCAAGGGCAGCAGCTGACTGATCAAGATGCTTGCTTAATACATATATCAGTAGCTCATGAAGATAAACAAGGAGACGACTTTTGGTTTCTGTTTTAAGTTACCGAATGAAATGCTCGGACAAGGTACAGATAATTGAATGTCGCCAAATATTTTTATGGCCATGAGATGGTTGGATGGCATCATCGACTCGATGGACATGAGTTTGAGCAAGCTCTGGGAGTTGGTGATGGACAGGGAGGCCTGGTGTGCTGCAGTCCACCAGGTCCCAGAGAGTCGGACACGACTGAGCAACTGAAGTATTTTTAACCATGTTGAATTCTGATGCAATAATCTTGACTTTCCAAAACATTTTAATTATTGAAAAGCAAATTATTGAAAGTAAATAAAGTATGTAGTTGATACTTGAATGCCTTTATCTGCTTCTTAATTGGCTACGACGGAAGGAGCTGGATCACTGGAGAACCACGCCGTCAGTCATGTCCCAGGCTGACCAGCAGAGGGCGCGCACCACCAGGCACCCTCACTTCAGTGGCTGCCCAACTGATGAAGAACGGAGCTGATTGTGAGTCAATTTTGAAAACATACCATCTTTTTAAGAAGGATCACAGAGCTGAAGCTGATTGATTTTACTATGCTTTTAGAAGAAACCGAATAATTCCTGGGGAATAAGAGGTGTATTTTGCTCAGGGGATGTGCCATGGACTCTGGCATCTTAACCCACTTTCGGGGGGACGGGAGATCAAAGTCTTCTAGAATGCTGTGAAGTCGCTCAGTTGCGTCTGACCCTTTGCGACCCCATGGACTGTAGCCCACCAGGTTCCTCCGTCCGTGGGGCTTTCCAGGCAAGAGTACTGGAGTGGGTTGCCATTGCCTTCTCCAGATCTTCCCAACCCCGGGACTGAGCCTGGGGCTCCCGCATTGTAGGCAGTCACTTTACCTTCTGAGCCACCAGGGAAGTCATCGGAATGCTGGGATGGGTGTGACCTTTCAGCTGGCTGACCTTTGCCCTGTAGGGGGACAGAGTTACTGCACCACCGGGGCCTTCACCACAGAGGAAGCAGCCCAGCACTTCACTTAAGAGGGCCCTGGGAGAAGCAGCAGGAACAGTCAGTCAGTTTTCCTTAACTTTGATGCTTACCAAGGACTCCAAAGAGCTTCTGTTTGTGTGGCTTTTATCTATTGATACTAACACATACCCATATTCAACGTTAACGCTGTGGAAACCACTTATGAGCTCTTCGAAAAGAACAGGGATAAGCCCACTTTAAGTAATGTAAACAACATATCGCCGTGAAAAACAGCTATGTTTTCCAAAACAAAAAAGAGTGGCATTGGTTTCCATTTTGCAAATCTCTTTAATGTCCATCTTGATAGAAGACAGTGGATCTTCAAAACTGCCTGTGTATTCAGCCTGCTGAGCTCTGCTGCTTGAGGGTTGAGGTGTGAGTGAAAGGCGTCCTGAGACCTGAGAGCGTGAGGAAAGGGGTGAGGGGTCGGGGGCACAGTGAGCGGGGGTGGAAGCAGAGGACCTCCGCTTCACCTGAAGACACAGGGACGCTGGGACCCAGAGAAGATGTGAATTTGTTGCGGGTCATTGGCACCAACGGGAGTGGATGGGACTCACGAGTCAGACCTGGAAGAAGTGATGGGAATGCAGACTCTAGACTCCACCAGAGCCAGGGGAAGAATAAGCCGGGCAAGGAGGGGCCACGGGTCTGCCACGAACAGGGATGTCGGGTCTGCAGGGGTTTGTGGGGTCCTGACGAAACACCACAGATGGGGCTTAGATGGCAGAAATTCACTGTCCTGCAGCTGCAGGCTGGAAGTCAGAGATCCAGCTGTCGGCCCAGGTGGCTCCTCCTGGGGCTGTGAGAAGCTCTCCCAGCTTCTGGTTCGGTTCAGTTCAGTCTCTCAGTCGTGTCCGACTCTGCGACCCCATGAGCCGCAGCACGCCAGGCCTCCCTGTCCATCACCAACTCCTGGAGTTCACTCAGACTCAACGTCCATCGAGTCGGTGATGCCATCCAGCCATCTCATCCTCTGTCATCCTCTTCTTCTCCTGCCTTCAATCTTTTCCAGCATCAGGGTCTTTTCCAATGAGTCAGCTCTTCGAATCAGGTGGCCACAGTATTGGGGCTTCAGCTTCAGCATCAGTCCCTCCAATATTCAGGACTGATTTCCAGCTTCTAGTGGTTGCTGGCAACCTGGGTGCAGCCCGAGCATAGACGCCTCAGCTCCAGCTCTGCCTTTATCTCCGTGTGCTGTTGTTTCTCTGCCTGCTGTGCCCAAATTCCCCTTGTCTACAATGAGAGCAGTGACGTCGGTCCAACCCACCTCAGGCCAGACCTCATCTTAGCTAATTCAGCTGTACTGACCCCGTTTCCGAATGAGGCCGTTCTAGAGAGCGGGGTGAGGACTTCAGTGCGCGGGTCTGGGGACGCAGCGCGCCCCCCACGAGGCCTGTGGGGATCTCCGGCCCCCTGGTGTGGCCTGATTCTGTGTGCTGAACCACCAGTGCAGACGTGAGGACTGGACGGACAGGCGGACCTGGAGCAGGTCCAAGGCAGGCTCCGCTTCCGAGGCCCCGCCCGACACGGGCAGGGGCGTCACACCCCATCGCCCTCCCTCCCATGGTGCCCTCGAGCATCCACGACCTCCCCCCAGAAGGGCGGTCGGCAGGTGTGAGCCCGGGGCGCAGCCTCGGGAGCGGGGAGCCCCATGGCTGCAGATGGAACGCCACTGGTCTTCGTTCCACGTTGGAGGAAAGTCCTGCTGCCAAAGTCACAGTCGGTGACGTTCCTGGCGGACCACAGGCCACAGCTGGCACGCCGGGCCGGGCCACTCTGTCCTGGGCAGTCAAAACACAATCAACTCTTGAACAGAGAGGGGTTGGGGCCCTCGCCTTCCTCGCAATTGGAAACCTAACTTATGCCCCCCAACTCCCACCCCCATATTCATGGACCTGCAACCTCAGAGTCAGCCCGTGGAGGACTGTAGCGCTTACACTGGAAGCCACACAAAGGTGGATGGGAGAAGTTCAAAGGCGCCTTGTTCAAGGGTCGCCTGTATTTTAATTAGCTGTCAATAGCTATAAACCAGGACGTTCTATGTATCTAGACGTCCAGACGGAAGGATCGGGAGCTCTGGCCTCGCCAGCTTGACTCCCCCGGCACTGGGGGCCCTGGTGCTCCCAGCCCCCTCCCTCTTGGTTCTCTGACTCCAGGGTCACGTGAGCTGGCTTCTCTGGGATGAGGGGGACGTTGAGGTCGGTTGGGCAGGAAGGGGTTGACAGAGCCATGTTTTCATAGAAATTGGAAAAGGCTGGACCGGGAGCACAGGTTCAAGAGCAGGGAGGGTACAAGTCCCGTGAGGGATGTTGTTCCCAGGATGACTCCTCCCATGCCCCCTCCTCCTCATCGCTGGACGGGATCCTGATTCCAGTCACCTCGAAAGAGAGTCAGGTGATGCTGCGGGGACAGAGAAAGGAGGCCTTAAAACCGCCAGCGCAGGGCCCCGCCGAGCGTGTCCCGGGGTCCTCCCCAAACACTGCTCTGCCGCTCTCTGACGTGCTGTCCTGCTTCCTGAGTGCTTACCCTCCTCCTGTGTCCTAGGGCAGAAGCGGTCAGCGCCCACCCGCCAGAACCATTGCTAGACTCCAGGGAGCAATGCCCACGAGATCATAAAATCAGATGACACAGGTGGTGGCTTTTAAAGTGAAGTCAGAAAGTCCTTTTGTGGCTTGTGACGCAGTGCTTAGGTAACTGGAATGGCTAAAGGCAGTGGTATTGGGTTAATTTCCTATCACTGACGGGACAAATGATCATGGAAGTAGTGGCTTAAACAAACTCACTGTCTTGCAATGCTGACATCAGATGTCCAAGATGGTCTCCCTGGACTGAAATCAAGGCCGAGTTCCTTCTGGAGTCTCTCAGCTTGCAGGGCCTCCTGCCCGCCTCATCCTTGGCCCTTCCTCCCTCCTGCACGGGGGCTGGCTGCACCCCTCTTCCTTCACAGGCACTCTGATGCCTCCCTCTCCCATGTGTGTAAGGACCCTCAGGGTTGCACAGATCCCCCTGGACAGAGCAGGCTACTCATATCTCAGAGTCAGCTGATCAGCAGCCATTTGCCCCCACCCCCTACCTGGCCACCTGCTAACCTGGTTCCTTCTTGCCATGTCACGTGACACATCCCAGGTGCTGTGGTGAGGATGTGGACGTATCCAGAGGGCCCTTATTCTGCCAACCTCAGTGCCTTATGGGTTTTGTTTAGGACTTAAATAGTCACGTATGGATGTGAGGGTTGGACCATAAAGAAGGCTGAGCACAGAAGAATTGATGCTTTTGAACTGTGGTGTTGGAGAAGACTCTTGAGAGTCCTTAGGACTACAAGGAGATCCAACCAGTCCATCATAAAGGAAATCAACCCTGAACATTCATTGGAAAGACTGATGCTAAAGATGAAGCTCCAATCCTTTGGCCAACTGATGCGAAGAGCCGACTCATTGGAAAAGACCCTGATGCTGGGAAAGATTGAAGGCAGGAGGAGAAGGGGACGACAGAGGATGAGATGGTTGGGTGGCCTCACTGACTCAGTGAACATGAGCTTGAGCAGACTCTGGGAGTTGGTGATGACAGGGAGGCCTGGAGTGCTGCAGTCCTTGGGGTCGCAAAGAGTCAGACATGACTGAGCGACTGAACAACAGGAACCACAAGGAAGAGATGCCTTGTGGAGTCCCAGCGAGGGTTGGCAGTAACCCCTCGCCCCCAGCCCAATGAGGTCCCCCGGTGGGCTCCTGCAGCTTTGCTCCCGCCTCTGAGGGTGTAGAATGAGCTCCCAGGAAATGCTGGAGGCTGACTCTCAGCTCTGTGTTTCAGGTTCTCAGGGTAAGCTTCCTGGGTGCTTACAAAGTACAAGCTGTAGGTAACAGCACGCAGTAGCCGTGACGGGGCGTTTATTGAGCCGATGGGAAGTCAAGCACTTTAGTTGTACGGTCTCACACAGTCATCCCAAGGAAGCTGTGAGAGGGCATCGCGCTCGACCCCTGGTGCAGCAGAGGGAGAGGGGCTCGGAGAGGTTAAGCGACAGCCTCAGGTTCCGTTGACCTTGACCCATTGGGGTCACATTCTGTTCTCAGTGCGCCTCCGAATATGAGCCAGGCTGGGAGACTCCTCTGCTCAAAATCCATCTCAGCCAAAGGAAAGGCCAAGGTCCTCCACAAGTCCAGGAGGTGGGCCCCACCCCACGCCCCCTCTGCGCTCACCTCCTGCCCCCAGCACCTGGCCCGCGGGCTGTCCTGGGCACACCCCCCCACCCACCTGCCTGCTCTGTGTCCTCGGTCTCTGCTCACAGTCACCTTCTCTGGAAGAGAAGCAGCCCAGTCTCACATCCTGCTCCCCCTCCCCCAGACAGGCTCGGGGTCCTTGCCGCCCCCGGTTAAAACATCCTCCAAGTGACCCCACGTCAAAGCTGCTTGGGCCAGGGCGGTCGTGGCTCAAAGCGCGCACGGCTCCCGGCACGAGGCTCCGAGGACTGGGCGGGGGTGCTGTGCTTTCTGTCTGCAGTGCGCTCGTGTCCCAAGCCTGAACTTGAGAAAAAAGGAGCAAAATGTCCTGTGCACATTTAATCCGCCGTTCTGGATGAAACACCACAGGAGACACGTTGTTGACTAGAGCGATAAACAAAAGCGAACAGAAATGCAGTGCTGATGGGGCTGCCTCTCTTCTGAAAGGTCCACGGGACTTGAACAAACCAGAGCAACACCACTGAGAAAGAAATTTGGGTTGAATACGATAACTTGTCACCACAAAACCCAGTAAAATGCAATCAAGATTGAGAGTCACGTTTGTTTAGGTTCAAAGAAATACGACAGTTCACACTTTAATGTTTCAGGTTTAAGTTAGCTTTGTTCTGCTGATAGATATGTTTTGCTTAACTATGGCCCATAAAAAGCCCCCCAAACGAGCAACCAAAACCCGCTGGCTCACAGAATGGGGAGTTGGCTTGCTTCAAAGCAAGACCTTTGCTGTCAGAAGTAGTATCAGGGCAGGTCTGTATTTCCGAAGAAGCCAGCTAACTTGCACGTGAGTGTTTTCCAGCATTTACAATGACTGCCCCCTTGTTTGATCACAAATTTATTTATCTTCCTCCTTGTTTTTCATATGCCTTCCTAACCTGTTCGCAGTCTCCCATCAGATTGTTTTATATAAGGCAGGGACTTTGAGAAACTTGTGTGTATCCTAAGTGCTGTTTGTATGGTGTATTATAACAATGCCAGAGAAATGTTGTTAATGAATATAAAAATGTAGCTAATACATCAGATGCCATTGACCTCTAATAATTTATAGCCCTTTGTGTTAGTTAATTACAGCTCCTATATCAGCATAAAGAACAGCTCTGCTGTCAGACAGTGATCCTGAAAATCGATCGTTGACATGCAGAGCGCCTCAGCAGCGGCGTGTGGTGTCTCTGAACTTCCTGTCTCGCCTTGCTGTTGTTTGTGTAAATCCTGAAGGGCAGGAAGGCAAGGTTTAACATATCTGGCTTTACCTGCAATGAGTAGATTTACATGGGAGAATGAGAAAGCAATTGCTTATTTGGGAAGATGCAGGCATTTTCCCATCTTTTGAAAATAAATGTGATGTGACCATCGTGTTCCAAAGGCCACGGGCTTTCCGCCCTGCACCTGGTTGGGTGGGAGCATCCCTGGAGGGAGCACCACCCTTCCCGGCTCTGTGAACTGGGTGCCGGGCAGCCCCGCTCTCAGCCCGAGGGCTGCTTTTGGAACAGGACAGAGTGTTCAGGCTGCAGGGCTTGCTTCCCAGGGAAAGGAAGGAATGTGTAGTTTTGCTTTACTCCCACAGGGCTTGTGGCGTTCGTTTCTCATCCTTTTTTGCTTTTATTTGGTTTCCAAATGGTTCATCGCGATTGCTCATGTTTCCTCCTTCCACAAAGGGCTTAAAGGAGAAACCATGCTCTTTTTCTGAAGAAAAAAAAAAACAAAACAAAACCTCAGGGAACTGTCTGTCCCCGGGGCTTGAATTGAAACGAGGCTCAGCTGATGGATTGACCGTGATGGTGAGAGGCACAGAGAGGGGCACCAGGAAGGATGACCCCTGGGTGCAGAAGGAACAGAATCAGCTCCTGACCCGGCTGCCCGCTCGGACCCTGGACCGGCTTGCACCTGTCCTGGCACCAGGTGACAAGGTGTCAAAGCCATCTGCGTTTGGGAACAGGGATGTGCCCCGAGGAGGTTTGTAACCTCTTTACTCCTGAGTGCTCCTGAGGGAGGGGCTGGAATGCAAACCCTGGGTGTCTCGCAGAACTTGGCCGCACTTCCTAACCCGCAAAGCGAGGGGGGTGGGCCAGACCCCAGCTCCGCAGGGCTCAGCTTCCCTGAGTGTCTGGAGGAATGACAACATCTACTCTCCAAGTGGAATCTGCTCAGGGGAACCGGAGCTCTCGGCCGGACAGGAACCATGGCCCATTCTCTGTTAGATGCCCACCCTGCCGGAAGTTGCCCAAGATTGAGTATGAGCTGCTGTGTGTATTCTGGAAACTGCCCTTAAGAGTCAACCCTCCCCCCAGTTCCCCAGTCCAGACCCCTCTTTCTATTTCTTCACTCACTGTTAGCATCTACAACCACTGGAGGGAATTTTTTTTTTTCCACATTGAGACGTTCCTGTTTAATTAATGAAGGTTGGCATTCTCATACCTAGTCATCGGTCAAATTTACTGTCTTCTTACTAAACACACCAAAGAGAACGTCACAAATCATTTACATAGTTAGCAGATGCTGGCAGGTTTATGCGCCATAGGAAGGTGTATATCAAACGACACGATTTAATGCTTGTTTCGTATGTTCCGTTGATTCCAGAGAGCTTTAATATTTTCCTTATGAGGTTTAACAGCACATAAATAATGTCTACCAGCAAGCAGCCTTTAAGTTTAAGAGAGAAACACACCCCTTGTTGAACTGACCACGGCTGTCTGAACCTGTGTATTGGATCCTGACCATTCTGATCAGCTCTAGCATTATTTTTCCAGATAAGCGAGTTAAATGGCTCACCCCAGCAACGGTGTGCATGAGCCCTGAAGAGCTGCCCCGTTTCTGATGTGTTTCTTGTCTTTCATTATGGGTGTGAGCAGCCATGCGGCTGTGGGTGGGGTGGTTCTGATGCCTGGAGTTAAACACGGAGCTCTCCCATTTCATTGGCCTTGTTTCCTCAGTATCCTGTCTTTATTTCTTCTTAATCTTTTCTCATATTCACTCAAATTTAATCTTTTTTTTCCCTCTGAGAATGTGGTTTGTGAAGGTCCCTCCTATGAGGTGCTCTCATTAATATAGCCACCATACGCTTGACCTCTGTCGTTTTTCTGTATATTGTAGAAAAACATGAAATGCTCTTTTTCTTTCTTTCAGTTTAGATTGGATTGCCTTCTGTGATAAATTTTGAATATAAAACAACTGGTGCTAAGTCCATATCACGTCAGGTGTTCAGGTTTATGCCTCGCACTTTGTGTTCCTGGTTCATTTTGCCCTGTAGCTTTGACCCTATAGTATTTAAACCATTTCTCATCTCATTCGTTGTCTCAGAAAGGAGGTTTCTTTACAGGATCACACAGTGCCTCTCAAAGAGACAGCACAGCCCGCCAGGTAAACTTCAAGAATGCTGAAATCGGCAGAAGTTGCTAGGTTCAGAATCACATTATCACATGCATTAACTCTTAATAAGCTGTCCTGATACAAACATAGCCGCTAATACTTCCGTAACATAAAGTTAAGAAAACAAAGCAGTGTGTCAAAAAAAGTGCATCCAAGGTGAACTGATGAGAATCACTTCTGTTTTTTTTTTTTTTTCAAAGAGACGTGTTGCCCACCATCCAGCACCCTCCCAGTCCATGAGTCCTCATTTAAACAAGGTCCCAGGCATGTTTTATCCTGACGTTTCAGGCTCCCTACTCTACCCAATGATGCTGGTCTTTTCATAGTGTTATTTCTTCAATAGAATTCTTTCAACCTCCATAAATTATGATTAAAATGTTAAAAAACAAGAATTGAGGATAGTCCTAAAAGAATGAAAGTTGCTAGGTCAAATGAACAAGGTTTAAAACCTCTCTCTACCCTGACTTATGGTTTTAGAACATTGAAGTTTCAAGTTAACTTTTATCCAAGGAACTTCAAATTCTAGCCTTACGATATCTCATCAGATATTTCCAAGCTCAGGTTCAATGCGAGGGCATTAGATATCACATGTTTGCCTTTGAAAATGGGTAACGGGGTGGTGTGGAAGCACCTCAGTTGCTCCCCTTTTCATCTCACTGGTGAGCAACTTGCGTGGTGCATCACCCACTGCTCCTGAAGTCCTCACCATGAGCTTTCTCATGAGCGGCGGGCATAGAGCTGCTCACAGATCTAAGCCTGGACCCGAGACGGGCACCTGCACCCTCTCTTGGCTCACTGCGCTTTACGATATCTCATCAGATATTTCCAAGCTCAGGTTCAATGCGAGGGCATTAGATATCACATGTTTGCCTTTGAAAATGGGTAACGGGGTGGTGTGGAAGCACCTCAGTTGCTCCCCTTTTCATCTCACTGGTGAGCAACTTGCGTGGTGCATCACCCACTGCTCCTGAAGTCCTCACCATGAGCTTTCTCATGAGCGGCGGGCATAGAGCTGCTCACAGATCTAAGCCTGGACCCGAGACGGGCACCTGCACCCTCTCTTGGCTCACTGCGCTTTCCACATCCTGCGGCCCGTAACCTTAACCCTGATCTTCGTGTGAATTACCTTTGACTCCACGGGCTCAGACCCAGCCCCTTCTGCATCCCAGGCTGGTACCGATGGCTGGTTGGCTTCTTTTGCAAGGAGGAGCTCCCTGCAGAAAATCAGAGTCCCGTTAAGGCCAAGCACTGCTCTCCTCCCTGTCTGCGCGGTGGCCACACCAGCCTTCTCTCTGCTGCTCACCCAGCACTCCTGTTTCAGGACCTTGTCGACAGCTTGCCCTGGGACACGGGGACATCCCCTGTGGTGGTTTTCAGAGCCACCTCCGGCTCTGGTGGGGGTGAGGGCTGGAGAGGGGCAGGCTTCCACTTCATTCTCTTTTTGGCGTCTCTTTAATGATTTAGCTGGACTTTCCTGATGACGCAGACGGTAAAGAGTCCAGTTGCAAAGAGGGAGACCCAGGTTCCATCCCTGGGTCAGGAAGATCTCCTGAAGGAGGGCATGGCAACCCACTCCAGTATTCTTGGCTGGGGAATCCCATGGACAGAGGAGCCTGGCAGGCTACAGCCCATAGGGTAGCAGAGAGACAGACATGACTGAGCAACTGACACTCTCGCTTTAACACTCACTGATTTAGCTCCATCCCTCCAGGACAGGCCTCTTTAAGCACCAGTTTGACTGTCTACTCTCCTGCTAAGGCCATCAGGGGCCATCCCACCCTGCAGGGGTCAAGCTCGGGTGTTTATTCTTTCCCCCACCACGCCCCCTGTTCCAGTAGCCCCTGTTCCTGGAAAGAAGTCCTCTCCTTTTCCTGGTGCGTCGCTTTGCCTTTCCTTGGTTTCAGTCCTGGCTCCTGACGCCTCAGTCTGCCATGCCCTGGGCTGGCGTCTATCCCATCTCAGATCCTTCTCATCTGCAGGGGGCCTCCTCTCGAGCACACGGTGGTCTCATTCTGCCTGGAATTCCTGCAGCTTATCCTGTCCATTCCCACCTCATTAAGCACAGGGGTTTTTATAAAGCCTGTGTGGTGGCACCCTCTCTTTTCACCTTAACTCAGGGAGTTCTTCTCGTGGGTGGGCTCTGACCCATCTTGTCAAGTGCAGTGGGGACGTGTGTGTGTGTCTGTGTGTGTGTGTGTATCAGCCACACCTTATCCAATGCCATACATCCACATCTTACAGGACTAACCCACAATGGGGTCCCGGGTCCCCACTTCCAACAGTTTCAGCCATCGTCACAGCAGCCCTTCAGGTAGACCAGGCTTTGCTGAGGAAGTGATCCAGCTTCAGAGACATGGAATGAATGGGGGGAGGTTAGGCCCTGGCCTGTAAGTGTCACAGTGAGCGTCAGAGAAGACGGGCCTTCCACCTGCATGTCATCACGTCTGACCCTGGAGGCTGGAATCTTGTCTCTTCCGCCACTAGCTTGCTCTGTGCCCCTGGGCAAGTTGCTTCACCCCTCAGTGCTATGTGAGATAGTGATGAGGATAAAAAGAAATGATCCTGCAGGGTGGTTTATGCAGTCCTTGGCGCACTTGAGTTAACCTCACTAAAGGTAAAATCAAAACCATCAGCTGTCCCACATCACCTACCAGAAGGTCTTCATGAATTTCCAAAGTTAACTTGCTTTCACCCTGTTACTCATTTTAACTCACTTGGAGAATTAAAGTAGGTGGACAATTCCAGAGCTGCGTGCAAGGGAGTTGGATTGAAATGCAAATGCCTACGTTTCTTTAGCATATGCACAGGTTTAAGCACCAAGCTCCTCAGAACAGTAATTACAGAGCCGTGGAGGGACCCTAATGAGTACACTTGTGGCACTAAGTGGCTTATTTAATGGAAGTCACACGGTTACATCACCAAGTGGGGTGAAAATAGACAGATGAACATTGTCATCTCTGCTCTGAATTCCCCAGCTTTTGTCTGATTGATTGATTCTGACAATCTTAACACTTTTTAAAAAGGTGCCACATTATCTTTCAAGTTTTTAATATGTCAAAGGCAACCACACTAAACCCTGGTTAGATGAAGTTATCGAGTGCATTTACTTTCAAGAGGAATAGGGCCATTGTTATGCTCATTAACACAAGTTTACTTTTCAAAGCCCATCTAGAAAATCTTTCCCCATTGTTCACATGTGTTCCCTGTCTTTCCCCATCCCATCAGCTTTTTCTAATCAGGCTACATGCCCGTGAGGAACATTGTGAGCCTGCCTCAGAATCACGCAGCAGCTCAGGCTGAGCAAAACTCACAGCAAAGATGTTCGGGACACAACTTACATCATATTCAATATCAGTAAGATATTTTTCTGTTCCCTTGCAATTAATTCCACATGAAAACAAGCAAGCATGTAGTTGCCTCTTTGCTGGACAAACCAGAGCTGAAGCCCTGCTCTGCTGCGGCCGCTGGAACATGTACCTCTGGTGGCCTCAGCCTGCAATGGCTTGGCAGATGGAAAGTAGTGAAGCAAGTAAGGTATTTATCAGAGGAAATAAATATAGTACGTGTGCATAGACACACAGGGGGACTCAGGAAAGAGGGTTGCTGAGTCACGCCGGCGAGGCAATTTGAGTTGCTTTTAAGCGGCATTTCTTCTGGTTTCCTTCTGGCAGTCACTGCGGTTTCCCTGGCTCACAGTCCAGATCTGGTTTATCTCAGGATCCACTCACATGTGCATGCATCTCTTAGCCAAGGTGGATCCTACCACAAAGGCCTATGGGTAGAGCATCCCTTGACATGACTCCCCTCGGCCTCCAAGGAGCCTTTTCTGCGCATGTGTGGTCGGGGAGGCCTCCACTTTGGGAACGAGAAATATGTGGTCTGTGCAGGGTCCAGCCTCCTCCCTTAATTGCCCTCCTACTCCCGTCTTGGAGTTTTGGCCACTAAAGAATGAATCTCGGATGGCTTTACCCTGGGGGGCCCATCGGCCTCCCGCCTCTAAGCTAAGACGAAGCTGCTGGTTACCAGCTCTGAGGGCTAAGTCACCCATTTGTTCACGGCCATCGACTGTTCCCTGCTCCATCCCTCTGGGCCGTTCCCCCTCCATCCCAGAGGCAGGAGGACCCCAGGAAGTGCCCAGCGACCCCAGGGGCAGCTCAGATACTGGGCGCCAGGAGGGGAGCTGCCGGTCTCGCCTCCACACTGTTGTGTTGTTCAAAGGGCAGGTAACAGGGATCGCTTGAGGCAGGGGGTGCTCCAGTGCCTTCTGCTTGGGAGAGGCAGAGAGATGCCCACGTGCTCAGACTGGCCTGAGGTCCACCAGGGACCCCGGGAGTCAGCAGTAACAGCACCCTGCCCTGGCCAGCGTCGCCCGAGCCCTCTGGAGCCATGGCTGAGGAGGGGTGAGACCAGGGGCTCTTTGGACGGCCCGCCTCACCCCCTGCTCTGCCCTTGATCAATGTGAGGTTTCCACTAGTGAGCCGGAGATAAAGAGGAGCCTGGGTCCTGCAATGGAGGCAAACCAAGAGGAAATTGAGGCCCAAAAGTAAATGAAAGAAATGGCTACTCAGAATCTTTAAATTAAATTAACTGATGGACACTACTGTCTGCAGAGTATGGAGCTGAGATGCCAAGTCTATAGATGGGAATAAAACCTGATGGTTTTAAATATAGTCAAATGTAACTGAATTCTGAATCCCCTAGTAAGGAAGAGTGTAGACAACGATTCTCCAAATTAAATTCTGGAAGAGTGGTCTATGAAATAGGGTGAATTTTTCAAATTGTTTATTTTAGCATATATTTAAAAATATACACAATGTATTGATCCTTTCCTTGTATACAGTCCATTGAAACATAGACCAGGAATAGAGGGGCATTCTTCTTCTTTTGCTGATGGGGAGGGGTGCTCAGAGTACTCTGTGTTAGAATCTACTGGAAACACAAAGGTGCACCCCTAAGGCTCGCAGGACCTCCTCTCCTGCAGACTCACATCCTTCTCCTGCAGCTTCAGTAACTTGGGAGAATGTGCAGTTCATGAGGGGAGCCAGCACCTTCGCCTGGCTCAGTCACGCTCAGCTGCTATACTTACGTGGACATCTGCTTCCTCTGTTAATGACTAGAAGTCATTACTGAGGGAAGGATGAGCAAGGAGTTTTTCAGGGAAAGGAAGATCGGCTCTAGGATGTGCCAAAGGCAATTCTGGCCGAGTAGGATCAAGTCCATGCCTTCAGTGCTTCGTTATCGCTGAAAGGTAGGCTTTGGCTATAGACAGTCCAACCAGCTCAAGAATGCCCAGTCTGATGAGAGGCTTCTGTGAGAGGTTGCTGGGAGATGAAGATGGAGAGGAGGGAGAGGACGATGGAGGTGAGGATAGAGAGGGGGCGGGAGGGGAAGAGGGAGAAGCCGGAGAAGCAGAGTCCGAGAGCCCATTAGACTTGACACTGTGGACTTAGCAGAGAGGCCCTCTCAACTTTGCAGAATCGTTCACCCCTAGGACTTGGAGTCTGGAAGGACCCCAGAGTCACAGAGATCTTGAGTCGTTAGTCAGCCTATTTAGAACAGGGTTGGAATAAGATAAATACAATTTACATTTTTATGTAACTTTTTCTCTTTTTTGCAGTTTCATGTACTCAAAAAGTCTTGACCATTTCTTGATGGGAAAATTGGCAATTGTAGTCAATTTCTCATTAAAAGTTTGAGAGAAATATGATAGTTCTTAAAGAACCTCTTTATAATTTATTGCACAGCTATAGTGATTATAATTCTTTGAGATCCTCTGCTGAAAGGCACTATTTAAAGCACAAAGTACTTTTGAATATTAACTCATTAATCCTAACGACACCCTTGTGGGGAAGGTAGGTGGCAAAATGACTCACTCAAGGCCACATTAGGAAGTCAGTGGTAGAGTTTGGCACTTGGGAGAAGAGTTTCTAGACTTTTTAGAAGTGCTTTTCTCACTGAATTAGTCCTGTCAGCTAGGAAGGGATCGGCAGGGAGTCTGTGGACAGACTTGGAGGTCACATAGTTTCACTCATTCAACATTCCATTCAGAGTTCTTGCTTGCAAACAACACAGATCAGCTCAGAATCTGGGGAGGAACTTACTGGAAGGACAACCCCTTGCCCAGAGTATCGTGAGGTGTCTCAGGAACTAGGCCCAGGTAACGGGCAGAGGCAGGGCGAGTCTGAGCCTTGGGTACCAGGGATGTGTGGAGTAAGCCCCAGACCCTGCATTTCTGCATCCGTCATCCACAGCCCCAGAAGAAACATCCAGTTGACTGAGTTCATAGAATACTACGTTTCGCAAAACAAAGAAAGACATTTGAAAAGGGTTAACCGTCTCCAGTGTGCTGGGCCCTGAATGAGAAAGATGAAGACTGTGCTCCCCTGGGGCTCGGATGTGAAGGGGGCTGCCTGGGAGGAGAACAGAGCCTGCCGCTGCTGTTGTTCACTCTACGTCGTGTCCGACTCTTTGCGACCCCATGGACTGTAGCCTGTCAGGCTCCTCTGTCCACGGGATTCTCCAGGCAAGAGTCCTGGAGTGGGTTGCCGTGCCCTCCTCCAGGGGGTCTTCCTCACCCAGGGATCTAAGCCGCATCTCTTACGTCTCCTGCACTGGCAGGTGGGTTCTTTACCAACAGTGCCACCTGAGAAGCTTTTTACCACCCAGTAAAGGAGAGGGGAGCTGAAGTGATGCCTTCAGGCCTAAGAAACGGCAAGCTCACTGGCACAGATGTAAAGGAGAACAGGTGGGCTTTGCACTGTGACTGATCTGTGATTCGTAGAATAGGTGGCAGGAGAAGGTAGAGGAAGTGAGCTGTGCTGGAACCTGGACTTTCCCTGGGAATCAAGGGAACGCGGCCCTAAGGATTCAACAGTGTTTCTTAAGGTCTCTGGAGGACTCCTTGGGGGACTGGGCTACTGGTCGACCGCTGCGTCTTCAACCCCATGATGCTCTGACTGGGCTTTGAGCCTTTGCTTGTGCTGTTCCTTCCTGCTGAGACACCCTTCCCTCACCGACTCTGGCTTCTCCACGTCGGCGCTGCAGGACGGGAGGAGATGGAGCAGTCTTAGGGCTAACTATGGGCAGGAATGTATGTCTTCTTCCTGCTCCATATAACGCTGAGCTATTAGCACAAACTTAATGAATGTTCTTCAACAGAAGGAATGAATATTCCCACAATATGAAGTTTAAAGAAGATAAAAAAAGAGGAGAGTCAACATTTCAAGACAAAGTCACAGTCTCTTGCTCAGCTCAATAAACTGAATTTTGAGTATCCTGGGCTCTTACTTTAACCCTGACTTGAGCAAAGTTTCAGTGTTAACTCTCAGGTGACTTGCACTGCAGCGACTTACATTTGCTGTTCTCACTGCTTTGGGCACATGCGTGCTGGGTGTGTGCTAAGCTGCTTCAGTCGTGTCCAGCTCTTTGCGACCCCATGGACTGTATGTATCCCACCAGGCTCCTCTGTTCGTGGGATTCTCCAGGCAAGAATACTGGAGTCGGTTGCCATGCCCTCCTCCAGAGGATCTTCCCAACCCAGGGATCAAACCCAGGTCTCTTACGTCTTCCGCATTGGCAGGGGGCTTTTTTTTTTTTTTTTTTTTTTTACCCACTAGTGCTACCTGGGAAGTGAGATTGCCAGTTCCTGGGGTAATTTTATGTTTAACTTCTTAAGAAAGAACCACACTATTTTCCATCATGGCCGCACCATTCTACATTCCTGCCAGACATGCACAGAGGTTCCAATTGCTCCACGTTCTCACCAACAATCTTTCTTTTCTTTTCTTTTTTAAATAACAGCCCCTGGATGGGGGAGCCTGGTGGGCTGCCGTCTATGAGGTCGCACAGAGTCAGACACGACTGAAGTGACTCAGCAGCAGCAGCAGTGGGAAGTGGGTATCTCATTGCATTGTTTTGCCTCCTAAATACATTGCCTGTGGGCTTATCCCCTACCCAGGGCTGACAGCTGCGCAGGCGTGGGGGCGTGCACACTCGGCGGGGAGCAAGGCACGGGCCCTGGGGATGGGGTCGGGGTGCACACGGCCAGCAGGCCTCTGCTGTCCTGCTCCCCTCACGGCAGCCCTGCGCCTCTTTCTCAAATGCGAGCCCTTGTTTTAACCTCCCAGGGCTCCGTGCCCCAGCTGCCCACAGCTCAGGACCACTGGGAACATTTTACTGACCAAGTCAGGTTCTTAGGATCTCTTGTCAGCGTCTGCTGGATCACAGAGGTGTCAGGCCCTCGGAAGCATAAATGCATGTCTTCACCTTTCTACCCCCAGTCGCTCACACAGGCCCGGCTACTGAGCAAATGCTTCACAGGCTACTGAGCAAATGCTTCACAGGTGTTTTTGATTCACTGAGAGGAAGAAAAAGTTCCCTGCTCCTCCTCACCCCAGGAAGCTTGGCCCTGTCATCTGCTGGCTCCTTCCTGGTGAAGTTTCTCTTCTCTCACCCTCATCAACTAAACCCTTTGGCTTCCTGCTCCAGCTGTGCCTTCTCCACAAAGCCCAGCCTTGTTCTCTGCCCTACTACGTATGTCTGGAGAGCCAATACTCTGGTCCCCTGGTGCAAAGAACCTACTCATTGGGAAAGACCCTGATGCTGGGAAAGAGTGAGGGCAAGAGGAGAAGGGGGCGGCAGGATGAGGTGGCTGGGTGGCGTCACTGACTCAAAGGACATGAGTTTGAGCAAGCTCTGGGAGTTGGTGATGGACAGGGAGGCCTGGTGTGCTGCAGTCCATGGGGCTGCAAAAAGTTGGACCTGACTTATTGACTAAACAACAATTCTCTGCTCTAAATTCATCATTTCCTCCTTTGGAGATCGTTGACTCCACTCTGCACTTCATAGAGGAGAGAGCAGAGGCCAGAAAGGGCCAGATTCACTCGCTGGTGCGATTTGGTCTGGAAGCAAGACTTGCAGCCCAGAGCCGGTGCTCAGCACTGGCCCCACCCCCTCGTGGGACCTTCACCACCTGGAGCTGTGGCCTGGGTCTACCACTGCTCTCATCAGGGCTGGACGGAGGCCTTTCTCATGTGCTAATGCCCCAGCCCCAGTCCGTCAGCCAATACTTTGGCACCTCTGATAGAGCTACACAACATTTATTTAGCAGAGTTAGGGAGATGTCAACTCGACTCTGTAAATAAATAATACAATCTACAAATGACAGACTGTATCTCTTTATTCAGATCAAATTTTGAGCTTTACTGTATTCACGGAATGTGGCAAAATGTGTCACTTGGAAGCATCTTTCATGACCCTATTTCTGTCACTATCACGGACAGTGTTGATCACTGACAGTCATTTCCTCATTCCTTGGACAGACCCTGGTGGAGCCCTTCTGTGCCACATCCCATGTGGGAGCTGAGATTTCTCTATGAGCAAGAGCAGCCACAGCGCCTGCCATCCAAGTGGGGGAGGGGTGCGAGTAAACCTCTCACCAGTGAGTGTGCCAGGGGTTGGGTGGTGAGAGCGCAGTCAGGGAGGCCTCCCTGAGTGGGGGCCCAGGGGAGACCCGGCTGCTGGAAGCTGGAGGCGGGGGTCTCACATTGGAGCCGACAGGACAACAGTGGCTCAGAAGGGTTTGGGACACACAGGGAGTGGAACCAACAGAAACGTGTGGGGGCCCGGGTGACTCAGAGAAGGTCCAGCTTGTCCAAAGGGACAGTGGGAACACTGTCCTCCTTGAACCTGAGGCGCCTTTGAGACATCCCAGGGGAGACACCGGGTGTGTATGGATGAGTGGTGGTGTTTAGAGGAGGGGTCTGGACTCGAGCTGCCACTGAGTTTGGGAGGGGCTGTGTCTGAGTGCAGAGATGACCAGTCAGCCCAGGGAGGAGGACAGGGGCAAGTGACCCAGCAGCAGTGGGAAGGAGTGTCCATGAGGCGGGGGTCACCTAAGAGCCCGGTGAGGGGGGCGCGTAGTATCCATTACATTTAGGAGCAATAGCTGAGTCCATGGAAGGAGAGGGCAGAGCCAGACTCTCATGGGTCAAATTGTGCATGGAAAGTGGGGGAGTGGCCTGTGGCTGGGACACATCTCTATGGACTTGGGGTGATGGGGAGGAGGGCACCAGGGGGCAGGCCGGAGGCCGTGCAGGTCCGGCAGTCTCCTGCATGCCTGTGTGAACTAGCAGGAGCAAACCCAGCTCTGCAAGAGGAGCTGGTGCAGGAGGAACTGCCCGGCAGCTCAGAGCAGGCCAGCTGCCAGGGCTGGTTTCGGGGCAAGTGGAACGCAGGCGGGCCACGCCACAGGGATTAGCCTGGAATAAGAAAATCTCCCTGTCCTCTGACTTATAGACGGGAGGGAGATGGATGCAGGCAGACATGCCATAGATAGAGGGGTGGGCAGATGTGAGAAGGATGGGGAATTGGATGCACAGATAGCAAACCAGCAGACCAGAAAGTGCTGCTGAGTGCCAGGTGCGTGGGCCTGTTTTGAGTCCTGACTGTAAGTGAAGGCTGACTCCAGGGTTCCATCGAGTGTCTTTATATGGCCCCTCCCATGCTGATCCAGAGCAAGAAGGTATTGGGCTTTTTTTTTTTTTTTTTTGAGTAGAGTTTTTGCCAGATGATGTGCAAAAATGGGGAGGGCTGGAGTTGAAGGTCCCCATCATGGATCCAAGCTGAGTAAGAAGGAAATCAAAGAAGAGAGAGGAGGGTCTGTGGAGCAGGATGAGCTGAGAAAAGAGGCCAGCTTCCGTCCTGGGGAGACGACACTGCACGGGGCGGGTGCTGGGCTCAGCATCTCAGCTGACAGCCCTGATGACAGAGCTGGAGACCGCTGCTCTTAAGCTACATCATCTCTTCCCGAGCAGGTGTGTCGTGGGTGCCTGCTGCCAGAACGGCTGCAGAAGCACCAGCTCTCACAGCCATAGGCACAGAGTTGGGTGGAAGAGAGGACCTCCTCATCCTCAAACCACGTCCAGAGCCTGGGGCACTCTTGCTTTCCTCCTCCTAACCAGGCCTCCCCACGGGAAGCAGCCCCTGACCAGGGCGCATGCTCACACAGCCTTGTGGGGTCCTGTCTCCCAGGAGGGGGCCCTCCCCAGAGGATGGGGCAGCTGTGACCTTTTGGGGTGCCGAGTACCTACTGTGCCCTGGGGCTTTGGCAGGAATGTCCACATCTGGTCCTCAGAACAGCCTATTTAACTGGTGCTGTGATTGCGGACGGCAGAGTCAGACCTGCCTGACCTCACGCGGGGAGCAGAAACATCTCTGAAATCAGGACCCAGCTCTTTGAACTCCACCAAGCACCCACTCATGGTGCCATGTGTCATCAAAGCAGCTGCAGGTTCTGAGAAACACTGAATTAAACAACCGCTTGGGCTGGATTGGGGCTTCCCAGGTGGCGCTAGTGGTAAAGAACTTGCCTACCAGTGCAGGAGACATTAAGAACGCAGGTTCGATCACTGGGTCAGGAAGATCCCCTGGAGAAGAAATGGCAACCCACTGTAGTACTCTTGCCTGGGAAATCCCATGGATGGAGGAGCCGGAAGGGCTACAGTCCATGGGGTTGCAAGGATCAGACATGACTGAAGCGACTAAAGCACGCACACACGCCCAGAGCTGAGGGGGTAGGAACTGGGGAGTGAGTGCGGCTGGGCTCGGGGTTTCTTTGGGGCCAGAGGCAACGTGCTGCAATCAAAGAGTGGGGTCAGGAGCAGAACCTCATGGTGGTTCTAAGACTAGAATTGTATTCTTTAAAATGATGAATTTCCTGTGCCTGAGTATATTAATATCTCAATAAAAAGTGGGAAACTACTGTGTCAACAATTATCATATATAAAGATTGCTGATGGTTAGTTGCTCAGTTGTGTCTGCCTCTTGTGACCCAGTGGACTGTAGCTCGCCAGGCTGCTCTGTCCATGGGACTCTCCAGGCAAGAACACTGGAGTGGGTAGCCATGCCCTCCTCCAGGGGATCATCCCAACCCAGGGATCAAACCCACAGCTCCTGCTTGGCAGGCAGATTCTCTACCACTGAACCCCCTGGGAAGCTCCATATAAAGAATACCAAAGGTCAAAAAATATCTTAGACAACCCCTTTTTTTAATATCCATCGTTCTTCAGCTTAATTTCCCTTCAGCCAAAAGGCCTTCCATTAATGTGGGCTCTTTAGTAACTATAGGAAATAATGAACAGGATGGTATGATTTCAAAGTTATTCTCCCAAACGATTTCAGGAGTTACAAATCGTGGGAGGGGAACAGAATGTTCTGTGGTTTACTTGGACCCACCGTGACAGCAGGTTGAGCTCGTCCGCGGGCCCCTGCAGTCCTCGGGTACAGGAAGCCCCTGGCTCTGATCAGCTTTGGAAAATGAAGATGCCCAAATCAGTAATTTCTTAGAAGAACCTCAGGACTCCTCACGCTAAACATTATTCACTCCTAGCGAGGTAACTGGACTGCTCTATTTTCTAAAATAACCCCTGGCAATAAATGCTGACTTACATTTTCAAAGAAAAGGCTTGGGCAACAGATGAAGCATGGAACCCACATAGTTTATGATGCAGCCAGGGCAGGAATGTTTGGAAGCAGAGGCCGTAGGAAAAATAATAAATAAAACGGGAAAAGATTACAAAGGAAGAAAATTTACCACGTTGATTCTGTGGCCATACATGGCTACACAAACCAGGGCCTCTCGGAACTGCTGCGTGGAGGGTGCTCGCTGTATTATTAGTAAGCATCAGCGTCTCCTGCATCCTCCCAGGATTCCATTTCTCCGGGCCTTCAGTTTCCTTATTTGGGGCTCTCATCACTCTGAAGCTCTGGGAGGGTTTTAAGATCCTCCAAGGAGGATGGGTTTCCACCCTCCCCTCCTGCCTTCCCACGCTCGCCCCCACCCAGGCGCTCCCGGGAGGCAGTGAGGCAGTTCCTAAGGATCTTGCAACTCAGGAAATCCCACTTCTCATCCTGGGCAACTCAGGAAATCCCACTTCTCATCCTGAGCCCGGGACACGGATGACCTTGACAGTCACCATCCTGTGGCATGAATCTCTCAACGGCCCATCTGGAAAGTCACCTGGTCCTCAGGGTCTGTCTACACGGGATCCATTTCAAAGTGATACAAAGAGGAACCAGTGGCAGAAAGACACTGGGGCTAAGAAGGTGACAATGTAGCTTGAGTCCTTCCTCAGTCTAAAGGTCAAAGGGTTGATCACGTTTCCAGAAGCTACGGGAGACCTGGAGGGCAATAAACCACCTTCACGACTGGTCTCAACTTCACAAAAATGAATGTAGTAGGTGTGAGATACTTGACATTTGGAAAACAGGGCCCTAGAGTGGGGATAAGGCCCAGTCGGATCCCTGTTAATCCGCTGTAGTCTGACCTCCAGCCCAGAAAGGGGAGGCCTCGGACAGCGGTGAAGGGGAGGACACTAAGACTGAGCAGATGGTTTGAGCAATGCCACAGAACTGACGCTTCCCACGTAGGGACAGGGCATGTTTCAGAACAGAGATGCTCCGGGGGGATAGAGTCGCTTGTGCAGACCTTAGGGATGGAGCTGCCTTAGGCTGAATTGCGTGCAATCACTAACACTGGACTGGTTTTTGACCTACAAACATGGCAGTTTCATATTCAGTTCAACTGAGTTGACCAGATAGCTGGGTTTCCTCTCTCTCTCTCTCTCTCTCTCTCTCTCTCTCTTGCTCTCTCACTCTCTCGCTCTCTCGCTCTCTCTCTTTCTGTTTTTGTTTTTTTGTTTTGGTTTTGGTTTGTTTCCTTGCTTCCTTTGGGGGAGCTGTTGGAGGTTTTCACTCTTTGGAGGCATCGGTCATTGTCCTTAGGAAGTTCAGTTCAGTTCAGTCGTTCAGTAGTGTCCGATTCTTAGTGACCCCATGGATTGCAGCACACCAGGCTTCCCTGTCCATCATCAACTCCTGGAGCTTGCTCAAATTCATGTCTATCAAGTTGGTGATGCCATCCAATCATCTCATCCTCTGTCGTCCCCTTCTCCTCCTGCCTTCAGTCTTTCCCAGCATCAGGGTCTTTTCCAGTGAGTCAGTTCTTCATATCAGGTGGCCAAAGTATTGGAGCTTCAGCTTTGCATCAGCCATTCCAATGAATATTCAGGACTGATTTCCTTTAGGTTTGACCAGTTGGATCTCCTTGCAGTCCAAGGGACTCTCAAGAGTCTTCAATACCACAGTTCAAAAGCGTCAATTCTTTGGCACTCAGCTTTGTTTATACTCCAACTGTCATACATGACTACTGGAAAAACTGTAGCTTTAACTAGATGGACTTTTGTTGGCAAAGTAATGTCTCTGGTTTTTAATATGCTGTCTAGGTTGCTCATAGCTTTTCTTCCAAGGATTAGGTGTATTTTAATTTCATGGCTGCAGTCATCATCTGCAGTGATTTTGGAGCCCCCCAAAATAAAATCAGCCACTGTTTCCCCATCTATTTACCATGAAGTGATGGGACCAGATGCCATGATCTTCATTTTCTGAATGTTGAGCTTTAAGCCAACTTTTCCACTCTCCTCTTTCACTTTCACCAGGAGGCTTTTTAGTTCTTTGCTTTCTGCCATAAGGGTGGTGTCATCTGCATATCTGAGGTTACTGATATTTCTCCCAGCGATCTTGATTCCAGCTTGTGCTTCTTCCAGCCCAGCGTTTCTCATGATGTACTCTGCAGAGAAATTAAATAAGCAGGGTGACAATATACAGCCTTGAGTGGTGTCATCTGCATATCTGAGGTTATTGATACTTCTTCAGGCAATCTTGATTCTAGCTTGTGTTCATCCAGCTTGGGAAGTTACTTTAGGAGAAACTCTCTACCGGAAGATCCTCTGAGAAGGGCGTGGCACAGACTCCAGGACTCTTGACTGGAGGATTCCAGGCACCGAGGAGACTGGCGGGTCCAAGAGTCAGACAAGCCTTTGGCCTTAGCAGGCACACACCCTCCCTCTTCCTGCTACCTTCCTGTGGAAATTCCCCTCCTCCTTCTTGTCCTCCTCCGCTGCCCACTCCTGTCCACACCTGCCTGCTGCCCCCTCCTCCAGGTGGCCGTCTCCCCAGGCGCCCCCTGCTCCACGTGCACGGGCTGATACAAGTAGGTGGCTGCAGCCTTGCAGAGCCCTGTTGCATGGGTTCAGTAAGCCTAGAGCAGGAAGCCCTCGGTGGAAGGGCAGTGGGACGCCAGACCCAGATGCTGAACCCCGGGCCCCGGGGCTGCAGGGCCGCGAGGTCCAGCTGCTGACTCTCAGGACTCGTGTGTGCAGAAGTGGGAGGGTGTGGTGGGGTCGGGGGGTCGAGGCGGGGAAGGGTGACCCTGACTCAGGCCCGGGATGCAGGCGACAGTGAGACTTCGGTCCCTTCTAAGCCCGCGTGCAGTCTCAGGGCTACGACAGTGGATCCAGGGCTCTGCGGTGTCCAGACACTTAGACTGGGTGGTGGAGGGGAAGGAGCCCCACCTCAGCGGAGCCCCAGCCGCCTGCCCTATGCTGGCTTTTAATGCACAATGTCTGAGAGAGAAAGGAGATCAGGGCACAGAGGGAAATTGCTGCGTGGGGACCAGTGGAGTGGAGATCAGGGCATCCTAGACTAGTCACATCTGCAAAGCTCTGGTCTTATAAAGGAATGCCCTGGGGACATCTGGGGGAGGGTGTGCAGAGAAAAAATGACATTGAAAAATAGTTGCAGTCTCATAATTACTCAAATACAGCTTGAGGTCTCGGGAGGGTGGTGGGGGAGTCTGCTACCGCCATGGACACTGAAATAAGCTGCGGACACCTGCCAGAGTCTCTGAGGCCAAGGTCACTGCTCCCCGACCCCCGGGGCTCACTCCCATTTCTGCCCCCTACCCCCTGGGAATGTCCGCAGCCCCACGTGTGGTTCTGACATGGCCTCGTCAGCATCTGTCGCCCTCCTGGCCTGTGTGTTCTGAGTCCGGGATCCACTGTCGTAGCCCTGAGACCGCACGCGGGCTGAAAAGGGACCGAAATCTCACTGCCGCCTGCATCCCGGGTGCTGGGCCAGGGTCACTCTTCCCCGCCGCGACCCCTGAACCTGCCACACCCTCCCACTTCTGCACACACGAGTCCTGAGTGTCAGCGGCTGGACCTCACAGCCCTGCAGCCCTGGGGCCTGGGCACAGGGCGCCCAGGGAGGGAGCGAGGGGGGCCCAGCCGCCCCCTTGGGTGCCCTTTGGAGGCTGAGAAGGGCAAGCCGCTTGCTCGCCTGTGTGAAGAGGAGCGGAACCTGGAACCAGGCTGGCCAGGTTGAACGCAGCTCCCTCTGCTCCCTCTGCTCCCTCTGCGCCTTCTCAGCATCCGCGCCCTGAATGGTCAGCGGGGCTGTGCCCCCAGCCCGGCCCCGTCCACACCCCACCACGGGGCCGCGCTGGGCCCTCTGCAGCTCCTGGGGGGCCGTCTTTCCTCCCTGCGGCTGCTGGGCAGGGAGAGGCTGGGACCCCGGGCAAGGAGCTCAGGGGTTCGCCCCCGGGGACCACCCAGGAGCTGCTCCCACTTCAGCTGCCCCAGAGCCCGGGTTCCACCCGCACACTGGGCCTCGGCTGCAGCTCGGCGGGTTGGGGGCCCCAGGCACTTAGCAGGGCCTGGCCGGCGCCTGCACCATGGGCTGTGTGGCTGTCTGTCTCTGCAGTCATTTCCAGGGTTAAATGCTCACTCTGGTCCCTCTCAGACTGGACCCCCAGGGCCGGCAGGACCTGTGTCTTTGTGAGCCGTCTGCCCCGAGCTGCACTGAACAACCTCCTGTTGGCAGGACAACCTCAGGACCTTAGGTCCAGCTTAAGCCTGCAGGCTAATGGCACACCTGTCTGCATTTCTGCCTCCCCCCAGGGATCCTGGGCTCCCAGTGCGGGGGCCCACCCTTGCCCCTCTGTGTCTTTCCTGGGCTAAGGGATGGTTGGCTTGGCTCCCTGCATTCTGACACCTGTTCTTCACCGGCTCTTACCTGGAGTGGACATCAGAACCTTCAGAGAGCTGGCCTTTTTGTCCATTGTGCCAGCTGATACCTGTGTGATGAAACGGGATGAAGGGCGCTTCTAGGGCTCTGGCCGGCCCACATGAGCCAGCAGAGCAGCTGTTGGCTCAGCACCTCTGTCTCCCACATGCCAGGTGGACGCATGGGGTTGAGGGGCTGCCTCTCCTCTAGTCTGAGGGTCCCAGGAGTTGAGCATCCCTGCCTGTCTTGGGCAAACCTCTTCCAGGGACACCTCCCAGGCCCCAGTAGGAAGTAGCAGTGAAGCAGCTCAGGGCCTCCCTGCAGCCCCTCCTCCCAGTCCCGAACCCCCAACTCCCCTCCACTCTGTCCAACGGGAAGAATGTGTGGTTGTCCCTGATAGGAACCAGGGTTTCCCACCGGGATTTAGACATACATGTGTATTTCTTTTAAAACAAAGTCTTACACTCTCCTAAAGTGGAAGTTAAAGGTCTTTAAAAACACCTTCACTTTCTTAAAGGTCCATAATTTTCCATCATAAAATGAAACCAACATGATTCTGTGACATGTCTTCTCACAGCCCCTTGGCCGGGCATTAGATGTCTTTGTGTGTTTTTAATTGTTTGCGAGCTTTTGTCTTTAACCAAAAGACAGAACAAAACACTATGGTGTCTTGACAAGTGGAGGAGAGAGAGATTTGTGAGGTACAATAGGAGTGCGGAGTACCAAGTATACTAGAAAACAGAAAAAAAAAGATTTTTAGTAAAAAAGTAATTCCTGCAGTTTTTAAATATACAGAAACCTGTAAAATAGTAAAGGTGAACTGAAGTTTGATTTCCTGTCCTGGGCCATTGCGTCTTACCAGAGGGGCTTCCCAGGTGGCTCGGTGGTAAAGAATCTCCCTGTCAGTGCAGAAGACTGGGTTCGATTCCTGGGTCAGGAAGATACCCTGGAGAGGAAATGGCAACCCACTCCAGTATTCTTGCTGGGAAATACCATGGACAAGGCAGCCTGATGGGCTACAGACCATGGGGTTACAAAGAGTCAGAGGGACTTAGCATTTGTTTGAGAGACAAGAATCTGTTTTTAAAGAGTACCTAGGCTATTTATGTGGACAGAATGACACTTTGTCACCATTTAGGATCAGTGCCTGGAAGTTTTCAGAGAAAAGGGAAGGTGTGTTTCCATGGCTCCTTCTCAAAGTTCAGAGTTGCTCATTCAGAGTTGGATAGAACAACTGCTGTGCAGCATCTGACAGCTTCAACCTGCTAAGCATGAACACTTAAACTCAGCGTCTGGATTGCCTGAGAATTATCCGTTTGCATCAGTTTGACCCTATAGGAATATTATTGGCATAAGGAACGGAGAACTGAAGTTCGACCAGCTCGTCATTATTTGCTTTTAACCATTTCAGATGCTCAGACCATGCTTCATAGAAGAGACTGGACGTCTCTTTTCTACCATCTGTGGGGAAAGACATGTCATTAGAGGCAACCAGGGTGCTGGTCCGACTCCCTCAGACCCTGAGATCTAGTGTCACACGGAAAATTCATGGGGGGCACAGCGGGAGGCCCCCCGCTTCTGAGCACTCGGAGAAGCTATGAGCGATGGTTACACTGCTTACCACGGCTTCCTAACCTGGTGCGTGGAGGCCTCCACACTGACGTCCATCTGAATTATTTTTGGAAAGGACCGAAAAGCTGGCTCCTGAACCTATTGGAATGTGTTCTAGAGGAGACATTACTCATTGTTTACTGCGGAGGGCTGTTACTATTTTTGCTCCTGTCTTCAGTGTTTAGGTAGCAGGGCTCCCACTCCAGGCAGAGGTCGGTGGCGGGGGGAGGCAAGGGGAGACTGGACACCAATTTAGAGCCGGAGGAGTCTTCGCAGCAGAGTCCCCAAAGAGTTTCTTCCCAAAAACAGAACAAGCAAGAGGACAAAGCAATGATTCTGTTTTCGTTATAACTTGACAATAAATTGACTTCTCCGACTTGAGAATACGTCTCACTTAGAGGGCAAACACAAACTACCAGTTCTTAGCTTTGCATGCTGGAGCAGAGCGCTTGCCTTTCAGCGGAACTGTCGGTCTGACAAAACCACCAGGCTCCAAAGGGGCCGGACTGGGAGAGCAGTGACCTCAGAGAGCCCGTGTGCCCTGGGAGCCAGCTCTGGCCAGCCCCACTGCACCTCCATGAGCCTGTCCCAGCCACCAGCAGCTGGGAAGGCTGCAGCGGCCTGGATGGCCTGCCCTTCAGACCTTGTCCTGCCCTGCTTCTCCTTCCTACCTTTCCTCTTCAGGTGGGGACCTTGCCCCTTCACTCCCTTCCTTCCTCATCCTTAGCCACCACCGCCACCCTGACCAGCACTAACCCAGTCAAAGTCCTGCAGAGGCAGGATCTCCAGTATCTGCTGTTTTTGCGGTACCTCCTAGATTGGCTAACTTGAACTCATTAACATTGATGTGTTACTTTAAATAAGCCTTTGTCTTCTTGCAGAGCAAAAGCTTCTTCTTTGTTCCAGAAAGAAATGTCAGGCATTAGTTAGTAAGGAGAGGCTTGTGAGAGGCAGCTGGACTCCTTATCCGGCCTCCAGCCCTGAATAGGAAACTGACCCAGACTCAGGGCCATCGGGCCCCTGCCCCCCACCTCCTCCTTCTCTTGGGAGACTGGTTACAGCTGCTGAAGGGTTAGGTCTAGCTTTGACAAGTCTGGTTCCATGCATGCAGCTCAAAGGAGCAGACTGCACTCAGGGTCTCACACGGCAGAGTTTCTGGCTGTGCAATCTTGCGCATTTTACCTCAGAACCTCATCCTCTTTATAAAAAGGGAATATTAACATTATGCATAATTGTAATTATATAATTGAAATTATGTACAATGATAAATGTGTGCACATGCTTATAAATGTTTTATATATATAACATATACATATATGTTTATAATAGCATATATATGCTATGTTTATATATAACATATAATATATATATATATATATATAGTTGTGTTTGTTGTTATGTAATCACTTCAGTCATGTCCATTTCTTTTATGACCCCACGGACTATAGCCTACCAGGCTCCTCTGTCCATGAGATTCTCCAGCAGGAATACTGGAGTGGGTTGCCATGCCCACTCCAGTATATATATATATATATGTATATTTACCTGAGTTTCACACTTTCCCCCCAGATAGCATCCTAATTTTTCAGACCCAGCTTGCTCTCAGGCTGATGTGGGATGATTTTCATGCCCTAGATGCTGGAATTCTTCCCGGCAAGGAATTTAACTGCTTGCATTCTGTATCTTCTGCAGAGTCCAGCGCATAATAATAGACATTCAATGAATCAAAGGGCGCTGCTGTTTCTAATTACATTTCCAAGGAAGGAGTATGCCTCAGAACAAGCCATTTTCTCTAGACAGAAGTGTGTCTTTCTCATTAGGTTCCACTTCTTGAGCTCAATTTTGATCTTTTCTTGGGTCCAGCAGGCCCAGAGTCACTGGGGGAGATTTCTGGCCCTGAAATCAGACCTGTGCCTTCCTGTTCTGGTCTGGACCAGATTCCTTACTGCTGGGAGTTAATGGACAGTCCATTTTTCTGATTCATCTTTAAAATGCGTTAGAAACATAGACTTAAAGCCATGGATCAAGGCAAGTAATGTGTGTTTAATAATATCATCATCTCAGGTTTTAGTGTCCGACTCTTTGTGACCCCATGGATTGTAGCCCGCCAGCCTCCTCTCTCCGTGGAATTCTTCAGGAAAGAATTTCGGAATGGGTAACCGTTCCCTTCTCCAGGATCATCTTCCTGACCCAGGGATCGAACTCTAGTCTCCCACATTGCCGGCAGATTCTTTGCCGTCTGAGCCAGCAGGTACTCCTTTCAGCAGCCCCTGAAACTGCTATACTTGGATCCATGTAGAGGCTGAAAACTCCGTTCCTAAAGCCACGGTTTTCTCCGGGTGGCTGGGTCAGGTGGTCGCTGTGGCACGGCGGGTTAGAGGGAGATGTTAGCGTGGGGCCTGGGGTGCAGACCCCCATCACTAGTGGTTTGGAGGGTGTGTCGCATGTGGGGGTGAGAGCGGA
>SJXQ01009640.1:43512-106295 GCA_006408695.1 Aepyceros melampus | reverse complement strand
GTCTGTCGTTCCTGCGCTTCTCCTGTGGGGTCCGTCCTGGGGCGGGGGCGCGGGGAGCCGTGGCACTCAGCTGGCCCTGCGCCTGCGGGATGCGCTGGTTCCGCTTGGACACACGCGGTCGGGGCCCTGAGCCCTAGGGCTGGACTGGCCCAGTCTCCGTCCCGGACACGACCGAGACCCCTTGCACGCCTTGTCCCGCGGGTCTGGCCGCCTCCTGGGCAGGCAGGTGGCACCGCCCTAGGCCCCGGGACGACCGCATCCCCTCCGAGCGCTCGTGACTTCATCCATCGCTCCGGGCTCTATGTCCCCGCTGTCCCAGCTCCCCACCTTTCCCCTCCCAGTCGCTTCTCCCTGCGTGCCCCCTTGGTGCCCCACCCCGCCTCCCTGACAGCCACACGGGACCCAGGACCCCTGCAGAGCCCACTCAGCCCGCTTCCCCAGGAGAAGGTCAGATGCGCAGGGATCTCGCCCAGCTCAGCCCACGGGACGCCGTTGCACCTGCGTGCTGTTCTGGGCTCAGTGCCTCGGGGCCTGCCTACAGTGGCTTGCTTTGTTTTGGAGGAGGGGAGGACATTTTATCTGCTCTGTGAAAAAAGAAATCCAGTTTGGAGAACGACATGGAGAAGAAAACATGAAATGTCAAGTTCAGTTCAGTGCAGTCCCTCAGTCCTGGATTAACGACCCCATGGACTGCAGCACGCCAGGCCTCCCTGTCCATCACCAGCTCCCGGAGTTCACCCAAACTCATGTCCATTGAGTCGGTGATGCCATTCAACCATCTCATACTCTGTCGTCCCCTTCTCCTCCTGCCCTCAATCTTTCCCAGCATCAGAGTCTTTTCCAATGAGTCAGCTCTTCACATCAGGTGGTCAAAGTATTGGAGTTTCAGCTTCAACATCAGTCCTTCCAATGAACACTAAAGACTGATCTCCTTTGGGATGGACTGGTTTGATCTCCTTGCAGTCCAAGGGTCTCTCAAGAGTCTTCTCCAACACCACAGTTCAAAAGCATCAATTCTTCTGTGCTCAGCCATCTCCACAGTCCAGCTCTCACATCCATACATGACCACAGGAAAAACCATAGCCTTGACTAGACGGACCTTAGTCGGCAAAGTCATGTCTCTGCTTTTTGATATGTTATCTAGATTGGTCATAACTTTCCTTCCAAGGAAATGAAATATCCAAGGCTGACACAAAGGAAAACCATCCTTTTCTAATTTTGTGATATATCAGGGAGTTGGAACTGAAGAGTGTGGGGTTCAGTTTTAAGAAGCTTGAGAATTTTTCTTTTGAAACTGTATTTTGATCAAAATTATGACTATAATATTTTAGCATGTCTGAGGAAGAAAAGGAGTTTCTTGATGCTAATTTTTAAGGCCTGGTGCTCAGAGAGACTGGGAAGACAGAAAGCGATCGAGAAGAGGCTTGGCGGCCACTGATGCCTGGTCACTCTGGGACTGAGGTGTGACTTGGGTCTGGGTGGTTGACTGGAAGGCTTCCTGCCTGGCAACAGCGGTAAAGAGCCCGCCTGCCAGTGCAGGAGACATACAAGATTCAGGTTCGATCCCTGGGTCAGGAAGATCCCCTGGAGGAGGAAATGACACCCACTCCAGGATCCTTGCCTTTTTTGAAACTGTATTTTGATCAAAATTATGACTATAATATTTTAGCATGTCTGAGGAAGAAAAGGAGTTTCTTGATGCTAATTTTTAAGGCCTGGTGCTCAGAGAGACTGGGAAGACAGAAAGCGATCGAGAAGAGGCTTGGCGGCCACTGATGCCTGGTCACTCTGGGACTGAGGTGTGACTTGGGTCTGGGTGGTTGACTGGAAGGCTTCCTGCCTGGCAACAGCGGTAAAGAGCCCGCCTGCCAGTGCAGGAGACATACAAGATTCAGGTTCGATCCCTGGGTCAGGAAGATCCCCTGGAGGAGGAAATGACACCCACTCCAGGATCCTTGCCTGGAGAATCCCATGGACAGAGGAGCCTGTTGGGCTACCCTCCCTGGGGTCGCAAACAGTCGGACACAACTGACTTTGCCTGTGTGCAGGGGTGATGGAGAGGGGAGTCTTCGTGTCTTCAGCTGCTTTGTGTCGAGTGCGCCCCCCCACCCCACCCTCACCCTCAGACTCAGGGGCAGCCACTGGTGCAGTGCAGGGACCCCTGAAGGCAGATAGCTTCGTGGGGCTCCCGGGGCACAGGGGCCACAGGTCAGAGGTGCTAAGCAGAGGTCAGTCACCCAGCAGGAGGCCTACCGGTAGGAGGGCGACCAGGGCAGATCCCAGGTCTTGCCGCTTCCCTTATGGGCCTGGGGCAGCTGGCTTTGTGGACGTCTGCGCCTGCTTCTCTCAACTCTGTGGACGCCCAGATGGCTCGAGGAAGCTGGCTGGAATCCCCGCCAGGGTCCGCGGCTTCAGGTCTCCCTTCCCCAGGCGTCAGGGAGCCGTGCGTGGCTGGACCGCTCTCAGCGGATCTGAACTGGGTTCTGGGGTGCCTGCAGCTGGAGGCCTCCCTCCCACGGGCCTCGGATCGCTCCTCTTTCTGCGGCTGGGAGCCACTTCCCCCCGGTCACCTGGCCCTGTCCCTGCGCGGGCCGTCCACGCTGGCCAGGGCAGTGCTGGGGGACTCGGTCCACACGCTGTGGGGGGCGGTGGCAGTCCCTCCTGGGCAGGGGACATGTCCCTGCCACCAGGCGGAGCCCCTTTGGGCCAGTGACCCCCCACAGGCGGCCTCAGGTTCCAGGCGCACTAGCAGGTGTCTGATGCCCGCAGGCGCCGGCTCACAGGAGGCCCTGCCTGCCTCCTTCACCGGCAGCCACGCCCGGCGGGCACAGGGGATGGGAGGCAGGCTCACTCCCTGTCCGGGGGCCCTGGGACCACCAGGGCTGCTCTGCTTCCGCTGCCCGGAAGCTGGCCTGGCCCCCGGAGGGTGGGGTGACCCTGAGCTCCGAGGACCCCGGAGCAGGAGTGACAGGCAGCCGTGCAGGTCTTAGCTGGCCCCCCTGCAGCACCACCTCGCCAGCCCCGCGGGAGGAGCACAGCTCCATCTGGCCCACCTCCCTTCCCAAGAGTCGAAACTTGGGGAGAGGCATTTGCTTCGACTGCCTGACCCCGGCACCCACACAGGCCGGAGCCCTGCTCTGTGAACACGTGGGGTTTAGGGGGGCAGCTGCAAGCCAGCGAGTGGCGGCCCCTGCCCTCCAGAGCTGTCAGCGGTGACAATCGGTAGAGTCCAGAGCAAGAAACCACATGTGCAGGGTCTGTGCTCACTGGAGTCAGGACAGAAACCAGGGGAAGGGAGGGAGGTGTGTATGCATGTATGTGTGTGTGGTTATGTGTGTGTGTGGTTATATATGTGTGTGTGTGGTTATGTATGTGTGGTTGTGTGTGTGTGTGGTTATATGTATGTGTGTGTGGGGGGGTTATGTGTGTGTGTGTGGTTGTGTGTGTGGTTGTGTGTGTGTGGTTGTGTCTGTGTGTGTGGTTGTGTCTGTGTGGTTGTATGTGTATGTGTGTGTGTGGTTGTGTGTGTGTGCATGTGGTTGTGTGTGTGCGGTTGTATGTGTGTGTGTGGTTGTGTGTGTGTGTGGTTGTGTGTGTGTGTGGTTGTATGTGTATGTGCGGGTGTGGTTGTGTGTGTGTGTGTGAGTGTAGAGGGTTTTCGGTAGGTGACACTGGAGCAGATTCACGCACGGTCACGTAACCATCACCTGGAAGAGTGTCCAAGCAGAAGGACCAGTAAACACAGGGGCTCTGAGCCCAAAGGGAGGAGGCCACGGTTTCCGGCCGCAGGGTCAGGAGGCCAGAGGAGCCCCTGGGCTGCCCGGGCGGAGGGGCTGCAGGGGTCTGGGCAGGAGGAGAGACCTGGGCCGGCTGGCGGCTGCAGGGGAGTTGCTTAGAGCTGAGCTGTGTTTTTCAAGTGGTTTCAGTTTGCCACCGAAAGGAGCGTTACTCGGCACCTAGACACCATCTCCAGGCATCGACCTGCGCCCTGCTGGCAGTGGTGTGAACAGCTGAGAACCTGGGTGGTATTACCTTCTCTGAACCGAGTGAAGTTGCCACATGAAAAGTGACCTGCCAAGTCTCCGTGGTTTTCCCTCCTTGTTCAGGGCTCTCTCCCTTCCGTGGGCCTGACAGAGCAGCGGAGTGTGGCGCTGTCCTGAGAGCAAAGAGGGGGCTAATTTCAAGGCCTGTCTAAATAATGCATCAACAATTTTGTGGTTCAGTAGATTTAAGATAGATCATTTAAGATAAATGAGTGTAACTGTTCAAAAACTCAGTGAGTGAGAATGACATGGAAATCAATTTTTTTTGCAAGAAATAAAAGGTAATAGACTGTCCTGAAAAAAAATGAAAATCAAGACACAAAGCTGCTGAAAAACTGTTTCCAAGAGACGTCAAGACGGCTTGACGGGCTGGGAAGGCTTGATGATCACCAAGTACTTGATGGTGTTGATCTGCTAAAAACATGTCTTTGAGCCAGGTTGCTGCTGCTGCTGCTGCTAAGTCACTTCAGTCGTGTCTGACTCTGTGCGACCCCATAGACAGCAGGCCACCAGGCTCCCCCGTCCCTGGGATTCTCCAGGCAAGAACACTGGAGTGGGCTGCCATTTCCTTCTCCAATGCATGAAAGTGAAAAGTCAAAATGAAGTCGCTCAGTCGTGTCCGACCCTCAGCGACCCCGTGAACTGCAGCCTTCCAGGCTCCTCTGTCCATGGGATTTTCCAGGCAAGAGAGCTGGAGTAGGTGCCATTGCCTTCTCCGTGAGCCAGGTTAGCATCTGCAAATACAACGATAGCATGATACCTTCTTTGTTCTGAGGTGAGGGTTGGGGTGACTAGCCCAAGGTCAGGATCCTGAGCGTTTTGCTAGTAAGATGACAACCCTCGGACGATTATGATGAGATAAACATACGTTGTGAGGAAAGTGCATTTTCAGTGGTTGTGCATATGAATTATACAACAATTATGTAATTTTGCCCAAAGCAAAAGCTTCTCAAATCCATACTACTCCCATCAAAAGCTCATTAATAATTTGGTCTTGCTATCTAATATTTTTGAGATCGATTTTTTTATTTTTGCAAGCAATTTTTTTCTTTTGGTTTTATCTGTCACCCCCTGGTGAAAGACTCGGACTTTGTGAAAACTGAATAACTGTAGAAAATTCAACTTTACTGAAAATACTTAGTCATAGGAGACGATGGCTATGCTTTCCAAACACCCCTCTGTGTCAGGCATTCTTTGTCTTCTCAAGCAGCCCCCCAACTATCCTATAAGGAAGCATTTGAGTCACCAGGAGATTCAATAACTTTCTAAGGATCACAAGGCACTTAAAACATCGACATGTAGGTTTAACTCAGGCATGTCTAAATTCAAAACCCATGGGACTTTCAAACAGCAAAAAACTCTCGGGCAGCAGTTGAAAGGATGGCCATACTGGAACACATGTATGTCATTTAAGCATAAATATTTAAATTGGAGGGTGTGAGATTAAAAGGGAAAGATTTTGCCAAGTTCAGACACTCTAAGCTCAGAGCACTGTGCTGAGGCTTCGAGCTGACCTTGTTGAGGTCATCTCACTCTGTGACGCATGATCTCTGCACCCCATCTGCCAGGCTTCAGGCCAGAACGTCATGACTTCTAAGCACAAGGTGAAGAGACGACCAACAACTCACTCAAGTTAGGTAGTTGACTCCGATCTTTATTCTCTGTCAGAAAAAATTATAGACAAGCTAGAACATATTAGCATAATTTAAACTTGCCTTCTACATTTAAATAATGCCATCTTCTACTGTTCTTCTGCAGTATCATAATTATCAGTAATTAAAACGTTAAATGCCTCATCATTGAAGTGATTTCCATTTTTTTTCTCCAAGCTGTCAAGATAATGATTTTTCACTTTTGTTTGCAAAGGGGTGCAGCGGAGGAAAGGGCGTGTTGAGGAGAAGCAGATAGGGAAATCGAAGGTGAGGGCGTGACCCGCAGAAGCTAGTTCAGCATCACTGAAGCATTGGTAGCCCGGGTCAGGAATCTGCTCAGGATCTGCGGTTAGAACCTGAGGCTAATGAGTCTAAAATTAGCTGCTCTGCTCGATGCCCTTCCTTTCAGTGCTGGGAACTGATGGAGCAGGGGGCGGACACTCAGTCTTTTCTCTGTTCTGTGTGCAGGGTTGCTTCAGGCGTGTCTGACTCTTTAGGACGCTATGGACTCTTCTGCCCATGGGATTCAGGCAGGAACACTCAAGTGGGTCGCCACGCCCTCCTCCAGGGGATCTTCCCGACCCAGGGATCAAACCTGCATCTCTTTTGCCTCCTGCGTTGGCAGGCGGGTTCTTTATACTAGCGCCAACTGGGGAGTGTTAACTGTGAGTGACTGCCTGCCCATCACAGCTGACTCCAGACTGTTCCATTTCTTCTGTTCACTGCGATTTACATTTTTGAGGAAGAGAGAGGATAGGGAAGGTTGTTATGAGTTTGGAAGACAAGATCATACATCGAGCTGTCTCAATCCACACTCACCACTCACTCCTTCATCAAGTACTTACTGAGCGCTGACTAACTGCCAGGCTCCCCTCTAGGTCTTTTCGCTGAGCTTATGGCAGTTTGTACCAGCTAAATACTGCACTTAGAATGTGTACGGCTGAACTCCTGATCTTTTTTTTTGGAAGGTGAACTGGGAAAATAGCCTTCCCCAGGGTTTCCATTTTGTTTTCCGTTCAGCATTGGGAAAGGAGTGCTGATTCCAGGCATACATCTCCTTCTCTATCAGAACAGACTCACTGCAAACTCATTTAAAAACTGCTGCTCTGCAGTGGAGTGAGAGAAAGGCGATGAACAAAAAGTTACTCTGGAGAGTGTGCACACTTCACTCAGCTGGTGAAGGCTGAATGAGGCCTCAGATCTTTTAAAAGAAGTTTCCAGTGTTACGTCATTTATTCACTGGTTTATGGAGCATACACTCTGTGTTGCAGTTTGCAAATTTTTCCTGCTATGCTGTAAAATAGCATAACAGACCCTTGAGCAGGACAAATAGAAAAGAAGTACTCATCTGGAGGAAGAATATGACCGCGCCTCCATGGTACCTTCTTGGTTACAAATTAAAGTCCAATTCAGTTCAGTTCAGTTCAGTCGCTCAGTCATGTCTGACTCTTTGTGACTCCATGAACCTCAGAATGCCAGGCCTCCCTGTCCATCACCAACTCGCACATTCCACCCAAACCCATATCCATTGAGTTGGTGATGCCATCCAACCATCTCATCCTCTGTCGTCCCCTTCTCCTCCTGCCCTCAATCTTTCCCAGCATCAGGGTCTTTTCAAATGAATTAAACTTCAATAGGATCAGCATAACAAGAAATTCCTTTACAAATGATCTCACTGCAGTTTTGTTACAGCTGGTCAAATACTTGTGTTTCATATGAGTGTGTTTACAGTCATTTGGGGGCAGCTGACTTTATTGCAGAAGTTAATCTATTTTGGGGGGGTCATGCCACCAAACCAGGGACTGAAGCTGTGCCTCCTGCATTGGACGCACAAAGTCTTAACACTAGACCACCAGGGAAGTTCCCAGACATTAATAATTTAGTAAGTCTCCTGAAAGTTGGGTGAAAGTTTTAGGAATTACTGTAAGTTTATTTTCTGGGTGTTGATTTCTAATATGCATAGTTATAAATTAAAATTTTCTCTTCAACAACTAAAGTATTCTTTTCCCTTTAAAAAACTGATTCTAAGATTCTGTTCTCTACCAAATCCACTTAGACACTATTAGTTTTCCACATAATGCTATTTGCAGGCATTATATAGTCTTAGCTATTTTTCAACTATCAAAAGCATGAATAGATTTATCATGCCACACGTGATAAATATTTGGTTTTTAAATGCTTTTTCTTCATCTACTGATAATCATGATTTTCCTCTTTTAGCTTCTTGATTGGATTGCGTTAACTAATTCTTGAATATTGAACCAGCCTTGCATACCTGGGGACAAATCCCACTTGGTCATGGTGTACAATTCTTTCTATACTTTGTTGGATTTGATTTGAGGATATTTTGTTGAGGATTTTTGCATCCATGTTCAAAAGAGTTATTGGTCTGTAGTTTTCTTTTTTTTAAAAATTTATTTATTTATTTAACTACTTTACAATATTGTAGTGGTTTTTGCCACACACTGGCATGGGTGCACATGTAGTTTTCTTGTAATGTCTTTGGTTTTGGTATTAGGATAATGCTGGCCCCATAGGATGCATTAGGAGATATTTCCTCTGATTCTGTCCTCTGAAAGAGATTGTAGAAGACGGTGTAATATTTGGTAGAATTTACAAGTGACATCTTTTTTTGTGGGGCCAGTTTTTTTTAAATTAATTTATTTTTTTTAATTTTTATTTTTACTTTATTTTGCTTTACAGTACTGTATTGTTTTTACCATACATTGACATGAACCAGCAAATGTTACTGCAATGAAAATGAATAGTATGAATTATAAAGAGATTGCTTACAACAAAATAGAGAACAGATATAAAAGAATGTTTCCAGGGGAAGTTCATTTGAAAATGTGACTTATTAGTGGAAGAACTGAGGTTCATTAATGTATCATTTTGCTTCCCTTATGTTGAATAGCAGTTTATGCTTTACTTTGACTAAAGTAACCCTTGTGCAAATGCAACATTCCATAAAGTCCAGTGCCCAGGAGAACAGTGTCCTGGGAGCCCTGAGGTCCTGCTGGAGCCCCAGCAGGGTGGTGTCTTCTCTGCAGGATGCTCTGAGTCACTCATTTAATAAACTAGAAATCAAGATTTACAGTTAATTATAGCGCTGAGAGGTCTTCCCCATGGCTCAGCGGTAAAGAATCCACCTGCAAAGCAGGAACCACAGGAGACACAGGTTTGATGCCCTGGAAGAGGGCATGGCAACCCACTCCAGCATTCTTGCCTGGAGAATCCCATGGAGAGAGGAGCCGGGTGGGCAACAGTCCATGGGGTTGCAAAGAGTCAGACGTGGTGGAAGCAACTTAGCAAGCATGCACGCATAGAGCTGATAATACTCACTTGTAGGCAGCACAAAGCGGAGAAGGCAATGGCACCCACTCCAGTGCTCTTGCCTGGAAAATCCCATGGGCAGAGGAGCCTGGTGGGCTGCAGTCCATGGAGTCACTAAGAGTCGGACATGACTGAGTGACTTCACTTTCACTTTTCACTTTCATGCATTTGAGAAGAAAATGGCAGTCCACTCCAGTGTTCTTGCCTGGAGAATTCCAGGGACGGGGGAGCCTGGTGAGCTGACGTCTATGGGGTCCCACAGAGTTGGACACGACTGAAGCGCTTAGCAGCAGCAGCAGGCAGCACAAAGACAAATACAGACCTCACAGAGAACAGGGAGAAAGGAAAGGAAGCAAATGATTATTTATGATGAACTTTGGAAGTGATCCTGGTGATTTGGGGCAAAAGCTTACAAAAATTTCTATTATTCTTTTGTATAAAAATTAGTACGCACTATAGGAGATTTTTGATATAAAAATAAGTAAAACTTAAAAATTCTTAATCCTAAAATCAATAATAATAATCCTGTTCAAACGTTTTGCTATGGATTTTTGTGGTATATATCATATATATTGGAGTAGGAAATGGCAACCTACTCCAGTGCTCTTGCCTGGAAAATTCCAAGGACAGAGGAGCCTGGCAGCTATAGTCCATCGGGTCACAGAGTCAGACACGACTGAGCAACTGAGCACACACATACGTACACACATAGAACAACATACTTGTAATGGTTGCATTTGTAATAATTCAAGAGATATTTTACTTTAAAAATTCTCTATTGAGTTTTATACTACTAGCTTGTGCTTGAGGAGTTACAAAAAAGATTTTTTAAAATAGTGCCTTGGGTTACTGAAAAAAGTATTAATCTTTTTTTCGGTCAAATAGGTTGAATAACATCCAGCCAACCTAATAAATGTCTCTGAAATTACTCCAACCTATTGTCTGTCCATCTATTCACTTAAAGAAATCTTTCTTCTTTTTTAAAAAAAGTAAAGCTTTGTGTTGTTGGTGTCTTTGTTTTGGGTGCACAACAAAGTAGGTCAGATAGATAGAGACATCTGTCTGAACTCTGTGTGTGTGTGTATTTATATATGTGTGCAGATATGTAATCTTTTTTAGACTCTTCCGCACCACAGGCTGTGACAGGATATGGAGCACAGTGCCCCCGGGTGATCAGCAGGTCCTTGTTTGTCTGTTACATACATAGTGGTGTGCACACGTTCATCTCACTCTTAATGTGTCCTTCTCCCTACCTTTTCCTCTTTGGTAATGATGAGTTTGTTTTCTATGTCTGTGAGTCCATTTCGCTTTGTAAATAAGTTCATTTTGATCATTTTGTCAGAGTCACGTGCAAGTGCGAGCATATGGCGCATGTCTGACAGACTGCACTTGGCGTGAGCATCTCTAGGCCCGTCACGTTGCTGCAAATAGCGTTACGTCATCCTCTTTGAGACTGAGTGGTATTCCACTGTGTATAGGCACCACATCTGCTTCGTCCACTCCTCTGTCAGTGGACACGTGGGTTACTTCCATGTGTTGTCTATAGTAGGTAGTGTTGCTGTGCACATTTGGGTCTGTGTAACTTTTAAATTATAATTTTCATCTTTTCTGAATATATGCCCAGGAGTGAGATTGCTGGATCGATCATATGATAACTCTATTTTTAGCTTTTTTAGGAACTTCTATACTGTTTTTCATGGTGTCTGAACCAATTTGCATCCCTACCAACAGTGTAGGAAGTTTCCCTTTTCTTTCATACCCTCTCCAGCATTTATTATTTGTAGACTTTTTGATGATGACAATTCTAATTGACATGAGATATCTCATTGTGGTTTTGATATGCATTTCTCTAAAATTTAAAGTATCTTTCCATGAGCTTGTTGGCCATCTCTTTGCCTTCTTTGGAGAAATGTTTATTTAGGTATTCTAGCCATGTTTTGATCGTTCTGAAATATATATATCTATCTCAGCTTTATATATATACACACACACACATACAAACAGCTTATACAGCTCTCTCTCTCTCTCTCTCTCTCTCTATATATATATATATACACAGATACATAGCTTTATATATACATATGTGTATGTATATATATCTGTAGGAGCTGTTTGTATATTTTGGAAATTAATTCCTTAGTATCATTTACAAGTATTTTCTCCCATTCCACAGGTTGTCTTCTTGTTTTGTTTACAGTTTTATTTGCTGTGCAAAAGCTTTTGAGTTTAATTATATCCCATTAACTTCTGTTTTTATTTCCATTCTCTAGGAGACAAATCCAAAAAAATATTACATGATTTATGTCAAAGTGTGTTCTGCCTATGTTTCTTGCAGGAGTTTTATAGTATCCAGGCTTACATTTCGGTCTTAATCCATTTTGAATTTATTTTTGCATGTAGTCTTCGGGAATGTTCTGATTTCATTCTTTTACATGTAGCAGTCCAATTTTCCCAGCATCACTTATGAAGAGACTGTATTTTCTCCACTGCATATTCTTGCCTCTTTTGTTGTAGATTGACTTACAATAAATGGGTGGGTTTATTTCTGGGTTCTCTACTCTGATCCATTGATCTATATATCTAGCTTTGTAGTATAGTCTAGAGTCAGGGAGCATGATTCCTTCAGCTTCACTCTTCTTTCGCAAGATTGTTTTGGTTATTCAGGGTCTTTTGTCTTTCCATACAAATTTTAAAACTGTTTTTTCTAGTTCTGTGAAAAGCACCATTGGTAATTTGATAGGAATTTCATTGAATCTGTGGGCTGCCTTGGGTAGTATGGTCATTAAACAATATTTATTCTTTCAACCTAAGAACATGGTATATTTAAAAAAAAAAAAAAAAAGCAAAACCGGGCAGTTGGAAGAGGATAAAGCTCACAGCAAGGTATTCTGATGCAGTGTACACGTGGTGACAAAGAGTATGGGTGAGGAACCAGGTTCAGGGGAGAAGATGAACTTGTTTTGGGAAATGTTGAGCTTGAGGTGTGTGTAGGACATCTCACAGCTAGTGTAAAGGCAAAACCAAAGAGTAGATGAAAGCTTCATAAATGTACATAGGAAAATGCACATATTTCTCAGCTACACAGCATTTTGTTCAATCTCTTGCATTTTGTATACTTAACTGACATTTTTAAACCTAAATGTAAGCAAATTATGAAAAGTTTCAAGAGTTTAGATTGATTTGAAACTCAGCATCTGCTAAACATAAATTAATACTGTCCAACAGAGATGAACTGGAAATAGGATTTCATCTTCTATTAATCACTTTGAAAGAACTTTTCATCACTAGCTATAGATTTGCTCCAAATACATGTTTGAGAACATTTAGCAACCATCTTTGAAAGCCCTTAGATGTTATTGCCCATTATTAAGAGAATAGGTTTATAGAAAATCTGCCCTGAGTGTGAAATAATCATTCACAAAATAGTGATTTTTGCTTTAAAGTCTTTGAATCTCATTTTCACATTTCCCACAGGTAAACTGATTGGATAGGAGTACCTCACACCTCTAAGCTAATGACTAACCACGGCTTATATATTTGTATACTTTTCCTCATAAATTTTGGCTTCCTGGGTGGCACCGTGGTAAAGAATCCGCCTGCCAATGCAGGAGACACAGGAGACCTGAGTTCGATCCTTGGGTTGGGAAGATCCCTGGAGGAAGTATTGACAACCCACTCCCGTATTCTTGCCTGGAAAATCCCATGGACAGAGGAATCTGCCGGTCTACAGTCCATAAGGTGGCAGAACTGACTAACACTTTCACTTTATTTGTCCTCTTTTCCTGTGACAGTGGCTTATGCTGTGTTCCCACCATTTGCAACTGGAACTATCTTAACCTCTCCAGAATCACTTCTCCAGCTTCTCACCACCCTGTAATCCCCCACCTTCATCATTCCCTCTTATGGGCTTCCTCCTATCCCCACTCTGCTTCGTATGCCCCATGCCCAACACATCACCAGGAGTAAAGCTCACAGTCCCCTTTCCTCTGTGAATCCTTCCCCGGGGCTGTACTTCCCTCTCCTTGTATTTGCTGAACACCCGTAGCACTCTGTGCCACAGCTCGGTGTTGATTTATTCAGTTCAGTTCATTTCAGTTGCTCAGTCATGTCTAACTCTTTGTGACACCATGGACTTCAGTATACCAAGCTTCCCTGTCCATCACCAACTCCCAGATTTACTCAAACTCATGTCCATTGAGTCGGTGTTGCCATCCAACCATCTCATCGTCTGTCATCCCCTTCTCTTCCTGCCTTCAATCTTTCGCAGCATCAGGGTCTTTTCCAATGAGTTAGGTCTTCGCCTCTGGTGGCCAAAGTATTGGAGTTTCAGCATCAGCCCTTCCAATGAATATTCAGGACTGATTTCCTTTGGATGGGCTGGTTGGATCTCCTTGCAGTCCAAGGGACTCTCAAGAGTCTTCTCCAACACCACAGTTCACAAGCAACAATTCTTTGGTGCTCAGCTTTCTTCACAGTCCAACTCTCACATCCATACATGACCACTGGAGAAACCAAAGCTTTGACTAGGCGGACCTTTGTTGGCAAAATAATGCCTCTGCTTTTTAATATACTGTCTAGATTGGTCATAACTTTTATTCCAAAAAGCAATCCTCTTTCAATTTCATGGCTGCAGTCACCATCTGCAGTGATTTTGGAGCCCAGAAAAATAAAGTCTCTCACTGTTTCCATTGTTTCCCATCTATTTCCCATGAAGTGATGGGACTGGATGCCATGACCTTAGTTCTCTGAATGTTGAATTTTAAGCCAACTTTTTCACTCTCCTCTTTCACTTTCATCAAGAGGCTCTTTGGTTCTTCTTCACTTTCTGCCATAAGAGTGGGTCATCTGCATATCTGAGGTGATTGATATGTCTCCCGGCAATCTTGTTTCCAGCTTGTGCTTCGTCCAGTCCAGCGTTTCTCATGATGTTCGGTTCAGCTTGGTTCAGTCACTCAGTCGTGTCCGACTCTTTGCGACCCCATGAATCATAGCACGCCAGGCCTCCCTGTCCATCACCAACTCCCGGAGTTTACCCAGACCCACGCTCATGGAGTCTCATGGTGTACTTTGTACCTAAGTTAAATAATAACAATATACAGCCTTGACGTGCTCCTTTCCTGATTTGGAACCCGTCTGTAACTTGACTTATAGTCACAGCCTTACCAATAGATTTTGTGCTGTTTACAATTCCTTACTGTCGCATGTATATCTATTTAAAAAACACTTACATAGTGCCTAATACTTACCAGGCAATGGTCTAAGAACTTTAAAATATTAATTCACTTAATGACCATAACAGGCCTACTATTTTCCCCATTGTACAGAAAAGAAAACTGAAGCAGAGCCCAAGTTCCCATGGCCAGTAAGTGGAGGTCATATGTTTCAAGCCCAACAGGTTGATTCCAAAGCACTAACTACTTACTCCTAACTACTGCTCTCTCTCAATAGCTGGAAGATTTCATGAGCTTAACGACTGTATCAGCTCCTTTAATAAAATCCCCTATGTGAACTAGTAGAGGGAGGATGTAATAAATGATTGATCAGTAAGTATTATACTGAAGACTTCCTCATGTTTCTTTATCAGGGGCTGGTTCTTCCCTGGGACCAGGCAGGTTTGGGAGGGGCTGAGCTTGGAGGGATGAGGCCGGGAGGCGACTGTGATGGAATGAGACAAGGCAGCTCACTGAGCCATGGACGGGTGTCAGAGGCCCCCGCTGAACCACCTTTCATACCTTGTGAACCAGAGCTACCCACCAAGTCCAGTGTGAAAAGGAACAGAACAGACTAGGAGGAAATATGTGTGCGTGGCCAGTCACTAAGTCCTGTCCAGCTCTTTTGAGACGCATGCACTATAGCCCACCAGGCTCCTCTGTCCATGGGATTTCCCAGGCAAGAACACTGGAATGGGTTGCCATGCCCTCCTCCAGGAGATCTTCCTGACCCAGGGATTGAACTTGCTTCTCCTGCACTGGCAGACAGATTCTTTATCACTGAACCACCAGCAAGCCCAGTAGGAAATATACACATATATTTAAGAACAATGCTTCAATCATTCTGTGAGCAAAGGAAATAAAACTTGAAGTTGGAAAGTCAAACAGAGTCCTCAAAGAGGACCAGTCTCTAGATGATATCACACAGCCAGGATCTCAGCACCTTGTTGGAGCTTTGCCCTTCTGCCTGGAACCCCACCCCCACCCCCATGCACATCTACCTGTTCGCTCAAGTTCAGCACCATCAGTCATCACCTCCATGTCCCAAGCCCGTGGAAGTGACTCAGCTCCTCCTGTCTCCCTCCCATCCATCCTCCTCCATCAGACATAACTGATCTTGTATTCTCTCCTCTCTGGGCAACTTCCCTAACAGCAGTGTTACTGATGAGTTAACTGATTGCAATACTGTTCTCCTCGATCTCTGCAAATGGAAGGTTTAGATTTTCCTAGGGCTTCCCAGGTAGTGCTAGTGGTAAAGAACCCGTCTGCCAATGCAGGAGACACAAGAGACTCGGGTTCAACCCCTAGGTCAGGAACTTCCCGTGGAGAAGGGAATGGCAACCCACTCCAGTATTCTTGCCTAGAGAATCCTATGGACAGAGGAACCTAAGTGAAAGTAAATGTGTTAGCCACTCAGTCATGTTCGACTCTTTGTGATCCCATGGGTTGAGATCCACCAGGCTCCTCTGTCCATGGGGATTCTCCAGGCAAGAATACTGAAGTAGGTTGCTATTTCCTTCTGCAGAGGATCTTCCCAACCCAGGGATTGAACCCTGGTCTCCCACATTACAGGTAGATTTTCATCATCTGAGTCACCAGGGAAGTAGATATTCCTAACAAGAGTTCAAAACCCAGCTCACAAGCCTACCCCCTTAAGAATAAAGACACCCTGAAAGTGAAAGTTGCTCAGTCATGTGTGACTTTTTTTTTTTTAATAAGTTTATTTATTTTAATTGGAGGTTAATTGCTTTACAATATTGTATTGGTTTTAAGACCCCATGGACTATACAGTCCGTGGAATTCTCCAGGCCAGAATACTGGAATGGGTAACTTTTCCCTTCTCCAGGGGATCTTCCCATCCCAAGGATCAATCCCAGATCTCCCGTATTGCAGGCAGATTCTTTACCAGCTGAGCCACCAGGGAAGCCCAAGAATATTGGAGTGGGGAGCCCATCCCTTCTCCAGCAGATCTTCCCAACCCAACAATTGAACTGGGGTCTCCTGCATTGCAGGCAGATTCTTTACCAGCTGAGCTACCAGGGAATCCTGCCTTCCATGATCTGGGTCAGAACTGCAGGGAAGAGATTCTTCTGTTGTCAAGTGACAATTCTCTGAGCCACTGATGTTTATGGAGAATGCTCAGTGCTAAAGAAGCTGTGCTCTGGAGTGTACAGTGATGAGAAGGATTCATTCTCTGCTTATTTTATCTGTTTCTGCATGTAACGTGACCCTGACCGTGTTTAGTCCTTTGTCTGACAGGCAACTGGAGATGAATATTATGTGGGTTTTTTAAAAGCTCCATCTCCTTTCAGAGTCACAGATGCACAGAGTCCATTTTCATCGTGCCAGCCTGTCATCTTCCTGGTGCCGAGGATGACCTGCTGAAATAGCCCAATGAGTCTCAGTATTTGGTTTGTCAGCTGTCCTCCAACACCAGACTTATTGGACGCAGCAGAGAAACAAGCAAAACGAGCGCCCAGCTGGCCTGCTAGGTCAGCTAGGAATTCAAGATCTTTGCTCGCTTCCTGTTAGTCAGGGGCTGGCTTATTGTTTACATAGCTATGGTCACTTCCATAGCTATGATATCACTGTACAGAGTTATGACCAAACGTGGGTCTGGCTCTTTTCTGAGGGTGTTTTTGTTTTTTGCAGTTATAGCAAAATAACACCAAGCTGATGGATATGTCTATATAAGCAGTTTCCTACAAACTCTGGATTTTGATTTCTATTGTTTTGTATCCCTACATAATAAGGAAATAGAAAATTTAAAATCATATTAAGTGAATCAGAATTTAAAGACTACGGAAATCATGAAAGAAATGGTTGTAGGATAATTTTGTTGCTGTGCAGGCACTGTCGTGTCTGACTCTTTGCGACCCCATGAACTACAGCACGCGGGGCTTCTTTGTCCTTCGCCATCTCCCAGAGTTTGCTCAAACCCACATCAATTGAGTCGGTGATGCTATCCAACCATCTCATCCTCTGCCGCCCCCTTCTAGAATAGATTTTCAAAGATAAATAGGACTCCCAGTACTTCCCCGGTGGCCTGGTAGCTCAGACTGAGCTCCCAGTGTTGGGGGCCTGGGTTCCATATCTGGTCAGGGAACAAGATCCCGCATGCTGCAACTAAGACCCAGCCATTCCTTGTTGGCTTTTTCTCCATTTCAACCAGAAAAATATTAAATGAAGAAAATATCTTAGAAAGATTAACCTAGGAATAGTTCTAAGGCGGTGCTAACAGAGGCGCTGGGCAGAAAGTCTGCCTGTGGTCCGACAGAGAGAAGGAGCCGAGCTGAGCGCGGAGGCATCTCAGAGGAGAAAAACCTTGGGCCAACCCTCATGGGGCAGAAGCAGCCGGAAAGAGGAGGGGCACACGCAGGCTCTACTTCTGCCAAACAGGAGTCTGAGGAAGGGAGAGTTTTGTTTTCAAGATGCTGACTTTGAGAGAATGGTAGTCACTTGTCCAGTAGAATCTTGGAGGCAGAAGGCAGATGTTCAGGGCCGTGGACCGCGATGGATGGTATAGTTTAGGAATTAACCAGGTGCAATGGTAGTTGGTCAATGAGAATTCATCATTCCCAGGAAGCGATTCTGTAGTCAATAAAGGGGCAGACACAAGACTCTGGGGCATGTGTGGCAATGAAGACCACCAGGAGCAGACACCTGCCAGGGAAGGAGGAAGCTTCATTACTGTGCCCCCCAGTAAAAAGAAAGGCAATGTTTGTAAAATATGCAATGTGGGGCTTCCCCGGTGGCTCAGCTGGTAAAGAGTCCGCCTGCAGTGCGGGAGACCTGGGTTCGATCCCTGGGTTGGGAAGATCCCCTGGAGAAGGAAATGGCAACCCACACCAGTGTTCTTGCCTGGAGAATCCCATGGACAGAGGAGCCTGGTGGGCTACAGTCCACGGGGTTGCAGAGAGTCGGACACGACTGAGCACATGAACTCTAACTCGTCACACCTCAAAGTACCTAATCTGATCTGAATAAACTTCAGGCATGTTTCCTGTACAAAGCTGAGAGAAGGAACGTCTGGACAACCAGATGCTGGTTCCAGAGCAAGCCTGTGCTCTCTGCGGGTCTGCCAGAATTTCATGATTTCATGAAACATGATGGAACAGATGGGTCAGGAGGGAGCAGTTGTAGTTCAGCTCTCCTGAACCACCAGCACATGTGGGTGTGGAAATCCTCAGTGTGCGGGGCACTAGCTGTGCCCCTGGTCCAGAGTGGGGCCCCCGGAGCCAGGAGGAAGGCTGGCCCGCCTGCCCAGCCTTTCCAGACCCAGCCTGCCGACCCCCGTCACGTTGCACAGAGAGTGAATGTACCGTTTAGGGGAAAAAAATCCAGTCTGATTTATTTGTAGTTGTTGTTGGGGAGGGCTGGTGTCTTTGTGCTTTTGGCTGACTGGGGGTTCATTCCACAGGTCGTTTCAGTAGTTCTTTCTGAGGAGCCCCTGGTCCCCGCCGGCACCCCGTTGGAGGCAATCCTGGTGCGTGCCGGGCTTCGCCTGCTGGCAGAGCCCCAGGAACCAAGCGGCTCGGCCTTGTTTCCTACAAACATTAAAAAGTGGACCGTAGGCAGTGCTTTTTTAAAAGACTGATTGATTTACCGACTCTGGTGGGTTTCATTGCCCCGCAGGCTTTTCTCTAGTTGCGGGCTCACCTCGGCTGTGACGGCGTCTCGCTGTGGTGGCATCTCTTGCTTGCAGAGCACAGGCTCTAGAGTTGTGGTACTTGGACTTTAGTTGCTCCAAGGCACATGGGATCTTCCCCACCCAGGGATCGAACCCATGTCTCCTGCATTGGCCGGTGAATTCTCTACCCCTGGACTGCCAGGCATTGGACCACTGGACGTGGGACGTCCAGTGCCACCAGACAACCACTGGACGTCTGAGGCATTGTTTTTTGTTAGATCTGCCCATTAAGCACCCAACAGGCTTGCTGGGAGCCAGATGTGGTGTTGGGTATGTACAGGTCCATCAGGAAACCCGAGTGCCCTTGGTCTGTGGAGACACTGAACTCCTCCTTCGGGTTGCAGAGAAGTGGGTGGAGGTGGGTGAGGTGGCATGGAGAGGCTCCTGCTGGGGGCACAGCAGCCCCTGGAGCTCAGGGGCCTGGGCCGTGGGTAGGTGGAGAGGGTCAAAAGCCAGCGAGGGTGGACCCTTGCATCTTAAAGAAGGCAGTTGAACTTGAACCTGAAAGCTACAGGGACTTGGGAAAGGGCTAAGCGAGGGGGCAGCAAGTTGGGTGGTTGGACAGGGCGAGGCTGGGGCACAGCAGAGACCTCTAGGACTGGCCATGAGCCAGGGCTGCCAGGGACAAGGAGCCCCTGACGTTCCAGCTCGCCTCTTCCGGGAAAGGCAGAGCTTCATTTTCCCAATGGAAAGGCCAATTTCAGAGCTGCCAGTCCAGAGCACGCGGTTCTCTGCGGCACGAAGTGTGTACACTTAGCTGTTGGTCCCGCGGCAGATAACGTTGCCGTTCAGTCGCTCAGTCATGTGTCCGACTCTGTGACCCCATGTACTGCAGGCCGCCAGGCTCCTCTGTCCATGGACTTCCCAGGCAAGAATCCTGGAGTGGGTAGCCGTTCCCTTCTCCAGGCCATCGTCCCAACTCCAGGACTGAATCTGTGTCTCCTGCATTGGCAAGTGGGTTCTTTACCACTGAGCCACCTGGATAAGTAAGCGTTAATCGCTCAGGTGCACCTGACTCTTTGTGACCCCATGGACTGCAGCTCACCAGTCTCCTCTGTCCATAGGATTTTCCAGGCCAGGATACTGGAGTGGCTAGCCATTTCTTTCTCCAGGGGATCTTCCCAACCCAGGCATCAAACCCGGGTCTCCTGAACTGCAGGCAGATTCTTGACAGACTGAGTCACCTGCGGAGCTCCAGCAACTAATACTCAGGGCAAAGTAATTTGTTTCAAAAGTCTGAAGTGCGCTAACAAGGAGGAGGATTTGCTGCCAGGAGTGATTTACCTTCCTAACTGTGCCCAGTGTTGGCAAAAGGTCTGATGTAGCACGCTCTAATTATGTTTAATGTCCCAATTGCCAGCATTATGTCAAAGAATATTAGCAAGCAAGGATGCCTTTTACTTCACATGAAAGAAAATTGCAGCCTGTCATTTTAATACACAACCTCTATCATTTTAAAGAGACAAGAGCGCTTTCAACACAACTGGATTTAAAGGACACTTTGCACGTTGACCCTTGCAAAGGCCACAGTATAAGTCAATTGACCTAAGTGATGGCTACAAGTTTTGATTGCTCTCGGCGAGTCAATATGAACCGGATCTCTGCTTGGCCAGGAAACGTGAACCCTATATTTCTCTAGTGTTTTAGTCGCTCAGCCTTATCTGCCTCTTTGCAACCCCACAGACTGTAGCCCGCCAGGCTCCTCTGTCCATGGAGTTCTCCAGGCAAGAATACTGGAGTGGGTTGCCATTCCCTCCTCCAGGGGATCTTCCCCACTCAGGGGTCGAACCCGGGTCTCCCTTATTGCAGGCAGGTTCTTTACCATCTGAGCCACCTGGGAAGACCCTAGTATTTCCCTCTAGACTTGTGCATGACAGCGAGAACAGCAAAGGAGATGAGCCGTGAGCAGTAACAGAGGTGACCGCTTCCTGGCAGTGAGCTGCGAAGGGACCACTGGGCGACACAACCGCAAAGCGAGCGGCAAGAAAGAAAACAAAGGCAGTGAGGGCGAGGCGGCGGAAACTCGGCTGTGCACAGAGCAACCCCTCTGTCTTCCTTGAAAGGCTTTCGAAGTATGCATCTATTTCTTCATGTCGTGACCTGCCTTTCTCCACCCTGCAGAATTTCTCCGTTCTCCACATACTGGTGCGTTGGCGTTGGCGGCAGGAAAAACTGTGACGGTGGCTTTACAGACACCTGTGTAACCAGCGTTAGCCACACCTAAGTCCAGAAACAATGAACTCAGGCCTAACCGAAAACGTGACCACCGCTAACTCTCACGGCCGAAAGAGGGACACCCGTGCCATGAACCATCCGCCAGGCACACAATCACTTCTGCATCTTCAGCTTGAATCTGACTTTCTCAGGGGATTTGGGGGAGTTAAAGCATGATCTTTTCAAATTTTTTAAAGCCCTGAATAACTAGAAGTTGGCGTTGAGTTTGCCGTTTCCTTCTTCCCAATGGATGGTCAACGTTTCCGTGACCGCAGCACTCACCTGACCTCATGCCATCCCAGCCTTCAGGCCTGGCCCTGAGGCTGTGCCCCAAACATCCCTTTCTGCTGCACACTCGGTCTGCTTTGTCACAGCTCTTCCGTTCAGGTTGTAATCCGAGCCTGCTGTGGGCAGGGCAGAAGGGAACAAAATCAGAGACCACGTGGAGACCACGAGGGTTATCAGGACTTCACACGACCCTGTGCAGATGGAGGAGGCTCAGACAGAGACAGAAAGCAATTTCCTGGTGACTCAGTGAAGATCCCAAGATGATTCAACCTCCTGCGCTGTCGCCACACATCCTGTGTGTGCCTGCTAGCTCGCTTCAGTCGTGTCCAGCTCTTTGTGACCCCATGGACTGCAGCCCGCCAAGCTCCTGTCCGTGGGAGTGGGTTCACCATGCCCTCCGCCAGGGGATCTTCCTGACCCAGGGATCCAACCCCTATCCCTTACGTCTCCTGCGTTGGCAATGGGTTCTTTACCGCTAGCACCACCGGGGAAGCCTAATACGCATCCTGTTAGTCGTCAGAAGAGGGTAATATGATGGCACAGTTGTAAAGAACCCTGTGCAGGAGACATAAGACAGGTGGGTTCGATCCCTGGGTCAGGAAGATGCCCTGGAGAAGGCATCTGCAGTATTCTTACCTGGAGAATCCCATGGACAGAGGATCCTGGAGGGCTACAGTCCATAGGTTGGCAAGAGTGGGACATGATTAAAATGACTTAGAACACGTATATTCACACATCTGTATATTTACTTTATGGATGCCAGGGAATCTTCTTTCTTAAAGAGAGAGATTGAAATGGACATGTTTAAAAAATTAGTAGCCAACTGAAGAGCTGTCATTTCCATTCCTCACCTCACGTTTTCCCTTACCTTTGGTCAGGGATTCAACTTAAACTGCAAGATAGGCTGGTCCAAAAGAACTCACTGTGACTGAAGGACTGGAATTTAGCAAAATATATTGGAAAGCGGTGGTATATGGTAGACCGTGTGGGTGTACTTATTAAGTGCAAAGAAATAGGATTATAAGTGGACCGTTTAAGGACTTTAATTATAAGGATTCCTATTGTTTAATAACCAATATGCCTTTTAAATTTACTAAATGAAACCCAGCATGTAAAGCAATTGGCTCTGGTTTTGAAGGTGCATTTGCCATCAGCGTAAGAGGTCCCGCAGGCAGGGGTCCGCGGTGTCTAACGGAAGGTCCTGCGGACAGGAAGCCCCGCCGAGGAGAATCCCCATGGGGTCCTGGGAAGGTTCTGGGAACTCAGTGAGCCACACACCACACCCACCAAGGGGATGAAGAAATGTTAGCAGCAGAGGCTGGGCTGAGTCAGGGAGCATCCAGAAGAGTAATTTCAGGGCGGAGGTTCTCAGGGCGGAGTCAAGTCTGTAAACAGGAAACGAGCCACTGGGTGAGTGAAGACCTCCTGAGGGGCAGGAAGACCCTGGGCAGGCTGGACAGCAGGGTGTGGGCCCTGAGACCTGCATTCACCGACAGGAAGGGCAGGCCCTCAGACACAGCGCTCCACTAGTAGAAAGGGACACCCGGATCCCCATCCACGCAGGCATCCCGCATTCTTTGTGGTTTTGCCAGAGTTATGCACCCAAGACTAGAAATTAACCTCACACAAAAGAATGCATGCACTGCCCCCCACTCCAGCAGACAGTGGGGGTATCTGTGAGGGGCTTCCCCAGTGGCTCAGTGGTAAAGCCTTCACCAACAACGCAGGATCCACAGGAGACACGGGTTCAATCCTCAGGTTGGGAAGATCCTCTGGAGGAGGAAAGGGCAACCCACTCCAGTTTTCTAGCCTGGGAAATCCCATGGACAGAGGAGCCTGGCGGGCTATAGTCCATGGGGTCACAAAGAGTCAGACATGAATGAGGCAATTCAGCACACACACCCATCTATGAGGTCGTTTAAAGAACTGCCAATTGAAACTCTGGCGCCGGAATATATAGATAGAAGGCGAGCCCAGAAAAGATGTTCTTATTCATTTGATCCTTTTTTAGAAGGCCAAGCAGTTACACCATCGTTTTGACAAGCAATTAATTCTTTAACAGGGGATCAAGAAAATGCTCAAAACATTACATTTCAATACAACAGTGGCTGAATCAAATGCAGTCTGTTTAGCATCCATTTTGGGAGGAAAGAGCCTCAATCAGAGCACCTCAGCTACGTTTCAGGAGAAGATTACTTCCTGGGGTCAGTTTTAATCACTGAAAAATCTGTTTTATTCTGGAAATGCAATTTGCTTTTCATGAAAATATCCTTCGTGCTATTTTTATTACCTTTATCTGACCTGTTGTTTTCCGACTCTCTGTGCTCAGAGAATTTTTGCCAGTCTTGGAACATTTTGAGAAGTAACCCCTGGGGGTGGCCATCTGCAGATGAAGCATAAAATTCGTAATCTGGCAGAAAACACCTAATTAATTAGGCCCACACTGACGTTTATGTTCTAAAACTCAAAGTGGTTATTTTAGCAATGTTTGCTGATCACTGAAGAGATTTGAAGACCTAAAAAAAAAAAAATCCTAAAATTTATTTTCAGATTTAGAGAATGAGGACAAATAGGCTGCCCGAATTTCCAAGTTAAACAAGCATGGTTCCCAGATCCAGAGGTGCTGGATGAGAAGGATCATCAGCTATTTCTTGATTATTCAGTTTTAATTGGCTTCTTGTTGAGAAATAGAATAATTAGGTGCTGGATGAGAAGGATCATCAGGCCGCTGGATGGACGGAGGACGTGCGACATCACTGTGTGCTGGTCTCCCAGCTTGTGAACACAGTGAAAGGTAACATCCTCGACTAAGTGTGCACAGGGCAACAGAAGAGGCTCCGTGTGGGCGTTGGCAAGAGCGGGTGTCTGGGGAGATGGCCCACAACTCTGCTTATACCATGCTGTCCACTTTCTGTCCCTGTGACCCTAGAAAGGGATCAGACCACCCCAGGAGGCAAGGGCAGACCAGCTTGTCCTTCCACTGACCTTGGGACGGGTTAATGCAGTGGCCCCATTGGAGGAACAAAACCAAAAATGAGCAGAGACGACTCAGGGCTTCCCCGCCGGACAGACTAAAGCAGTCAGGGCTTCGCTCCGGAGAGAGGACCAGCAGATGGGGAAACTGCAATGCTGTGAAGCGACCGAGGCTCCCAGAGGGGACTGTGGGTTTCCTTTTTCCCTTACATCCCCACATTCTCGAAGTGGGCTGATCCTGTCAAGTCGGAAACAATTTCCTTCATTTTTCCGAGGGTACATGTCTGGGGCCAGGTGCTGGATGGATTCCAGGAGAATTCGAGGAGTGCAGATGTTTGAGATTTCTTGCCGTTTAAAGGGGCTCTTGAAAGCTGCGATCCATCTTTGTCTCTCTGTCAACCAGGGCCCCGCAGAAGGCCTTGCGGTTGGAGGGAAGAGCTAGCTCTACTGATGATAACATGTATTAGATTCTGTAGAGACCACTGGAAACATGCCTTTTCATTGGAAGCCTAGGCTGGACAAGATTGCTATGTCCTTTTGGATAAAGGAGTAGGCTTAGAGAGGTTAAATCACACGAGCAGTCTCTGCAGACCTCTAGAACGGGGTTCTGACCCACTGGGGTGACTGTGAGCCCAACCCCTGCTCTGACTGGTCCCTACAGAAAGCCAGGTCCCAGGTCCTCACTTCTGCCAGTTGCTCCAGAGAGCCGCCCACGCTTCATTCAGTTCTGTAAACGAATAAGTAGGATGAAGATGCCTGCTCCAAAAAGGACAACCGTACCTTTGCTGGATAACACCTAACTCAGTAGGAATAATAGGAAGACTCACAGTTCACTGGCCGGAGAATTCACCTGGGTAAACCAGGAGGTGAGGTCCTGGTGCAGTCTGTTTCGGGCCTTTTGAGACCCCTTCTCTTCCCTCTTGTCACCGTAAAAAGTATTTAAATATACTTGCAAATAGAGTTAAAAAGAAATTGAGAGCTGGGGAGAGAAAGACTGGGGAGGAAGGGGGCGGGGTTTGGAAAGTTTTCCCGGGAGGGGTGGCGCGGGAGCCCAGGGATAGTTGCTCCCCCTCCAGCCATCCGTGGAGGGGAGCGCCTGCCTCTTTCACCTCTCATTGGGGGTTTTTCTACTTTCAAGCATTCACTGACTTTCATCTGTCTTTTAGTCTCTGCACTTTGAGCCTCTCCACCTCCTGGCACCCGTGGTGGAGCAGAGGCGAGCCTGCCAGAGCTCCCGAGGGGCCGGGAGGTGACAGCGGGCGGGTGGCTGGGCTGGTCCCCTGGGAACCCCGCACCCCTGCGCCAGGCCAGTCGCTGTGCCACAGGCTTCCCCTTGCAACTTTCTGCTCCAGGACGGACGGGTCGTCTTCGCCCTGGGTGCACTGGAGACGCTCTGCAGTTCAAAGCTCTCTCCTCGCTTTAAAGGCAGGAAGGGTCCCCGCCTGGCTATCTGGTCCCCGCTCAGCTATCGCTGCCTGGCTGAGCCGCCTGGGGGTCGCGGGTCCATCAACATCCGCGAGGGGCGGTCCACGCAACGCCCGCTGAGCTCCCGCCTGAGCTCCCCAACGCTTGGCTTTCTTCAAAGGTTCCTCCCGCAAGCGCTCCTCGGTGCATCGGCTCCCTCCTCCCTCCCCTCCTGCCCCTCCCAAGGCGCCCCACCTGCCAGTACCCCGCCCCACGCCTCCATGTGTGCACCCGGGAGTTCTCAATAGCTTCTTGGCCATTCAGAGGAAATCGACTACACAGAGCGCCATCTTCCCAGGCCAGCTTCCGGTACCCGCCGCCTTATTTGACTCCCTTTCTGGAGGGCGCATCCACCACCCGCCACTCCCCCCTACCACCCAGCCTTTGATAAGACAACGTGAGCATCCCTGTCGTCTTTGTCAGTTTAGGGACCAAAAACCAAAACAAAATAACCGAAAGCAAAGGAACGATTGAAAGTGAGAAAACTGTAATATCAGGATGGAACTTGAAGCACATTTTTGGAGCAGCTGTCAACGTGTTAGCCTGGATTTAGAAGAAAATGTTACTGTGAGGACCTCTGAGTACAGGATGAGTCATTGTTTTGATAAAATATTCCCACTGAATCTTCCCTATAGATCTGCCCCATCCACCCACCCTCCAAAACATCTATTTGCTGGTTTTTTAGCATTTAGCTTTGTAAACCCATGTTTTTACTCATTAAGTAAAATTCAGTTGAAGAATACTTCAATTGGTTAAACACAGGCTTGCTTCCATACTTCAATTGTTGTATTTTTATTGACATATAGTGGATGTACTAAGTTCTGTTCAGTTCAGTCACTCAGTCATGTCCATCTCTTTATGACCTCATGTGACTCTCACAAAGAGTACTGGAGTAGGAAATAACAAAACACTCCAGTATTCTTACCTGGAAGATTCCATGGGACAGAAGAGCCCAGTAGGCTCACAGAGAGTCAGACATGACTGAGCAACTGAACATGCACACACAGGCTGATGTACAATGTTGTGCTAATTTCAGGTGTACAGCAAAATTGTGTGTGTGTGTGTGTGTGTGTGTGTAGAAATGTAATGATCACATATGGATGTGAGAGTTGGACTATAAAGAGAGCTGAGCACCGAAGAATTGATGCTTTTGAACTATGGTATTGGAGAAGACTTTTGAGAGTCCCTTGGACTGCAAGGAGATCAGTCCTGGGTGTTTATTGGTAGAACTGATGTTGAAGCTGAAACTCCAATATTTTGGCCACCTGATGCAAAGAGATGACTCATTGGGAAAGACCCGGATGCTGGGAAAGATTGAGGGCAGGAGGAGAAGAGGATGACAGAGGATGAGATGGCTGAATGGCATCACTGACTCGATGGACGTAAGTCTGAGTGAACTCTGGGAGTTGGTGATGGACAGGGAGGCCTGGCGTGCTGTGGTTCATGGGGTCGCAAAGAGTCGGACACGACTGAGCGACTGAACTGAACTGAGTTATTCTTTTTCAGATTCTTTTTCCTTATGGGTTATCACAAAATATTGCATGTAGTTCCCTGTGCTATAAGTAGGTCCTTATTGGTTACCTGCTTTATGTAGAGTAGTGTGTATATATTAACCCCAAACCCTAATTTATCCCTCCTTGATGACCTTTCCCCATTTATAACCATAAGTTTGTTCCCTGTTTCATTTCTTAAGTTCCTTTTTTTGAAAGTATCTACTTTTCCATTCTTGTTGTTAAAAATAATAGTTCTTTCATTTAGAAGAGTAGAGTTGGGGCCATTAAGGTGTCACGTGTGAGGCAGGTAGGGTGCACTGAGACCCCCAGCTAGTTACTGGGCCAGGCAGGGGGGTGGGGGGGACAAGTTCAGCTGTGCCTCTCCCTGCCTAGGAAGGTGAATCTGCTCAGTGAAGCACCTGCACGCATGGAGCAGTAGTGTAGAGGCGGGGAGATGAGAAGCATCCTGTCTAAAGGCATCTTGTGCGTGGAGCGTGTAGAGCGTACAACACGGGAAGATGTTTCATGAACATTTTATATTCAACGTCCACTTTTAGCAATTCACTGCAAGACATATATCATTTTTGTGGCTTATTTATTAAATTCCTACTTGATTTCAGCTTATATTAGGTGCTGAGGATTTAAGAGTGAATTTGATTCACTTCTACCTTCATGGAGCTTCTTGTCTAGTATAGGAACATAGGCATGCAAATGGTTTTAAATGTACTTTAAGTTCTTTTTCACAGCTGCCCTCCTGTATATAGTTGTAGATGCAATTAGTACAGGTTCTGTAAGGACACGGGTCTTCCTGGTGGCCCAGTGGTAAAGAACCTGCCTGCCAATGCAGGAGACATGAGTTTGATCCCTGGGTTGGGAAGATCTCATGGAGAAGGGCATGGCAACCCACTCCAGTATTTTTACCTGAGAAATCTCATGGACAGAGGTTCTTGATTGGCTACAGTCCATGCTCTTTCAAAGAGTTGGGCACAACTGAGCTGAACAACTTAGCAAGCAAGCAAGCTGTAGGCACACAGGAATATAATGTGAAGTTAGATATATGACATTGGAGCTGGGTCAGAAAGATATGTTTGAAGGTCCCTACACATAAAAACAAGTTGAAATTATGGGAGGAATCAAGATGACACAGGAAGAATATGTATCATGACAGAACAGAGCAAGTGTGTAAGTTCAGAGATTTTAAGGGTCTGAAAGATAAATTTTGGACTGAAGTGACTTAGCAGCAGCAGCAGCAGTTTATATTCAGAGGTGATTCATCTGAAAAAAGGGCCACACTATAAAAAATATATACTCCTTGGTGCCACTAAATGTTGGTTTCAAAAGGTGGAATAATTAAGTTCAATCATTTCTCCATCTATGACTCAAGCAGGTTGTAAGCATACATCACATCCTCAATATTATGCTAGACATCATGGTTATCTATACCATCAAACAAAGCCCCACCTTCTTAAGACTTAGAATTTATTTGCCAAAATAAATCTAACCTGAGACAACTGGAAAACTCTATGAAATGTCCTAATAAGGATCACCATAAGCAGTAGGATAATAAATACACTGAACAGAGTTAAGTGGGAAGTATGCAATCTGGAATGTCTCTATGGAGAAACTGGGATGCATGCGGTCAGGTCATGTACGTAGAATGTGGATATGAAGAGGGGATTCCAGGTAGAACATACTGGATCAAATCCTTTTAAAAATTTTTTGAGGTGACATTGATTTATACTGTGATAGAAGTATCATGTGTATGACACTCGATTTCCATTTCTGTATACAACACAGCCTGGTCACACCAGAAGTTTCCATTATCACTGTACAGTTAATCTCCTTTACCTATTTCACCCTGCCCTCCACTTTGCCTCTCTGGTAACCACTACTCTCTTATCTCTATCTACATGTCTGTTTGGTTTGTTCCTTTATTTTGTTTCTGCTTGTTGGTTGGTTTTTACATTCCAAATTCAAGTGAACTCTTAGCGTATTTGTCTTTCTCCATCTGACTCAAATAACTTAGTGCAATATCTCAAGGTCCATCCATGTTGTCACAAATGGCAAGACTGTATCTTCATTGTGTTCATATGTACCACATCTTTATCAGTTGGTATGTTGATGGGCACTTAGGTTGCTTCCATACCTTGGTTGTTGCAAATAATGCCTCAGTGAGCATGGGGGTGCAGATATCTTCTCGGGTTAGTAATTTTGTATTCTAAAGAGCCAGACACGACTTACTGACTGAACAACAGCAAATTCTTTCAGTAAATCCCGAAAAGTAAGATACTTGGCTTGTACGGTAGCTATTCTCTATTTTTTGAGCAATCTCCAGAGTGTGGATTGAACTCTTTTGAGTTGAAGCAGGACCTGCCTGGGTCCACGTGCCAGGCAGGGATTCCAACCTGCCTGGCACCATCTCCCAGTTTCCTCCCACCTTCCCAGCAGACTGTCTGCAGGCTCCTGAGACAATGCAGCCCATTTCCAGAAGACAGAGCCTGTTTATGCCATCAGCCCCTGAAAAGTGGCAGAAAAGATGAGCTAAGCTTTCTGTCTTCTGCTGTCGTTCAGCAGCTCCCGGGACGATGCCATCCTGCTTTGGGAATCGTGTGAGTAACTTGCTTTTACAAACGTTCCTTAGCCTAGTTTTACTGAACTATTAATCCTGAATTCTGAGCATATCTGCTCAGAAAGGATGCCCTGGGATCTCACTCTCAAACCTGCATCTTTGTCTTTCGGATGAGCTCACAAGACCTCACAGGAGGGTTCCCACAGACAGCCAACCAGCGACCTGGTTAAGGATGTGAGGAGTGGGCTGCAGGCCAGGTGCCAACACACGTGCTTTGATGGGTTCAGACACCACCCCCCCGACCCCCCCACAGCCTGCTTAGGATCTGTTTATTCAGGACAGTGTTACCTGCGAAAGAGAGGAAGAGGCATCCAGGTTAGGCCAGTGCTAACCTTATCGGGTGCAAGTCAGTCTAAAGATGATTTAGAGGGTGGTAAGGTGGTTACAGATGAAGCGGGAAGTCTCCCACTTAAGAGGACCGTGGGGGAAAATTGCAATCTGGTTTGAACTGTGCACACAGATGCTCAGCGCACACTCCCGAATGGAGGGACTCATTAACAGGGGTGAAATGCTGCTCAGTGGCTGAGATCCAAGCCAGAAAATGCTTTCCCAAGCCTCTCCTAGGAAGGTCCTCAGCAGCGAAAGAACCTAACTGCTCTCTGCCTTCCTGGAGAGAAGGGGAAAGTGAGGTAAAGTAAGCTGTCACCAAGAAGCAGGACAGAGAATTTCCCCATGAGGATACTTTTTTAAAAGCCTTAGAGTATCATCCATCTCATTAGAACTGATTATACAGAGTGAAGTAAGCCAGAAAGAAAAACACCAGTACAGTATACTAACACATATTATGGAATTTAGAAAGATGGTAATGATAACCCTGTATGCGAGACAGCAAAAGAGACACAGATGTATAGAATGGACTTTTGGACTCCGAGGGAGAGGGAGAGGGTGGGATGATTTGGGAGAATGGCATTGAAACATGTATACGATCATGTAAGAAACGAATCGCCAGTCTATGTTCAATACAGGATACAGGATGCTTGGGACTGGTGAATGGGGATGATCCAGAGAGTTGATATGGGGTGGGAGGTCGTGGGGGTGGTGTTCAGGATTGGGAACTCATGTACACCCGAGACGGATTCATGTCAATGTATGGCAAAACCAATACTGTAATGTAAAGTAAAATAAAGTAAAAAAAAAAAAGCCTTAGAGTAAAGGGGAGGGGGCAGATCAATCGGGAGTTCAGGATAAAAATAGTCATACCTCGCTGTGCTGTGCTTAGAGGCTCCGTCGTGTGTGACCCCGTGGACTGTAGCCCGCCAGGCTCCTCTGTTCATGGGATTCTCCAGGCAAGGATATTGAAGCGGGGGGCCATGCCAGGAGATCTTTCTGACTCAGGGACTGAACCAGGTCTCCCACATTGCAGGCAGATTCTCTACTGTCTGAGCCACCAGGGAAGCCTGTCATACACTCACTGCTATACATAAAATAGATAACCAATGAGGACCTCCTGTACAGCACGGGGGACTACGGTCAATACCTTGCAATAACCTGTAATAAAGATTCATGTAAAACTCATATAAAACCGAATCAGGGTCTTCCCCGGCGGTCCAGAGGCTGGGACTCTCTGTTTCCACTGCAGGAAAGGAAGGTGGTCGGGGAACTAATATCCCACATACCAGGTGGCGAAGCCAAAAAAATCTGATTCTCTTTGCTCTACATCAGAAACGAACATAACATTGTAAATTAACAATTTTTAAAACTGGTTAAAAAGCTTTAAAAAGGAACAGTTACCTCTAGAAATTCTACCCAGGTAGTCCCTAGTTTTGTAAGATTTTAAACCAGCCACCAAAACAAACTCAAAGACCGGCAACTGGCAGAAGACGGGGCAGCTCAGGCGGGAGCACAGGTTTGCCCTCTTTCTCTGGTTTCCTGTTCACGGCAGCTTTTCTCTCGCAGATTTTCAGCTTCACTGCCGAAGCTAGAGAGTGATAGTCACTCAGTCGTGTCCAACTCTTTGTGACTCCATGGACTGTAGCCCATCAGCCTGTCCATGGGATCCTGTCCATGGGATTCTCCAAGCAAGATACTGGAGTGGGTAGCCATTTCCTCCTCCAGGGGGTCTTCACCACTCAGGTGTCGAACCCATGTCTCCTGCATTGTAGGCAGACTCTACCATCTTGAGCCTCCAGGGCAGCTCATACAGAAGCTAGGAATGAGCTCTGAATCAGAGACAGGCTTTGCAGGCTGCCAAGGGAATTCCAGCTTTAGAGTCTTTGTTTTTGTGGCCAAAATTTAAATTGGAGCCATTAATGTTCCCATGGAGTCTGTTGTCACTAATTTTTACCATTAATAATCATATCCTCACTGAATTTAATTAAGCACCTCTTAAATGCTACTGGTTTAAATTTAACTTTGATGATTAATATCATTAAAATATTTTATTTCCATGTGAAGAGTTTCCATTTTTTCCATTAATGATGAAGCAGCTTCACATTTGGTGTGGATCCCAGGCTATTATTTCTCTCCCAACCGCAGGTCCCCTCTGAGCCACCACTTAAAGAAATGACCGCTGTTTCAAAACTTGGACAGTGATGTGGGCTTCGCAGCACGTGAGTGGAGTCTGTCTTCTTGGGAGGTCTGAGAGTGACCCAAATGGCCATGTTCTGACCCACACGGGACAGAATGACAACTCTGGGACCCGCTGGATCAACATCAAACACCCAGGGCTCTCCTGACATTGCACCTTGTTTCCCCATAAGTCCTCTGTTATCGTTTTTATCCTGATTTTTCTGTTACAAGGACCTGATTTCACAAAATCCACCATATTCACTTTTCATTAACAGAGAGGCAGAACACAGCAAGGAAATTTACCGAGTATGTGTAATTGTCATGAAGGTGATATTTTTGAGAAATATAATGTTAACAAAATCTTAAACTTCAAAGTTACCTGGTTTTCCAGGTAAGCATGGACATTTTAAAATGTCATGCATTCTAGTATGTATGAGGAGCAACGTGATGCCTCCCCGCCGCTTCAAGAACTATTTCTTCAACAGGATGGAAGCAAAAGGCAAAGTTACTAAATCCAAAAGACTTTAACTTCAGGCTTTGCCCAATAACAGAATGTGACCTGAGTTTACTGACACTGTCACCTACCTAGTCTGCTGTGTTTTCAGATTACACGCTCACACAAGTCAGAGAAGCAAAACGCAGGAGAGCAGTACTGAACGAGCAAATCTCTCGGCCCTGCTTGAAACAAGAAGTATTTCGTGTGTAAATGTTGCGCTTGTCTTTCACTGTTTTAAGATCAAAGATTTAAAATATCTTCCAAATATAAGTATTTTCATTTTAAAAATGACTACTATGCTTTGGTCACTTGCTAAAAATTCAGACTGTACTTCTCCTAAACTTATGATCATGTTAATAATTTGCTTACCATAAAAAGAATAATTACTACAAATGATTGTAAAGCATTGAATAAATAAAGTATCTTCAAGCAATGGTAATGCTTAAAGAAAGAGAAAAAAGACACTACTCCTTCTGTGGCAGTGACTCCCCCAGGTCCTCATTCTGAACGTTGTAAAGTAAAGGGAAGGAATTTATCCTGTCTTTCTAGGAGGGACTGTAGTTTACCCTGGATAATGAGGAAAAGCTCTCCATTATGAAAAATGCAAGCTCTGATAAGTGTAGGACAAAAGATAGGTTTAGGAAACAACCATTTTTCAACTCCCAAAGAAATAACAGATTTGACAAGAATCACCCATGGGTCCAAAACAGTTCAGTGAAAGATGCTGATGAATAGTGACTTACTAATTGTAAATCGTAAAACCAAACCCATACAGTGGGGATCCCATGATCACTGCTTAACCGAGTCATGAGCCCGAGCCCAGTGACAATGTGAAGTAGACAGAACATCCAGGAGGTGTCCTCGCCTGAATCACTCACCCAAACTCCATCAAGCCTGCAGACCAAGGTCATCACTCACCCATTTGCACCTATTTCCCAGCTCCTGCCTGGTATCCAGGTATACTTATGAACAAGAGCCCTTTTTACTCTCACAAATATTCCAGTTTGGACAATAAATTACATGGTTACCTCGTCAAAATCTAACTTCTAATAATCAGGAAATAGAAGTTATAGAAGAAGCCAAAAACAATAAGGAAACAGCAAATACAGAAAGTGGAATATTCTCCCAAAGAATTGGCCTGGTTTCTTCACTGCTTCAGTGTTGTAAACATGGTGGGAAGGCTGGGAACCAGGGCAGGAAGCTTTTGATGAAAGGAACTCAAGGTGCATAATAATCAAAAGGCAATACCTGAACCTCGATTGGAGGTTGGTTTGAAATAACAAAAATGAAAGTTGTTATAGAAGACATAAGGAATAATTGGGAAGATTTGATTCTAGATGTTAGAGAATAATTTCTATTATCTGTGAAATTTATGTGAAAGGGAAAGACTATTGACTACAGATTTGGAAATTTGGTCTTCCCTGATAGTTCGGTGGGTAAAGAATCTGGCTGCAGTGCAGGAGACCCTGGTTCAATTCCTGGATTGGGAAGATCCACTGGAGAAGGGATAGGCTACCCATTCCAGTATTCTTGAGCTTCCCTTGTGGCTCAGCTGGTAAGAATCCACCTGCAACGTGGGAGACCTGGGCTTGATCCCTGGGTTGGGAAGATCCCCTGGAGAAGGGAAAAGCTCCCCACTCCAGTATCCTGGCCTGGAGAATGCCACGGACTGTATAGTCCACAGAGTCACAAAGAATCAGACATGACTGAGAAAGTTTCACCTCACTTTTGGAAACTCACTTAATTCTCATGTGTAACCATTGTTGTTATTCAGTGTCTCACTCATGGCTGACTCTTTGCTACCCCATGGACTGCAGCACACCAGGCTTCCCAATCCTTCACCATCTCCTGGAGTTTGCTTGAACTCTGTTCATTGAGTCTGTGATGCCATCCAACCATCTCATCCTCTGTCATCCTTTTCTCTTGCCTTCAGTCTTTCCCAACATCAGGTTTTTTTTTTTTTTTCCAAGGAGTGAGTTCTTCAATCAGGTGCCAAAGTATTAGAGCTTCAGCTTCAGCATCAGTCCTTTCAATGAATATTCAGGACTGGTCTCCTTTAGGATGGACTGGTTGGATCTCCTTGCAGTCCAAGGGACTCTCAAGAGTCTTCTCCAACACCCCTGTTCACAAGCATCAGTTCTTCGGCGCTCAGCCTTCTTTATGGCCCAACTCTCACATCTGTACATGACTCCTACTTGTAATCATCTGGATCTATATCCGTCACTCAGGCATCACGCAGCCTGAGCAGGACTCCTGGACACACTGCGACTTGGCTCTACCGTTGTGGGGGGGTGCCCCATTGGCCCAGATGGGTAAGCAGATGGCTAACGAGACTGAAGAAATCTCGCCTCCAATTTTTGGATGAGTTGAGAGGTGTTGAAATGCAATCTAGTTGTAGAATCCTCCTGGTCAAGGGTTTTCTTTTGACTGTGTTGAATTCAGCAACTTTTTTTTTAAAACAGAGGCTTCGGATGAATATTGAGAAAATAAGGGCTAAGGAGCGTTAAACCCCCCAAGCTCCAATGCATAATGTAGCTGTCGGGTTAATCCAAAGGACAATCTGAGTGAGTGTGGAGGTGGAGGACCACAAGTCGATATTCCTTTTGACCTCACTTGTGTACCCATGTCTCCATCAGAAAGGACGTTTTCAGGGCAGGAGAGGGCTGAAGGTCAGAGACACAGCTGCTCAACTCAGCCAAGGGCATTGGTCCATTTCTACCCCAGTGAAGACCCCAGTGGCCAGCACAGCCCACACCGGACACCACAGTATGGCAGCCAGTTAGGGTCATGAGCAGTAAAATCACTGCCGGAGAGGCAGTTATTCAGACAACTTGATGACTGGGCACTGTGCAAAGGACAGGAGAGGCGATAGAGCATTTCCAGAAGAAAAGCAAGAGGAGCGTAAAGAGGAGAGATTAGAGAGACGAAGGCGTCGGCAGCCACCCTCCAGAGGGGTGCCTTGCGTCAGGCTGTTCAGAACCACCCCCAGGAAAGGCAGTTCAGGTGCCGCGAGATGACAGGAACAATAGCTGGGAGAGTGGGGGCACAGAGATGCAGAGAGATTAACTCCTTTTCTGACATTGAAATGACAGTTCTGTTTTGACAGAGCTCTAAAATAAGCCGTGTCGCATAAGGCTTTCTTTTATGATAGAGTATCTATATAATTTCAATCTTTTCTATTATAGGGTTGTGTGCCGCTCAAAAACAATAGGCACATTCATGTTTATTCATTAATAATTTTGGAGATCGCTTTCATCAGCACTTTAAGTTCCTCATTCCAGAAAGTTTCACTTACTCTGAATGATTTGTGCAATTCCATGATAAAATCATTACTTCACTTTATGCCCTTTAAAGAGCCATGATGTCTGGCAGAGATCAGTTCTCAGAGGATCTAATTGTTCCAGTGTTAAGCTGCCTTTCTGTTATATGAGGAATTCCTTCCTGTGAGTTTCAAGTGTGTGAGTGTGCACGAACGTGTGTCTATGTGCATGTGAGTGTGTGAAAGTGAGAGTGAGTTGTGGGGGGGTGTGTGTGCAAGTGTAAATGCATGGGTGTGTAAGTGAGTGTGCAGAGTGGAATTGCTTTATAGACATGACATCAGGATGTGGAGGCAGCTTTTGTATCCTCGCTCTCTGCCTCTTACCAGCTTTGAGTCTTTGGGCAGGTTTAAATTTTTGTGACTCTATAAAACAAAAATTCTACCTATTTTATACTACTTTTTGAAAGTAAAATGAGATGATGTGAGTAAGATGTCAGTTCCAATACCTGACCCATAATAAACACAAGAAATTCAAATTACTGTTATTTTGTGAATGTTTCTTTTTCATAGATGTATTTCAGTGTGGAAATCTATCAAACAGGTATTTATTCCATTTTAACATTGGAAAGCTACCTACAGAAGTTAAAACGCAAATGCTAGCCTTTGAGCTACATATCTAAACACCTATCCTTAACCCTCTTTGCAAGTTGGTGGAGACACTCGCTAGTTCAGAAGCAGCTGCCCACTTTCTTACAATCATGGGCAATGGGGTGTGTGCCCCTGCCGAGGCAGAATGGGCAGGGACCGCCCAGGAGGAGCTCCCCCAGCCAGCCTGCTGAGAGCAGCTTCCGCTGGGCTCCAACGATCTGCAGCCGCTTGGTCAGCGGAGGGCTCAGGACCTCGCCGGTGAACTGTCAGGAGGAGGGCGCGGGAGCCACGCAGCCGGCGCATGTGGGGTGTGCCGTGGGGATGTGCCGGAGCCGAGAGCGAAAGCTGGCCTCTTGTCAAAAGACCTTGCGTCATGCTTTTATTTCGGATGACGGGATTTTTGAAACTGTGAAATGGAGTTTTTTTCTTCTTCATAGTGAATCATTTCTTTTTTTAACTAAGGCCTGTGCCTTCTTACAGTTAAGACAGAGAAACAAAGACTGGGAACGGGTAGAGTGAGGGGCGTGATGGTTCTCGGTCACTAAACCACTGCAGAAAAACGGCAGTGAGGTTTCGAACTATCAGCCATGAGTGTCCAAGCCTGAAACTGATTATTCTTGTCAGCACCCCTATCTTTTGGACAGATTTTGTTTTTTAGAGTAATTATAGGCTTACAGAAAAGTTGAGCAGAAAGAACAATGTTCCTTCTATTCCTTTTTCATCTTCCCTTCACATCCTTTCCTGCAACAGTTTGCGTTATTATTGACGTGTTATGTGAGTGCGGCACATGTGTTAACAATTGATGAACCAACACTGATACATTATTACTAACTGAAGTCTGTAGTTGATCCTAGGGATCACTCTTGGTGGTGTACATTCTATGGGTTTTGCCAAATGCAAGTGGTAGGTAATGTCCTGTATCTACCATTGTAATGCCACAGGGAACAGGCTCACTGCCCTAAAAATATTCTGTGGCCCATGTACTCACCCCTTCCTCATCCCAACCCTTGGCGACCATGATCTTTGGTGATCTCCAGTTTTCCCTTTTCTAGAACGTCTTATAGCTGGAATGATACAGCATGTAGCGCCTTCAGCTTCTCTCACTTAGTAACATGCATTTAAAGTTCCTCCATGTTGTTTTATGGTTGATTGCTCATTTCTTTTTAGGACTGAATGTACTAGTTTACATCTTGGTTGGTTCCAAGTTTTAGCAATTAGTAATAAAACTGCTATAGTATCTATGTGTATGTATTTGTGTGAACATAAGTTTTCAACTCATTTCAACTCAATATTTTTTTTTTGAAAAGAACTACCTGAAGTTTCATTAGACCTAAGTTTTGTTTTGTTTTTCCTTCCCTGAAGAGTTTAAAAACTTTCTTTCTTTTTCTGGAGGCAGTAAATAAGAGGTATTTATTGGAAATGAAAAAAAATCTGGACTACTGCATTTAATCGTGTATTGTAATTGTGTTACTCCACTGTTTACACCAGAGACAAATATACAAAGAACATTCAGTTATAACAGATCACACACTAAGATGGTAATTCTTCAAGCCTTTTACATAATGATCAAAACCCAGAGATTGGATTCCACATAATCCAGTCTTAGCCAGAATATTTAATTTACTTCTGTTGCTGTACATGTACTCGGCCATTACTAGGGCTTACAAGTCAACAAGAGGACAAAGAAATGTGCAATGTGCTGATGCGAAAAGTCAGCTGGGTTAACAGGCCTGCAACACGTGACCAAACTTGCTGAAAATTAAAAACACTTTCTGAAAACAGTGTTAATGGCCTAAATATTTTATATACAGTTCATTTACCAAAACAAAATGCATTTAAATAATACAAAGCAACAATAAGTTTCTACCAACTTTATACATAAGAGAGTACAAAATAACTTAGAGTATTTTGCTACTAATATTATCCAGACAGATGGCTGCTATGGGCAGTTATTTGCCTCTTTAAAAGCATGACATCACAGTGCCACAAATGTTAGAAGACACAGATGGATGAATGGATGGATAAATGGATGGATGGACGGATGGATGACGGATGGATGGATGGATAAACTACCACAAAGGTCAGGCAGAAGCCCTGGGAGGGGCCCTCAGCTGGTAAATGATAAAGAGCAGGGTTGCTGGACTGTTTAGTAGGATTACGCTTTTGTTTCGTTTTCAATATTCATTTGCTGCGCCAGGTCTTAGTTGCAGCCTGAGGGATCTTTCGTTGCCACACGTGAGCCTTTGTTGTGGTGTGTGGAGTCTAGTTCCCCAACCAGGGATTGAACCCAGGCCCTCACTGGGAAGGCAGAGCCTTAGTCACTGGACCACCAGGGAGGTCCCCCAAGATTATGTCTAACTCTGTAAGAAACTGTCAAACTGTCTACAAAAGGAGCTGTACCATGCTGGATTCCCATCAGCAATGAATGAGAGTTCCTGCGGCCCCACATTCTTTTTTGAGGTTCACGAGCAACATTTTCTCCAGGTCTTCCGGCAGATACCAATCCACCAGGACGGAACCTTCCCTGGTACTGAAGAGTCCCAGCCCCAACTCTTCCTGACCTTGTTTGATCTTCTTCAAATGGGACTCAAGCAATTCTACCCCCACAGTCCCCTTCCCTTGTCTTGGCCCCATCCAGCCGTACAGTTTCCATCTGAATCCTGGTTGCAGCTATCGCCTCTCACAGACTCGGTCCCCCTTGTCTAGTTCAGTGTCCGTCACTTTCCCACCCTCTGAGCAGCTAACTTGGTCTGCATGGAAAACAAATAAAAACAAAATTATTGGGGATATTTAAACTCATTATGAGGTTGCAAAGTGAATGTTGATTTTCAAGTGCACATCAATTTTTTTTCAAGCTTTAAACTTTTTATTTTGTATTGGGGGTATAGCTGATTCATGAGCTTCCCTGGTAGCTCAGCAGTAAAGAATTTGTTTGCAACACAGGAGCCTCGGGAGACGCAGGCTCAGTCCCTAGGTGGGGACGCTCCCCTGGAGGAGGGCGAGACAACCCCCTCCTGTATTCTCACCTAGAGCATCCCCATGGACAGAGGAGCCTGGGGCGCTACAGTCCTAGGGCTGCAGAGAGTTGGACGTGACTGAAGCAACTTGGCATGCACGCACACATAGCTGATTCACAATGTTGTGGTAGTTTCAGGAGAACCGCAAAGGGACTCAGCATACATACACATGGATCCATAATCCCCTAACTCCCCTCCTATCCAGGCTGGCGCGTAACACTGAGCAGAGTTCCACATTCTATACAGTAGGCTCTTGTTGATTATCCATTTTAAATACAGCAGTGAGTATATGACCTTCCCAAACTCCCTAACTATCCCCTCCCCTAAGCAAACATAACTTCATTTTCTAAGTCTGTGAATCTCTTTCTGTTTTGTAAGTAAGTTCATTTGTATCACTTGCAAGAGCGCATTTCAATAAGTGATTCGGAGTCACTTGCTACTTTTTGCATTTAGCTCTTATTAAAGGTAGTAACAATACCTCTTGTGTGTTATTTAGTGTTCTACCATATCGGAAGCTTGAAGTTTGAATTATTTAATTTTATTCAATTGTATTAATTTCCTTACCTTTGTAAAAAAAGGGGGCCTAAAAACTAAAAAGATGAGAAAGGATTTGCTTGTCAGATGGAACTAGTGGAGTGAGCACACAGCAGGACGTTAATGTGGAAAAGTGGAAAGGGGGGGGGTGAAGGAGGAGAAGGTGGGCATGGGATGGGTTGTTTGATCAACAGTCCCGAGGGCCAGTGAAGTGTCTTCAGTTCAGTTCAGTTCAGTCACTCAGTCGTGTCTGACTCTGTGCGACCTCATGGACTGCAGCACACCAGGCCTCCCAGTCCATCACCAGCTCCCGGAGTCTACTCAAACTCATGTCCATCGAGTCGGTGATGCCATCCAACCATCTCATCCTCTGTCATCTCCTTCTCCTCCTGCCTTCAATCTTTCCCAGCATCAGGGTCTTTTCAAATGAGTCAGTTCTTTGCAACAGGTGGCCAGATTATTGGAGTTTCAGCTTCTACATCAGTCCTTCCAGTGAATATTCAGGACTGATCTCCTTTAGGATGGACTGGTTGGATCTCCTGCAGTCCAAGGGACTCTCAAGAGTCTTCTACAAGACCACAGTTCAAAAGCATCAATTCTTTGGTGCTCAGCTTTCTTTATGGTCCAATTCTCACATCCAAACATGACCACTGGAAAAACCAGAGTCTTAACTAGACAGAAGTGAGTCCTACACAGCTCTGAAGTGTGCTGTTACCTGTCACATGAATTAAAGACACATTTCCCCACCTCTGTTGCCTTCTCTCAGTTCCTCCAGACACCGGTTCATTTATTTCTCATCACCAACCTGGGTTGCTCCCGGCTTTCAAGTTAACTGGTAGTTGGAACTTACTCTTCTGTTCTGATTTCCTCTTCTCTAAAATGAAGGTGGTTGAGTTAGATGGACTCTTTCATCACTCCTGGTTCTTAGCGTTTTTTTTTCAGAGTCTTTAAACTGGCCCATCAACAGTCAGCTCAAGGTTTGTAGAGCACTGAGTGTGAGATTTCTTTAAACCAACAGTCTCACTGTGCCCCAGGGCTCTCCTTGTGCTTCTGGGAAAGAAATCTTCTTTCCTGAGAAGAATCTTCTCTTCTATGATCAATGCACACCACTGCTTTAGAAATCAGGCTTTAAACAGAATTATCACACTTCTAAAAAACCTTGGTAGGAGAGATGACCCCATTTTTAGTGCACACACAGCTGTTTCTTAATGTTATTCATTCATTCTGTAGGAATGGTATGAATGAGTAAAGCTGCACCACATTACATGCTCGGGTAAAGGATAAAAATCTAAGCCATCTGTTCCTGACCTTCAAAGAGGATATATCTTCCTAGGGCTGATAGAAGGCACATCAAAAACCATGAGTAAAGTTACGACTGTGCAGTAACTCACAATATATTCTGTAACAATCCCTGGGGTCTGCGTAGCTGGACGGTCATGATAAGATGCTCTCCTCTGGGTTTTTTTTTAAATCTCTAGTAAAGCAGCTACTCACCAAGCCCTTGCTAATGGAATACACTATTTCGGGTTGCCAGGTAGCCATAAAGTGGTCACTGCCTTCAAGATGGCATGATTTTATAGAGTATGCAAATTATTTACTCGTTAATTTATGAGCAAGAAAGTGGGTGTGGAACATCAGAGTATGACAAAGTCAGTATTACAAAGCCGCAGCAGCATGAAAGCAGCAGCGCACTAAAATCTGTGTTTGTGTAGGTCATTTTGTTCTCTTTGTATTCAGCGGCATTTTAAAACTGTACATAGTTCACATAAAAAATTGAGCTTGGCTTTTGCAATCTGGCTGCACGATTTCCTGCTCCACATGATGAGTATTAGTTAGGTCGAGAAGCATCCGTAGAAGCCGAGGCACTGAAGCAGTAAGTGCGTCACTGGGCACGCAATAAGACGTGGTTCTTGATGTCCTGAATAACGTCTCAGTTTCAGAATTAGTTTATGATGGATGCTGTGTTACGTGTGGACGCAGGGGAAACATGGTGAATTGAGTTAGCAGAGTTCCAAGTTCCACAGGAAATGTTAGAGGAGGGTTGGGTAATTGAGTCCAGTGTTCATCTCTGAAGGTCAGGTGAAAAACAATGAAACCGTATTGATCTTTAACTCTGCGTGTGACACTTGTACACATCTGAACTGCCTTAGGGATCAATAGGGCTCAATCTATTTTTAGGCAGTTTGTAACAGGCTTGATTGGACTTCCCACACCTTGGCCCCGCTCTGGACCCTCTGGCTAGGTTACAGAGTGATTTTCAATTAGGATGATCAAATAAATTTCTGTGCATTGAAGTAAGGGGGTGTGTCTGTGGCAAGGCCTGTAAGGCAGGCTTAAATTAGCAATATAATTTTTCTGAAGCAATAAATCAAATTCATGAAGAGGCTGACAGGAAAATCCCAGAAGACAATTAACTTGTCAGTGATTCACATGGCTTAGTCCTTTTACAGAGCTATATGCTAACTTTGTGATTAAATTTTGAATTATTAAGAAACTTTTGATTTAAGAGTTCAAAGTGAACATACTTTAATTACAACTTTCAGATTACACTTAGCTTAGACAGCAAATTAACTACCTTAATTCCCCATTCTTGAGTAGTTCTCCCTTCTGTAGACTTTTTGTTTTGTTTTGTTTTTGCCCTTGATTTGGGGCATTGTGTTATTTTCTATAGCTGGTGTAAAAAATAACCAAAAATGTAGTGGACAAAGATGACATAAAAGCCTTATCTTGCAGCTTTGTAAATTACACATTCAACACAAGTCCCTCTGTGTTGGGTAAATCAAGGTGTTAGTAGAAAGCATTTCTTTTGGAGCCTTTTCTTTCTTGGATTTTCCAGTTTCTACAAATTGTCCACATTCATTGGCTTGTGGCCTCTTCCTCCATCTTCAAAGCAGCAGCATCTGTCCAAGTCTTTCTCATGTAATATCACCTCCTCTTCTACAGCCAAATCTCTCTCTGCTTCTACTTCTATTTTGCCTCCCACTTTTAAGGTCCCCTGTGATTACATTAGAGCTTCCCTGATGGCTCAATGGCAAGGAATCTGCCTGCCAATGCAGGAGATGTGGGATGGATTCCTGGGTTGGGATGATCCCCTGGAGAAGGAAATGGTAACTGACCCTAGTAGTCTTCTCTGGGAAATCCCATGGACAGAGGAGCCCTGCAGGCCACAGTCCATGGGGTCACAGAGAGTCAGACACAACTCAGTAACTAAATAGCAACAAGTGGGCTCACTTGATAAATCCAGGATGATATCCCCATCTTAAGATCTGCAAGTTAATTATACCTTCATAGACCCTTTTGCACATAAGGTAACAATCTCAGTTTCCAGAAATTAGGACTTAAGCATCTTTTGGAAGGGGGCCTTATTCTGCTGACCACAGGCTCTCACCAAAATAGGATGCTTAGTGGGTGTGTATTTCATGTTCTCCAACACACAAAGTTTTGAAAGGATAATATCATTATTGTCTTTACATCTCTCCTAATTCTTTTTGCTCCTTTTGCACTGATACCTAGTCTTGGGGCGGAGTGCACCAGATAAGAAACAGCAAGACATCAACCAGAGTTGAACCTGCCTATGGTCAGACACCAAACAGATACAGGAAGTTAAACAACAAGCAGATGCTGACTAGAGAGACAGTGTCAGATGTTATATTAAATATGCAGAAGGGTTGATCATCAGATGCCTCTGTCAAGGTCCAACCACAGCCGAGGCCAGTGCAGGCAGGTGAAGCTCGGTGCTGCCTCCTGCACACAGTCTCAGCAGCTACTTATCACAAGGTTTTGGTGACTACAGAGAGCACAGAGACGGTCTCATAAATTCTCAGAGATGATGCTTTCCTCTTGCGTGAACTTTGTTAAACACCAGGGACCTGGCTTTCGAGCTTGTCACTTTGTTCTCCATCTTCCTGAGAACCTCGTGTCAGATGGCATTTGTTGGGCACCTGCAGAACTGTGCTATTTTACTTCACCATTTTCCACTTATAACTTTCATAGGGATTCTTTTTTTACCCCCTGTAACACAGGCTCTAATGTATTATCTGGAAAACACAGCAGTTCAAATTAATCACATGAGGGGGTTATTAACTCTTCTCTTATGATATATTCATTTTGGTTTGGTGTAAAGATAATTGTTACAAACTCATTTTTGTCACTTTACTAGATTCAACATCTCTATTAATTACTTTCCATACTGGGATTCATTAAGCATGAAAAGTTCAATTACATTTTGAAAGAAAATGACTGGCCTTTCTGAGTATTAAAGACTATTATATTTTATTGCACTTTCACACTGAATGCTTAGGCAAAAAAATTACTAGGAATTATTATTTTTATTATTTGTTAAATTTCATTGTATTTAGACAAACTCGAGGCACTTTACAATTGGATTCAAACCTGTACCACTTAAAGATTTAAATGTGAATAATCTGAGAAGGGAAAAAATTGAATATATGGAGAGGGCATGGCAATCCACTCCAATATTCTTGCCTAGAATCCTCTGGATTGGCTTCCCTGGTGGCTCAGAGGTTAAAGCGTCTGCCTCCAATGCGGGGGACCCGGGTTCGATCCCTGGGTGGGGAAGATCCCCTGGAGAAGGAAATGGCAACCCACTCCAGTATTCTTGCTTGGAGAATCTCATGGACTGAGGAGCCTGGTGGGCTGCAGTCCATGGGGTCACAAAGAGTCGGACACGACTGAGTGACTTTACTTACTTACTTACCTATTTAGAATCCTCTGGACCGAGGAATCTAGAGGGCTACAGTCCATGGAGTCACAAGGAGTCAGTCATGACAGAAGTGACTTAGCATGCAGCAGAGGATGTAAAAGGCAATAAGACATTCAGACTTGAGGCAAAAACAGGCATCTGTCCTCAGAAAGAGAACTTATTCCAAGTAGCACAGAGTCTCGCATACCAGGTAAACACAAAACTCCAAATCCTTTCTGTATAATAGCTGTTTTGCTGTATCTGAATAACAACACCTGTGTCATCTTTGCTTTGGCCTTGGTTGATCGTCTTTCCCATGCAAGTGGAGATTTTCCCGGTATTTGAGTGCTGAGCAATTTTGGATTGGGTCCCACTCCCGAGTCTTGCTCCAAGCAATGGGAGGACAGGAAGAGAAGAGGCGGCAGGAGCAGTCTGCCTCACTCTCGGATCCCAGTTCCGTGGTGGGTAGGCTGGCGAGCCCCTGTCCAGGACCTTCCCCTGAGCTGACAGCAGGGCTGAGGGAGGGTCTTTAGAACAAGGGAGACTTGGACAAGTCTTGTAGATGGAAAAGAAAGAGCCAGAGGAAGACAGGCATTGACATGGGAGGGAGAGGATGATGGAAGGAGCCGTGTCAGAGGAGGTGGTAGAGAAGTTCTGGAATAATTTGAAGTTCCCTACTTCGCCACGATACGCTTCTCTGATTTCCTCTGCTCGTGTTTTACCTTCTCGATGGAATAGATGCTTCCTCTTTGCTCTGCCAGATTCCACTCACCTCCAGGAAGTTGTCACTGAACACCCCCTCCTCCAGCCCTGAAAAAGCTAGGTGTCCCTGCCAGGCATGCCCCTTAAAAGAGTGTTTCTCTACCTTCAAGCTCACCAGAGCTGCTTATAGTTGTCTGTCTGTATTCTTACCTGTGAGTCCCTGTGGGCAAGAACCCTGTCCTATTCAGTTCTCTGTCAACATCACTATATATTAACGTTTATGCATATGTGCTCAGTGGTTCAGTCGTGTCCAACTCTGCGCCCCATGGAGGATAGCCCAGCAGGCTCCTAAGTCCATGGGGCTTTTCAGGCAAGAATACTGGAATACGTTTCCTTCTCCAGTGGCTTGAACCTCCATCTCCTGCATCGGCAGGCAGAGTCTTCACCAGTGAGTCATGTATATATGTACATGTTTGTTGACGGAATAATACAAGAGCAAATTTGGCAGGGGTGAGATGGTATCAAGTAGCAGGTGAGATAGTTGTGGTGCACTGAGAATGTGCTGAGTTCTGAAGGCTGGAGCTGATGTTTCCTCATGTGCTTATAAGGTCTTCCAATGCAGTAGACTTGGCAGGTCAAGATGAAGGTCATATGAGTTCTTAAAAATCATTTATTCAAAGTTAGAACTCTTGATGACTCACTTCTGGGTAAGTGAAATGATGCTGAGGGCCAGAAAGAAGTCAGCAAAAAGGGTGGAGTGGAATACTGCAAGGAAGGCCCTGACCTCATCCTGGAGGGAGGTGGGAGCAGGGCAGGACATCGTAGGGAACGTCACAGATGATGAAGAGGATGGAAGAAGTGGGTGAGAATGAAAGATCGGCATTCTACATGACAGGTTACATAGAGTGAGGGTGGTGGGAAAAGGCCTGGTTAGGTTCTGCATACCTCAGGAGACCAGCAGGGCGTGACCCATGCTCTGTGACTATGCATGGGCCGTGCGGGGCATGGGCAGCCGTGAGTTCAGTTCAGTCAGTCGCTGAATTGAACTGAACTCAGTTGCTCAGTCGTGTCCAACTCTCTGTGACTCCATGGACTATAGCATGTCAGGCTTCCCTGTCCATCATGAACTCCCGGAGCTGACTCAATCTCATGTCCATCAGGTCGGTGATGCCATCCAGCCATCTCATCCTCTGTCGTCCCCCTCTCCTCCCGCCTTCAATCTTTGTCAGCAACAGGGTCTTTTCCAATGAGTCAGCTCTTCAATCAGGTGGCCAAAGTATTGGAGATTCAGCTTCAGTAGTACACTGGAGGGTAGCTAATGGTCCTTTCTAGGCAAGTCAGAGCTGTGTCTATGTGGGAAGGTGGGAGGTGAAAGAAACACACAGGATGGAACCCACCCTGCATTGTGACAGTGGAAAGTGAGTTCAGATCTGCTAGAGGTCCAGGGAGGTACACAGTGGCTTTGGAGACAACCCAGAAATCTGTCAACAGGAGGATGGAAGAATAAAAATTGTTTATTCACAAAATGGAACATTTGGCAGAAGTGAAAATGGCTATGTCATCTACATGCTACCAAATGGGTGAATTTAGAAACAAAATGCTAAGTGAAAGCTGACATATTGTAAACATGTGACATGGTTTGCTGAAATCCCAAACCAAGCAAAGCTAAAACATAGACATGAGAAATACGTATGTGATAAAAAACCGTGGTTTTTTAAATTTTTTATTATTTATTTATTTATTTTTAATTTACAATACTGTATTGGTTTTGCCATACATTGAAATGAATCCACCACGGGTGTACATGAGTTCCCAATCTTGAACCCCCCTCCCACCACCCTCCCCATATCATCTCTCTGGGTCATCCTCGTGCACCAGCCCCAAGCATCCCATATCCTGTATCAAACATAGACTGGCGATTCGTTTCTTATATGATATTATACATGTTTCAATGCCATTCTCCCAAATCATCTCACCCTCTCCCTCTCCCACAGAATCCAAAAGTCTGTTCTATACATCTGTGTCTCTTTTGCTGTCTCGCATACAGGGTTATCATTACCATCTTTCTAAATTCCATATATATGTGTTAGTATACTGTATTGGTGTTTTTCTTTCTGGCTTACTGGCTTACTTCACTTACTTTGTCAGAAACAGGCTTACTTCACTCTGTATAATCAGCTCCAGTTTCATCCACCTCATTAGAACTGATTCAAATGTATTCTTTTTAATGGCTGAGTAACACTCCATTGTGTATCTGTACCACAGCTTTCTTATCCATTCATCTCTGATGGACATCTAGGTTGCTTCCATGTCCTGGCTATTATAAACAGTGCTGTGAAGAACATTGGGGTACACGTGTCTCTTTCAATTCTGGTTTCCTCAGTGTGTATGCCCAGCAGTGGGTTTGCTGGGTCACAACGCAGTTCTATTTCCAGTCTTTTTAAGGAATCTCCACACTGTTCTCCATAGTGGCTGTACTAGTTTGCATTCCCATCAACAGTGTAAGAGAGTTCCCCTTTCTCCACACCCTCTCCAGCATTTATTGCTTGTAGACTTTTGCATCACAGCCATTCTGACTGGTGTGAAATGGTACTTCATTGTGGTCTTGATTTGCATTTCTCTGATAATGAGTGATGTTGAGCATCTTTTCACGTGTTTGTTAGCCATCTATATGTCTTCTTTGGAGAAATGTCTATTTAGTTCTTTGGCCCATATTTTGATTGGGTCATTTATTTTTCTGGAATTGAGCTGCATAAGTTGCTTGTATATTTTTGAGATTAGTTGTTTGTCAGTTGCTTCATTTGCTATTATTTTCTCCCATTCTGAAGGCTGTCTTTTCACCTTGTTTATAGTTTCCTTTGTTGTGCAGAAGCTTTTAATTTTAATTAGATCCCATTTGTTTATTTTTGCTTTTATTTCCTGTATTCTGGGAGGTGGATCATAGAGGATCCTGCTGTGATTTATGTCGGAGAGTGATTTTGCCTATGTTCTCCTCTAGGAGTTTTACAGTTTCTGGTATTATGTTTAGATCTTTAATCCATTTTGAGTTTATTTTTGTGTATAGTGTTAGAAAGTGTTCTAATTTCATTCTTTTACAAGTGATTGACCAGTTTTCCCAGCACCACTTGTTAAAGAGATTTTCTTTAACCCATTGTATATTCTTGCCTCCTTTGTTGAAGATAAGGTGTCCATAGGTGTGTGGATTTATCTCTGGGCTTTCTATTTTGTTCCATTGATCTATATTTCTGTCTTTGTGCCAGTACCATACTGTCTTGATGACTGTGGCTTTGTAGTAGAGCCTGAAGTAGGCAGGTTGATTCCTCCAGTTCCATTCTTCTTTCTCAAGATGGCTTTGGCTATTTGAGGTTTTTTGTATTTCCATACAAATTGTGAAATTATTTGTTCTAGCTCTGTGAAAAATACAGTTGGTAGCTTGATAGGGATTTCATTGAATCTGTAGATTGCTTTGGGTAGTATATTCATTTTCACTATATTGATTCTTCTGATCCATGAACATGGTATACTTCTCCATCTATTAGTGTCCTCTTTGATTGCTTTCATCAGTGTTTTATAGTTTTCTATATATAGGTCTTTAGTTTATTTAGGTTGATATATTCCTAAGTATTTTATTCTTTTCATTGCAATGGTGAATGGAATTGTTTCCTTAATTTTTTTTCTACTTTCTCATTATTAGTGTATAGGAATGCAAGGGATTTCTGTGTGTTGATTTTATATCCTACAACTTTACTATATTCATTGATTAGCTCTAGTAATTTTCTGGTGGAGTCTTTTAGGGTTTTCTATGTAGAGGATCATGTCATCTGCAAACAGTGAGAGTTTTACTTCTTCTTTTCCAATTTGGATTCCTTTTATTTCTTTTTCTGCTCTGATTGCTGTGGCCAAAACTTCCAGAACTATGTTGAATAGTAGCGGTGAAGGTGGGCACCCTTGTCTTGTTCCTGACTTTAGGGGAAATGCTTTCAATTTTTCACTATTGAGGATAATGTTTGCTGTGGGTTTGTCATAAGTGAGTGAGTGAAGTCACTCAGTCATGTCTGACTCTTTGTGACCCCATGGACATAGCCCACCAGGCTCCCCCGTCCATGGGATTCTCCAGGCAAGAATACTGGTGTGGGTTGCCATTTCCTTCTCCAGGGTTTGTCATATATAGCTTTTATTATAAAACCATGTTTTTTTTAAAAGAAGACAATGATCAGCCCAAATTTCAGAAACCAAGGCCTTCTGGGGAGAAGGTGGAAATGGGGAGGGGAGAGAGCAGGCCAGAGCTGCGATGCCAGTGGAGGCCTGTTCCCATTCTGTGTTTGATGCTGACTCACAGTGTTCAGTTTATTCTCATGCTTCATAACTTACCACTGTGCTTTATACAGATAGTCTTTTGTAAGCATTAAACATTGAACAACAATAAATGAAAATGCCCTGGGGGAATGAACCTTCTCTGTCTTAATCCATCTTTCAAGTCCTTTTGCACAGCCGGCCATCTCCCTAGGCTATAGCTTGATCATAACAGGAGAGCACCCACCTGCTTTTTACAGAAAACTCACCAGATTTATCTTCTTGCTTAAGAGAATTCAGAATCATCTGTTATCCTTCCTAGAGGCAGAGTGCTGTTGGTAGCAAAGATGAGGCTCTGGCTGTCTTCTTATGGGTTGCATGATCAGTGTCCTGTTTTAACCATTCCTTAGAAAAGGGTCATTCATGAAAACTGCAACAATACAGAGAGAAAGCAATCAACTCATTCCTCGGGAGGAAAACCAGTCCCCTGCCTCCCTTGAAACCCCGCAGTCTTTGTTCTCGCTCTCGCCCCCACAGATACATACACGCCCACTGTAGGAAGGTAGCTTTCTTGCTACTCGAGTGTCCCATCCTCCACCCCAGCACCGCGCGTCAGTCCCATGGAGGGGAGTGAGATCTGTGCCCAACACTGCTCTTCAGAAAACTGCAGAACACCAGCCACTGACATGTGCTTTGAAGATGACAGGGGAGCAGGACCCAGATTCTCCTTCCCCTGCCTCCCTGCTTCATACCTGCCGCTCCTTATTTTTAAAATGGAGAGAATGGGAGGAACAAACCCACACATACACATGGTTCATTTTGTTATATACATCTGTACATGGAGAGAAAAATCTTAGTTGGAAAAAACATCCAGGAGACTTAGGATCTGGTGCTGATCTGATTAAACCTTGGGTAGCTTTTCACCCTCCGTGAATCTCAGTTTCCAAGTCTTAAAAGGATCCCTGCCCGGCTCTCCACCTCTCCACTTTGATAACTTGCCTGTGAATTTCTCAGGGATCAGTCACATGGCCTCCTCAATGTTTCACAGCTGAATACAGGCCCTTGTGGATGGAAAGGAGGGAGGGAGTGGTGAAGACAGAAGCTGGAGGAGGGAAGAGGGTAGTTAACTTCAGACTGTGGAGAAAAGCAATGCGTGGAAAGGCTTTGGGAACTCCAGAGAGCTCGCAAAGTTAAAGTGAGTAATGCCATTGCAAAGGGCAATCACTGGTAATAATTACTATATGTACATAAAGAATAATCCGCTGTTTTGTAAGGAGTTAGAGTGAAAGCAAGTATTTTATATTTATGAACCAATCATTCACCTTGTATATTTTACTGCAGTAGTTTCAATTCATAGAAATGAGCAAAAACAGCCAATGACTGTACCAACTTTTGAACCTGTTGGACATATTTGGACATCACTGTGATTCACCAGGAGAAAACAGAAGCAGAGATGTCCTCAAATTTTCTTACATTTTAGCCTTTTTATACTTTAGAAAGATTTAAATATGTGCTACACATATGCATAATTAGTAAAAAAAAAACTACTTGGTTTATAAAATTAACAAGAATCCTTCTAAAAATAAGTTTATTCTAATTAGTGCAAATCTCACAGCTACTTCTAGTCAATACTATATTAGAGGTTCTAGCCGGAGCAAGTAAAATGAGCCATAAAACTTTGAGAAACAGTTTGAGTATTTTCTGCTCATCAAGTAGGGTATTTTGAAAATAGTTAATAAATGAAAGCACCTGAATACTATTGGAAAATTTCTCTGATTTTTTCTGACACATCCAGCTGGTAAAATTATTTGAAGACATTGCCAGTGTAGAAGCTGATTAAATGTGTTATTCAAATGAATTTTATAAGAATATGAAACTATCCTTTTCTGAAAGTAGTATAAACATTGGCCACTTTTTCTTTTCTCTTGAAAATTAAGTTCAAGTCTTAATAATACTAGTTAAAATTTGAAAGTCAATTAATTTTGTATTTTTGTTAACTATATGAGCTTTACAGGCTTACTTTATTTTTTTACACTATGACCAAGTAGAATTTATTCCTGGAATTTGAGAATCAGTCAAAAAAATTAATCAATGTGATAAGTTACCTTAATAGAATGAAGGGGAAAAAAATCATTTCAGTTGATGCAATATAAGAATTTGACAAACTTCCACATCCTTTCATAATACACTTAATGAAGTAGAAATAGAAGGAAACTTACTATGATAAAAGTCTGTATATGAAAAACCCATGGCTAGCAACATATTCAGCAGCAAAAGACTAAAGCTTTCCCCATGGAATCAGGAACAGTGCCCACTTTTGCCACTTCTAGTCAATATATTAGATGTTCTGCAAGAAAAAAGCATTCAAATTAGAAAGGAAGAAATAAAATTATCTCTATTCACAAACAACATGATCTTTTATCTAGAAAATGCTAGAGATTACACACATGAAGTTAGAGCTAATAAATGAATTCAGCAAAGTTCCAAAATACAAAATCAACACGCAAAAATCAGCTGCATTTCCATACTAGCAATGAACAACCCAAAAAGATAATTAAGAAAATATTTCCATTTACAGTCTTACTTTGTTGTTCAACTTCTAAGTCACATCCAACTTTTTGTGACCCCATGGACTGCAGCACGCCAGGCTTCCCTGTCCTCCACTACCTCCTGGAGTTTGCTCAAACTCGTCAATTGAGTTGGTGATGCCATCCAACCGTCTCATCCTCTGTCACCTCCTTCTCCTCCTGCCCTCAATCTTTTCCATCATCAGTGTCTTTTCCAATGAGTTGGCTTTTCATATCAGGTGGCCAAATTATTGGAGCTTCAGCTTCAGCACTGGTTCTTCCAATGAACATTCAGGGTTGATTTCCTGTAGGACTGACTTGTTTGATCTCCTTGCTTACAGAGGACTCTCAAAAGTCTTCTCCAACACCACATTTCAAAAGCATCAATTCTTCAGTGCTCAACCTTCTTTATGGTCCTACTCTCACATCCCTACATGACAACAGGAAAAACCATAGCTTTGACCAGATGGACCTTTGTCGGCAAAATGATGTCTCTGCTTTAAAGTGATGTCTCTGCTGTTGTTTAGTTTTGTCGAGCTTTCCTTCCAAGGAGCAAGCGTCTTTTAATTTCATGGCTACAGTCACCATCTGCAGTGATTTTGGAGCCCAAGAAAATAAAGTCTCTCACTGTTTGCAATTTTTCCCCTTCTATTTGCCATGAAGTGATGGGACCAGATGCCATGATCTTAGTTTTCTGAATGTTGAGTTTTAAACCAGCTTCTTCACTCTCCTCTTTCACCCTTGTTAAGAGGCTCTTTAGCTCCTCTTCACTTTCTGCCACTAGAGTGGTATCATCTGCACATCTGAGGCTGTTGATAGTTCTCCTGGCAATTTTTAATAGGCTTTAATAAGCTTATTAAAGGCTTACTTTAATAACTGACTTTAAAGGATAAACCAAAATGCTTAAAACTGCTTCAACAAAATGATTCATTTTTGATCATTTTTATTCTTTCTATTAATCAGTAGCAGTTAATAAAATGTGGGCATCGATATTAGGATTTTTTTTCCTAATGTACCCAAAATAAGATTTTATTTTACCATTAAAGGTGCAAAAAGTATTTTTTCCTCAACAAATTAGGTTTTACATCTGCAGAGTGGTTTGTACATTTCATGAATGGGGAGGGGTTGAGTCACAGGAAGCAGGCTTGTTTTCAGCTGATGACCTTTGAAAGTTCATGAACAGCAAATATTCTTCCTGTCGCCAAAATAATGGATGATTTCAAAGTCAGGGTGTTAAATGGTTGCTAAGGAAGTGTTACGGTGGAAGGCATTGTGCTGCCCAAGTGGTTGTTATGGCCACTCCACGAGTTAGGAAGACGTCAGCTCTTCTGCAGGGGTTGGAATTCTACCTGGTATCCGCTCCACACCAGTGATTACCATTCTTATTGTAGCAACAAGCCAGTCCTGAAAATGGCTTTCAATGCTTCTCTTTTGTTTCCCATTAACTATATTCTCGATAATACTGTTGAGATAAACTAGAAAAGAATTTCCACTTGGCCGGCTGGAAGCATTCACGTTTGCATTTAGTGGAATGTGGATTGTTTCCAGAGACGGGCGGTCACTCAGCCTGACACTGTTTCACAGGCTGCTGGTGGTCTTCTTAATTTTTCTCTTCTAAATGATGAGATGGAGAGAAGCCAGAAGTCAAGTTCCTAGCCTCTCATTGTCCTCAGAATCATGGCCATGCTGAGTCATGCCCAAAGTGAGAAGTATTAAAGAAACAAAAAAATTTAAAACAGAAAAATAAAGATAGTAATAAAGCATAGAGCTGTATTCCAGCCATCCAGAATTGTGAGTTGTCATTTTGTCACATTAGCTTCTAAGTAACAATCTTTTCCTTTCAATTCAGTACAGTTCAGTTCAGTTCAGTTGCTCAGTCATGTCCGACTCTTTGTGACCCCATGAATCGCAACACACCAGGCCTCCCTGTCCATCACCAACTCCCGGAGTTCACTCAGACTCACGTCCATTGAGTCCGTGATGCCATCCAGCTATCTCATCCTTGGTCGTTCCCTTCTCCTCCTGCCCCCAATCCCTCCCAGCATCAGGGTCTTTTCCAATGAGTCAACTCTTCGCATGAGGTGGCCAAAGTACTGGAACTTCAGCTTTAGTATCATTCCTTCCAAAGAAATCCCAGGGTTGATCTCCTTCAGAATGGACTGGTTGGATCTCCTTGCAGTCCAAGGGACTCTCAAGAGTCTTCTCCAACACCACAGTTCAAATGCATTCATTCTTTGGCGCTCAGCCTTCTTCACAGTCCAACTCTCACATCCATACATGACCACAGGAAAAACCATAGCCTTGACTAGATGGACCTTAGTCAGTAAAGTAATATCTCTGCTTTTGAATATACTATCTAGGTTGGTCATAACTTTTCTTCCAAGGAGTAAGCATCTTTTAATTTCATGGCTGCAGTCACCATCTGCAGTGATTTTGGAGCCCCAGAAAATAAAGTCTGACACTGTTTCTACTATTTCCCCATCTATTTCCCATGAAGTGATGGGACCAGATGCCATGATCTTCGTTTTCTGAATGTTGAGCTTTAAGCCAACTTTTTCACTCTCCTCTTTCACTTTCACAAGTGAAGGAAAAAGTAGCTTTTTCTTTCAAGTAAAGGAAGGATTATCAGTAAGACTGAGAGTTCTTTCTGCCAGCTCTTTCCCAGACTCTCCAGAGCAATGACTATAGGGAATTTGGTGTATGATTCTCCAGGCCATTCTACTAAACGGTTGCATATTCACAGGGTATAATAATTAGTCAATCTATGTGTGTTTTAAAAATATACCAAAAAAACACATATTTATTTCTGTATGTTCCTACAGTTTGCTTTCTCCCCTCAACATTCTCTTAAGGATAGACAATTCTAATTTCTATGGTTGCAAATCTATTCCTAAGAATCTTGCTATTTAATAGTTATTTTTAGAGTGAAATTAAGATGAAAAGAAAGAACAAAATTTAAAGATAATCTCATCCGTGTCACATCCATCTACCTTCACCCTTGCAGAAGTTCTTTCACTTTACTTTGACATTTTACTTTCCTTTTTTCTTTCTATCCCACTTTCAGAGGAAGAGAATGTTAAATTACAAAGGTCTCCATTTATTGGAGGTTTTTTAAGAGATTGGTTACAAGTGACTTTCCCCGACAATTGAAATGCCAGATCTTCTTTGGATGGTAGTCTTTCTGAAATAATGTCTTAAACACATCTTAGCCTTAAACATACAAATAGAAAACAAACAACCCCTGCAATCTTGTTGAATATGTTTGCTGAATCATATGATTTAAGACTTTCCGAGGCTGAGGGCTGTTGCACTAACGGTCCCACATGATTTTTTTTTCTTATATCTAGATTTTATGGTATTTCTGTCCATTTACTTAGTGTCACATTGACAAAGACATTTTTGTTCTCATCCTTGGTTAAGATTCTGGAAACCCTCTCCTTCCTGATTCTTAATAAACCATTCTTAATAACTTGGAAAATTTAACCATAAATTAATAAACCCAAACTAGCCTTCTATGTGTGGGGAACTCCTTAAGAGCATAAATTTGTGTCATGTGCCTCTTTCTTATTTTTGGTTCTTGGGTGTGTCCTGGTCAAAATACTAAAGTTGAAGATCTGAACTTTTCTTTGTGGGAAGAAAAAAGAAATATTTTAAAATGAGAAATGCTTTTGGTTTTTTTAAGTTAATGCTTTTATTTGAGAATATGAAAAAAGTGATGAAGCAATAGGGAACAAGTTGTCATCACAAACAATAAGGACAGCTTTTCAAATGCTACCTCTCATAGCAACATGGGGCAAACTTTCTGCTGAACATTACTTCAGATGTGGAAACTTCTGAGAGGACTCACAGCAAAAATGTTCATTTCTCAAATTAAAAAAAATAATAAATATTTTCAAGAAGAAAAAATGATCATCTCTTCTGCCAATGATGGAAGAGACCAGTTGTGCATGGGCATATTTTAATATAATGACTTGTGCTGTTTTAGAAATAAGTAAAAGCTCATTAATTTGAATCTGAAGTAATAAAAAATGAAAATTCAGAGAGATACGTGCTTTCACAGATCATTTTGCCTATTAAAAAAATGATTTGGCCCAGGGAAAAATGATAGAGGTGAGTTTGCTGAAAGATCTGTTTTCTAAGGATGAAGAACTCACTTAACTTATTTCCATGGAAATGATGATTGGTGCACAGGCTGGTCCAGGAAGGTGTGTGCTTTGCTGGGCTAGGGGCCAGAGTCCAGGTCACAGGGAGAGCTGCGGAACATCCCAGCGTTGTTGCTTCTTTGTTTACATATATAATTTTATTACTTTTCAAAATTTTTAATTGAAGGATAATTGCTTTACAAAATTTTGTGGTTTTTTTGAATAGTCTGTCTTTCAGACTTTTCACTCTGTCCAAGTCTTTGTTCCCCGTCAAAACCAATCAGCACCATCTCTCTTCAGTTATTGAATGAAAAAAGGAGTCGGAGCCCTTGCGTCCTCTCCTCCCCCGCCCCCGTTTGTTTTCCCAGCTAGATTCATCTGGAAAGCAGAGTGCTAACTAAAATACACAACAAAAAATGGTCATAACGGTTAGATCGTAAAGTTAGAAAGGGACCCTAGATGTCACCCAGCCAACCATATTAGATGAGGTGAGGAGCCCCCTGATGGAGAACCTCCCCGGGAGGTCCTGCTGCTCCCCGGAAAAGCGGGCTCCCCCACCACAGGAAGGACCAGGGCTTCAGAAGGAGCGAGTGGAAACCGGCAGAGGAGGGGCTCCAATGTCGGACGTGATGCGATGTTAAAACAAGACACCCGGGAAGCAGCGGAGTTTCGAAAGAGGAGTTAAAGGTTAAAGGGTTGGGTTTCTTCTTGCTCTTTGTTAGGGCTTTACTGCAGCAGAAGATGGATATGAAAATGTTGAAGAACATTAAAGGCGCATTTAGCCTAATTACGTTGCACAATAACTAAAGCGCATTCTGTTTGAACACGAAAAAAAAAAAATCCCTATAAAATAGTAGTTTCCTCTTCAGACTTTTTTCAAACTGCACAATGCTTTATTGTTTATTCTTGCCAATGGGACTAAAAGCAGTTTGTATTATTTTTTTAAAAAATATTATCAGAGTTAAACATCATTCCAGTTTCACAGAAATATGAATATTTAAGGTAGATGTTTTAAAGAGGTATTTTCAAACACAGCTAAATACATACACTGGTGTGAATGTTCAGCTTCAGGAGAGGGCTCAAGGAAACTTTTGAAGGCAAACCCAGCAGTGCTGCAGACCTTGGCTCAGAACCCCACCAGCTATGGGTCCTCCAGCCCAGGCCGCGGCCGGTCCCGTGGACACACAGCCCTGCAGGCGCTGCAATCAACCAGCTGTGGCTGTGGTTAGACCCTGCGTGCTCTTCTAGTGCAGGCAGAGGTTGCACCATCCATGAACTTCCCAGAACGGCCACCAGCTCACAACCTAGAGCCTAATGAGGTAGGAGAGATAAGCAGGGCTTCGAAGTTGTTTAGTTTGCTTCTTAAAAAAAACAAACAACAACAAAAAAAAACCTGGATATTTGATATCCAGTGAGATCAGGATCTTAAAATTACATGACTTGTCATCATCACAAATGCATCATTTGTTTTATATAGAGCATTGTTGAGGAACATAAGCTTTAGAGAGGAAGTTTTATTCCTTGTTTATTTCATTGGAGTAAATGGAACTCTCCAGCAGGTCGCTTCACATGTATGAGAACCTGCTTGTTGGACCTGTGAAATCAGGGTTGTGCAGATAAACCTGGAGGTATTCACAGTGCAGGTTGTACTGGACTTGCTGACAAGTCTGTGGGGCTAACAGGGAAACGGGGCTGGGGGCTGTGAGAGGCTTCACATGAGGTTTAGCTGTCCTGTCCTGTGTGATGAGATGCAACCCAGCCAGAGTCCAGGGGCTCTGCAGACACAACGGAATGAAATCAGTTCAGCTTCCGTGGATGTTTATACTCATATTCCATAGTGACCACTACAGACTCTCTGGGTCTCACCATTTAATCAACACAGATATTTGGGGCTTCCCTGGTGACTCAGATGGTAAAGAATCTGCCTGCAACATGGGAGACCCAGGTTGGTCACTGGGTTGAGAAGATTCCCCAGAGAAGGGAATGGCAACCCACTCGTGTATTCTTGCATGAAGAATACCATGGACAGAGGAGCCTGGCAGGCTACAGTCCATGGGGCTGCAAAGAGTTGGACACGACTCAGCAACTAACACATTCAGCCACAGATTGTAATGGGCAGGACAGGTAAAGATACTAACAAAACAGGAGCCCTGCCGTGGGAACCTCAGTCGAATTCCACCGACTGTGGTGAGTCTCCCTAGGAGTGTGGTCTTTGGGCAGAGAGTGAGTGTCCTAGCAGGGAAAGGTGACCATCAGCAGGATGTCTGGGTAGGAAATTCTAGACAGAAGCAAGAACTGGGCAGGTTGGTAGCAGTGATGGGTGTGCCTGGGGAAGGGGCATCAGGGTCCCAGTGCTCTGCTCCTGGCCTTTGCATTTTCTCCTGTAGGTGATGTCATTATGTCACATGGTTATAGGAGTCTGGGCTGAGTACTGTGTGAACAGGAGGGGAAGTGCGAGTCCAAAGGGACTCCACTGTTTCTAGGGTGGAAATCCAGAGCTCATCTTCAGGCTCATGAAACTTACTGATTTCTTGAAAATAAAAGACTGCCTGTTATGTGTGAATATCTGCACAGACAACATTTTGGAAGGATGCAGGGGAAATGTTGCTTTATTCAGGCAGTGGATGTGCAGATTGGGGACTGGTGGGGAGACTTGCGTTTCCCACTGGACACCTTTCTGCAGGCTTGCTTTCTACGCTGCAGAGCATGCTGTTTGACAATTCCTCAGTCCCTGAGCACTGCCAGTGGGCCCTCACAGGACCCTGTTCTGGCCCAAGGAGACAGCATCTCCCTTTTTTATTAATCATACCTCTGCTAACAGCTAGATTTTGTTTGTTTTCACTTGCTAATATTTCTATTGCAATGTTTGCTCCTCTGTGTGTTATTCAGGAATAGATATGGAGAGTGGGATTTTGTCAAGACTCCCCTTTAAAAAAATTAACATATAATTGATATATAATAGCTTTATATATACAACATAACATAATGGTTCAATAGCCAGGATGCCTTTTTGAGTAAAAAAGGGAGTTTCTTTAGAAAATATCAGTATCTGTTGATATTTTCTGGAATTACATTAAAAGAAAAAATAAGAACCATATAGTAGACTAAGGATGATCTTTTTACCTACAAGGAATTTGTGTCTATAGATTTCCTTCCAATTCCCAAGATAGCATGTTGCATAAATAATTTATTATATTTGTATTATACATATAAACTCTTGAAGACTAACCATTAAGTGAGCAAGATAGTTTTTTAAACATAGCACTGAGGCTGGCTTCTCATCTCTGGTCCATGTTATAAAATGCTGTATATTCTTTGTTGAGTTATGAGACTCTACACTGTGTCTTTGCTCACAGACAAGCTTGCTCATGTTTTACGTTTCCATATAAATGTGATTTCTCTGATTATGTGCTTTCCAGGATTTTCACAGCATGTAAAAAAAGAAAAACTATTAGCAATTAAACTTTTGCTTAATTTTAGTTACATACTTGGCAGAGTATAAGATATATTCAGCCAGAACTCTGCATATATTCTTTTCTTTGGCAGGAGAGAGGAAGCGAGTCTCAATATATACATCACTGTTTAAATTAACCAATACAGATTGCCACAGGAGCTATATCTCAAGTTTCGCCCCGCACCACCTGCCCTCCCCCACCTTTTGTGAAATAGGTCGGTTTCAGCGGAGAGTCTCACTGCTCCTAAAACTCATATGTTTTAAAGCGGATTATAGCTTTGTTGTTGTTGTTCAGTCACTGAGTCATGTCTGACTCTTTGCGACCCCGTGGACTGCAGCACGCCAGCCTCCTCTGTCCTCCACTGTCTCCCGGAGTTTGCTTAAATTCATGTCCATTGAGTCAGTGAACCATCCAACCATCTCAGCCTCTGTCACACCCTTCTCCTCCTGCCTTCAATTTTTCCCAGCATCAGGGTCTTTTCCAATGAGTAGCTTCTTCACGTCAGGCGACCAAAGTGTCGGAGCTTCAGCATCAGTCCTTCCAGTGAATATTCAGAAATGATTTCCTGTAGGATTGACTCACTTGATCTCCTTGCAGTCTAAGGGACTCTCAAAAGTCTTCTCCAGCACTGCAGTTCAAAAGCATCTGTTCTTCAGCACTCAGCTTTCTTTATAGTCCACCGCTCACATCCATGCGTGACTGCTGGAAAAACCATAGCTTTGACTAGGTGGACTTTTATCAGCAAAGTGATGTGTCTTATTATTATTTTTTTTTAACATGCTGTCTAGGTTTGTCACAGCTTTTCTTCCAAGGAGCGAGCGTCTTTTGATTTCGTGGCTGCAGTCACCTTCTGCAGGGATTTTGGAGCCAAGACAATAAGATCTGTCCCTGCTTCCACTAGACGATAAAGGCGTGGCATCAGCACGGTAGCCACCTGTGGTCATTCGACCCACTTACAGTAGACAATGGTAAACACTGAACTCCTCAGCCAGCCTGGCCAAACTTCAAGCACCGAATAGCCCCAGGTTGTTATGGCCCTGTATGGGACAGCACAGGTCCAGAATATTCCATCATCTCAGGAAGTTCTATTGGATTGCACTAGTCTAGAATGAAACACATCATAAACAGAGTCCAAGTGGAAAACTTCCTGTAGTAATTTGTGAAGTGTAGTGAAGGCGAAGGCGCAGCTCCCTGTATATTTTTTACAGACCAGAACATCAAGCGCGCATTAGCCCTTCAGGTTCCTCTGTTCTGTTTTCACGTAGCTTATAACACGTTTGAGTTTGTGGAGCCCCGTGCTTGCTGTGTTTTGTTTGCATTTTTAGACAAAGGGAGGAAAGTGTGAGAATAGTAACGTGGATGATGGTCACTGTGTTTCTCCAGCTTAACATGGCAAGAGCTGACTCAAGTTCAGACACAGTGTGCTGGTTCGGTGGAGCTATAAAGCATCCCATGGACAGAGGAGCCCAGCAGCCTACAGTCCATAGGGGCACAAAGGATCAGACACGACTGAAGGGACTTAGCACAGACCATTGACATTTACTGCCCTTCGCTGATAAGGGCAGTGAAAAATGATTTAAAAGGCCAATCTTGACTTCCTGTCTTTTCTTCCTAGTATTCTTTGGATTTCTAACCCTAGATTATCATACTTATATATATATATATATACATATAAATATATATATTTGTGTGTATATACAATATACATATATGAATGGAATATAGGTATAAAATATATTATAAAATATACATATATATACATATAAAATATACATATATTTGACCCCTTTGAATAACACAAGTTTGAACTGGGTGGATCTGCTTATGTGTGAATTTTTGGCAGTATCCACAAATTCCTTGCAATCACTGTGTGATGTGAAGTTGGTTGAATCCATGGACATAGAATTAGGCATCTAGAGGAACCACATATTGGGAGGGGCAACTAGAGAAGATGAGATGGTGGGACAAAATCACCAGCTCAATGGACATGAGCATGAGCAAGCTCTGGAAGTTGGTGATGGACAGGGAAGCCTGGTGTGCTGCAGTCCATGGGGTTGCAAAGAATTGGACATGACTGAGCAACTGAAGAGAGTAGGGAAAACTGCTAGACCAGCCAGGAATGACCTAAATCAAATCCCTTATGATTATACAGTGGAAGTGAGAAATAGATTTAAGGGTCTAGATCTGATAGATAGAGTGCCTGATGAACTATGGAAAGAGGTTCGTTACATTGTACAAGAGACAGGGATCAAGCTCATCCCCATGGAAAAGAAATGCAAAAAAGCAAAATGGCTGTCTGGAGAGGCCTTACAAATAGCTGTGAAAAGAAGAGAAGTGAAAAGCAAAGGAGAAAAGGAAAGATACAAGCATCTGAATGCAGAGTTCCAAAGAATAGCAAGAAGAGATAAGAAAGCCTTCCTCAGTGATCAACGCAAAGAAATAGAGGAAAAGAACAGAATGGGAAAGACTAG
>SJXQ01009640.1:28901-43096 GCA_006408695.1 Aepyceros melampus | reverse complement strand
GAAAGAGATGGGAATACCAGACCACCTGACCTGCCTCTTGAGAAACCTATATGCAGGTCTGGAAGCAACAGTTAGAACTGGACATGGAACAACAGACTGGTTCCAAATAGGAAAAGGAGTACGTCAAGGCTGTATATTGTCACCCTGCTTATTTAACTTCTATGCAGAGTACATCATGAGAAACGCTGGACTGGAAAAAGCACAAGCTGGAATCAAAATTGCCGGGAGAAATATCAATCACCTCAGATATGCAGATGACACCACCCTTATGGCAGAAAGTGAAGAAGAACTGAGAAGCCTGTTGATGGAGGTGAAGGAGGAGAGTGAAAAAGTTGGCTTAAAGCTCAACATTCAGAAAACTAAGATCATGGTATCTGGTCCCATCACTTCATGGGAAATAGATGGGGAAACAGTGGAAACAGTGTCAGACTTAATTTTTGGGGGCTCCAAAATCACTGCAGGTGGTGACTACAGCCATGAAATTAAAAGACGCTTACTCCTTGGAAGAAAAGTTATGACCAACCTAGAGAGCATATTCAAAAGCGGAGATATTACTTTGCCAACAAAGGTCCGTCTAGTCAAGGCTATGGTTTTTCCAGTGGTCATGTATGGATGTGAGAGTTTGACTGTGAAGAAAGCTGAACACTGAAGAATTCATGTTTCTGAACTGTGGTGTTGGAGAAGACTCTTGAGAGTCCCTTGGACTGCAAGGAGATCCAACCAGTCCATTCTGAAGGAGACCAGCCCTGGGATTTCTTTGGAGGGAATGATGCTGAAGCTGAAACTCCAGTACTTTGGCCACTTCATGCGAAGAGTTGACTCATTGGAAAAGACTCTGATGCTGGGAAGGATTGGGGGCAGGAGGAGAAGAGGATGACAGAGGATGAGATGGCTGGATGGCATCACTGACTTGATGGACATGAGTCTGAGTGAACTCTGGGAGTTGGTGATGGACAGGGAGGCCTGGCGTGCTGCGATTCCTGGGATCACCAAGAGTCGGACACAACTGAGCAACTGAACTGAACTGAACTGAGCAACTGAACTGAACTGACTGTAAGTTACGCTCAAATTGTCAACTATGTAGTAGGTCAGTATCCCTAAGACCAGCATTGTTCTGGAGTTAACTTTCTCTATATATATATATGATACATTGAACTTCAAAAGTGCTTAGAAATACTATATTATGGGATTCTTTACACACTGATCTAATATGATCAGTGATGTTGGGTAATTTCCTGTTTCCCTCTAGAAGGACTTTGTATGATCTTTTTTAGGACTTCCCTGGTGGCTCAGATGGTAAAGCGTCTGCCTACAACGTGGGAGACCTGAGTTCGATCCCTGGGTTGTTGGGAAGATCCCCTGGAGAAGGAAATGGCAACTCACTCCAGTACTCTTGCCTGGAAAATTCCGTGGATGGAGGAGCGTGGTAGACTTCTGTCCATGGGGTCGCAAAGAGTCAGACACGACTGATCGACTTCACTTTCACTTTCTACAGATATGGAAAAGTTTGAGAGCTAAGTGAAGGATGTTTAAAAGGAATCACTACCTGACACCATGTGGGCTTTCTTGATAGCTCAGTTAGTAAAGATCCACCTGCAAATCAGGAGAGGCCAGCTCAATTCCTGAGGCAGAAAGATCAGCTGGAAACGGGATGGGCCACCTACACTAGTATTCTTGGACTTCCCTTGTGGCTCAGCTGGTAAAGAGTAGAACACGTCCATTGCATTTTAAAGTTCTGCAATACAGAAGACCTGGGTTTAATCCCTGGATTGAGAAGTTCCCCTGAGGGGAAGGGAAAGGCTACCTACTCCAGTATTCTGGCCTGGAAAAATTCATGGACTTCAGTCCATGGGGTCACAAAGAGTCGGGCATGACTGAGCCACTTTCACCTTACACCATATAGAAAAATTAACTCAAAATAGACAAAACCCTAAATGTAAAAGTTAAAACTATGAAACTCTTAGAAGAAAGTGAAAGTGTCAGTCTCTCATTTGTGTCCAACTCTTTGCGATCCCATGGACTGTAGCCTGCCAGGCTCCTCTGTCCATGGGATTCTCCAGGCAAGAATACTGGAGTGATGAGTCATTCCCTTTTCCAGAGGATCTTCCCAACCCAGGAATTGAACTTGTGTCTCGCACACTGCAGGCAGATTCTTGACCATCTGAGCCTCCAGGGAAGCCCCCAAAAGCAGTTGTTGCTTATATGTGATAACTTGAAGCACACACAACAAAAGAAAAAAAATGTACTTCATCAAAAAGAAAAACTTGTTCCTCAATGAACACTATCGATAAAGTGAAAAGACCAACACACAGGATGGGAGAATGTATTTGCAGATTGTATCTGATAAGGATCTAGTTGATAAAGAACTTTTGCAACTCAACAATAAAAACACAATCCAATTTTAAAAGGAGGAAAGGATTTAAATAGCTATGTCTCTAAATAAATTATGCATTGCACTGTTCAGCTGCTAAGTCTTGCCAGACTCCCCGGGACCCCATGGATTGCAGCATGCTAGTCTCCCCTGTCCTCTGTCTCCTAGAGTTTGTTCAGATTCATGTCCATTGAGTCAGTCCAAAGAAGATATACAAATGGTCAGTTAGCCATGAAAATACACTCAACATCATTAGTGACTAGGGAAATACAAATCAAAGTAACAATGAGATACTCCTTCACACTCACTTTGTCATTGTTCAGTTGCTCAGTCGTGTCCCACTCTTTGTGACCCCAAGGACTGCAGCACACCAGGCTTCCCTGTTCTTCAGCACCTCCTGGAGCTTGCTCAAACTCATGTAATGGAATTGCACTGACTAGGATGACTAAAATAACAACAACAAAATCAAGTGTTGACAAAAACATGTGAAATTAAAACCCTTTCAGTGGGAATGTTAAAATGGTGCATCCATGGTGGAAAAGAATTTGCCAGCTCCTCAAAAAGTGAAACATAGGATATCCTAAGACTCTGCAATTCCACTACTAAATATACACCCAAGATAATTGGAAGTACATAGTCACATGAAAACTTGAATTTGAATGTTCATAGGAGTAACATAGTTATAACCCCAAAGCAGAAACAACTCAAATGTCCATCAGCTGATGGATAGAAAAACAAAATAAGGCATATCTCTACCACAGAATTACATTCAGCCATAAAAAGCATGAAGTCCTAATAGATGCTAAAACATCTAAGCGTCATTCATCTGTGGATGAATTTTGGAAACATGCTAAGTGAAGGAAGCCAGGCACAGAGGATCTCATGTTGTAAGATTCTGTGTATATGAAACAGAGCAAGCAAATGCACAGAGACGGAAATGAAGCTAGTGGTTGCTAGGAGCTGGGGGATGGAAGGAATGGGGGTGACCTCTAATGGGGATGGGGTTTCTCCTGGGGATTAGGAAATGTTCAGGTCAGGGTTGTGCAGCTTTGTGAATATTCTACAGTCAAACCATGCACATTTATTAAAAGATGAATTTTATGGTATATTATTATATCGCAATAAAAATATAATTCTTGGTTTTTCTTTCTAACACTTTATCTAATAACATGTAAGTTTCTTGAGGGTTGCCTGATCCAATGTTTTAGGGAACCTGAGGGAGGAAAAAACTCAATAAGAGCAAGTGTCAGAGTGAAATGATAATAGCGAAATCAAGTCCCTGTTGTCATGTAGAAATGTAAGAAAGCGGCTCTCTTCACTTTAGCTAAAAGTATAAATTATAAGTGGAGTGTGTTATTTGTGAGCCAGAAAATTCAGTTATAAAACAATGAAAAGTCTGAAAGACTCCAGTAGTAAGCATCTTTTTTTAAAGTCAAGACTGCATGTTCTAAAATCTTTTAATGGCTGTATAAATAAAGCTCTGAACCACACAGGATGTTGGTATGTCTCTAAAGTTTTCAGTAAATGGGATGATTCTGAGTGCGCTAGCAAACTACTAAGCACATTTATTTCCACGTGTTTGCATTTGTATTTAAACTCTGGAGTCCCTTGGCAGAATCATTGCAGAGCTGCAGGTCTGGTGGCTTCATCTGCTGGGCTGTGAAAAACATCCAGCCTGGACAAGTTGCCTGCAGGAAGTGTTGCCACATGACAAATAAACAACTAAAGTATGGGTATAAGATAGTTTTTAATTCAGCTCGATTGCAGAACAAAACAATTGCATGGTGATTTGACCTTAATTTGCAGAAGCCTTCAGACTGTCTGCTAGGGTTTCCAGTTCATTGTTTAAACTTCATACAGAGCTTTTCAGCTGGGCACTCAACCATGGTCTCCATGCCAAATTGAATGGGGACAAGATAAATCGAACTTCAAAATAAAATTCTTGCTAAGGCCTTATAATTGTTGTGCTAGAGAAGACTTCTGAGAGTCTCTTGGACAGCACGGAGAGCAGACTAGTCAATTCTAGAGGAAATCAACCTTGGATATTCATTGGAAGGACGGATGCTGTAGCTGAAGCTCCACTACTTTGTCTACCTGATGGGAAGAACCAACTGATTTGAAGACCCTTGATGCTGGGAAAGATTGAGGGCAGAAGGAGAAGGGGGTGACAGAGGATGAGATGGCTGGATGGCATCACCGACTCCATGGACATGAGTTTGAGCAGGCTCTGGAAGATGGTGGACAGGGAAACCTGGAGCTACAGTCCATGGGGTGGCAAAGAGTTGGACAGGACTTAGCTGAGCGACAACAAGAAGACCTTATAAGCCATGTGTAACTAAATAATATAATCATATGCAAGAATGAATCTTTCTGAGTCAAAATAAGCTAGCTCTTTCTAGGCTAAAAGTTTTATTTCAAGTAAGTACTGGCATATGTCCTACCATATACTGGATGTGCAAAAGCAGTCAGAAATAAACCCCTTTCGCCTGAGTCCAGTCATCATCGTCTTCAAGGACTACTCCTCAGTGCCTCTATGCACACGTGTCCCTATATTCCACGTGCTATTATTGTGGAGACAATAGCTCAAGGGACAATGGAGTAAGTTAGTTGAGGCAAAGTAGTGGCATTTGTGGTGACATAGGAAAAGTAGCTAAATTTTTAGAAGAACCATAGTTATTTGATTTGTATCATTATGTTTTTGTGTTCTACTTCACTTAATTTGTAATGATCCCTTGTATAACCGTAAAATATAATTACGGAATAGGTCTACAAAATTAGTAATTTCCCCCTTTTTGTCTTCCTTACTCTTAAACCATCATTTTTTTTTTTTTATGTTTCTGAAATCTAAACATCTGGTGACCATTCACAGAATAAGTTGCAATGAACCTTTTAAAAAGCATTATGTTTAAAGACCATTCAATGGATTTCCATTAAAAATAATAAGAGAAAGGACCATTTACTAGGCATCCAGTTACTTCTTATTGTGGAAGGTTGTTCCAACCACCTGACAGAATGTGCTTTAAAAGATTTATTTTATAATTTACATTTCAGTTTCCTTTGAAAGGGATATTTCTACGTCTACTATATATTCATTGTATTGATAGCAGATATAATATCCATTTAAAACATTGTAATATATTTTAGACAGCATATTAAAAAGCAGAGACATTACTTTTCCAACAAAAGTACATATAACCAAAGCTATGGTTTTTCCTGTAGCCATGTATGGATGTGAGGGCAGAAGAACTGATGCCTTTGAACTGTGGTGTTGGATAAGACTTTTGAGAGTCCTTTGAACTGCAAGGTGACCAAACCAGTCAATCTTAAAGGAAACTAACCCTGACTATTCATTGATGCTGAAACTTAAGCTCCAACAATTTGGCCACCTGATTCAAAGAGCTGACTCATTAGAAAAAACCCTGAGGCTGGGAAAGATTGAGGGCAGGAGGAGAAGGGGATGACAGAGGATGAGATGGTTGGATGGCATCACTGACTCAATGCACATGAGTTTGAGCAAGCTCTGGGAGATGGTGGAAGACGGGTAAACCTGGAGTGCTTCAGTCCATGGGGTCGCAAAGAGGTGGGTATGACTGAGCAAATGAACAACAACAACAATGTATTTTAATTATTTGCATCAAAAAGTAAGTGTTTTATATTTATAATAACTGAGACTGCTCCTTTAATCTGCTGTTTTAAATATCTACTGGGACCTGATGTCTTAACTTTATGCAGAACGTTTTAAATTTAAAGTCATGCTTGTATATTAAGCAAAACTGAAGGGAATAATGGGGTGGGTGGTGGCAGGGAGGTTCAAGAGGGAGGGGACACACATACACCCAGACTGACTCATGGTGATGTATGGCAGAGACCAACACAATACTGTAAAGCAATTTTTCTTCGATTAAAAATAAATGAGTTTTTAAAACTGAAGGGAAATGTCAAGGGTCTTGGCAGAGTTGTGATGGACCCAGTGAAGATACTACAGGTGACCAGCACAAAACTTTCCAAAGACACTGAGATGTAAATTATAAAATAAAGGTTTTAAAGTACATCCTCTTATGTGGCTAAAACTACCTTCTACAGTAAGAAGTAACTGAAAACCAGTAACTGATCTCTGGTTATTTTTAATAGAAATCCACTGAATGGTCTTTTTAACTAATTCCTTTTTAAAGGTTGTCTACAACTCACTCTGTCAGTGGTTACCAGGTCTTCAGATTTTAGAGACACTTAAAAAATACAGAAAGTTAAGTGAGAGGTGATCCTTGACTAAACATCAGCACAATCATCTTCGTTTCCCTGATTTATTTCATGCACGTGAACCTCTGTAGCGTTTTCATTTCCTATCAATAGTAGGATAGGTGCTTTCACTTCATACTGCCTGCTTGCAAGCCCATTATCTCCATCAGCGTGAGTGTAAACTGTTTAGGGGGCAGACCAGGAGGAGGCTCCGGAGCCAGCTCAAGCTGTGTTAACCGAAACCCATACCTCAAACTGGGGCTTCCTGGCCACTTACTAGCTGTGGGGCCTGGGACTAGTCGGTAAATTCGTATGAACTCAATGGTCTCACCTTTGAAACGAGAGTGATCGTGCTTCCGTTAGAAGAGTGAGTAAGATGACACCTGTGAAACACCAGGTGGGACGTGGGAGTGTAAGTTTCAGACACAGCCTTCCCCACTCCACGAGGTAGGGTCTCAGCCCTTTATTCTTCTGCGTGCACCCAGTGGAATGCTTAGCACACATACTTCATGCACTCAGTCGACAAATATTTATTAAAAACCTACTAATGACATAATGGAAAAGCATAGGAGGAGGAAATCAGTGAATCTGGTCCAAGCCACTGCACAGCCATGTGACCTGGGGAATCCCAAGAGCTTGCTCAGACTTCAGTTTTCTCATCTGTAAAGTGGGTTATTAGAAACGAATAACGTTTGTTCGAAGAGGAGGGGAGGGATGCAGAAAAGGAATAAGATAGGGGAGGATGGAAGAAAACAGTGACAAGATTGAAATAACCTCTTTAGGTAAACTCTGAGTCCAGGAAAGATGGAAACCACATGGTCTTCTTATACACTATGTGACCAAGGAGTAAAAGACATCATCCGGATACAACCGCATGTCCAAGTTGAGTTTTGCCTTTGGAAATGAAGGACAGAAAAATGAGGGTTCAAGGGAGTGGCACAACAGAGCGAACAAGCACCCTTGGGTCTTCCAGGGTCAGCATCCAGGACAAGAGAAAAGGATGAGTGCAGGTGACCACGCTCGTCTCAGGCCTTGGCTTGGAGAAGCACCTGGCAGAGAGCAAGTACTCACAAATGCCAATTACAACAGAAGCAATAATAATTAGATAGCAGTTATCATTAGTATCACTAGTGTTCCTGCATACTGGCTGGCATACACAAACACCATTATTCTGCTGTTAAGTAAATACACACAAAGAAGTGGGAAATACATTGTACTGTAAGTTTCCCTTTTATATAGGTAATAAGACTCCTCCTGGAAATGAAGTTTGATTTAGAAGAAGCTTAGAACTTGACAGCAAAGAATTGGATGAAAGATGGTTATCAGAAAAGCAAAGAAATGTTACAATTTTGTAAAGTGAGTAGCAGATCTAGTGAAGTAATCAGAAGCAGAAGAATGGTGATAAACATCTGGGGTGAAAATGTAACCATCAAGTTTTTTTTTTTTTTTTCTTTAATGCTGTAATGAGCTGAGCAGCCAATTTCATGTTTAGGAAAAAACAGCTGGAAATGAGTTGTCAGTAATCCCCACTGTGTGGAGGGCTCTCTTGCTGTACTAACTGTACATGGGAAGAGAAGACCGTGAGATAACTTACATCTTAGCCCTTTTGATAAAGAATCATTTCCGAGAAGTATCATGGGATTAAACTTGGTACATTTTATTCTAGGATCAAATTATTCTAGGATTTGCACTTTATGTGCAAAATTATAGCAGTAATGTTCAGTACATTGCTTTTAACCAATTTATGCAATTAAGTACAAAATAATTCTACAAGGATGAAGTAGACGTGAGACAGAAATAATACCACTTATGAGACAATTTTAGAACTCACTTTTCAGCCCACTGCAAGTATAGTTTAATCCGACTATTTGTGACTCCACGGACTGTAGCCCGCCAGGTTCCTCCGTGTCAGTGGCATTCTCCAGGCGAGAATACTGGAGCGGGTAGTCATTCCCTTCTCCAGGAGATCTTCCCAACCCAGGGGTCGACCTCGGGTCTCCTGCATTGCAGGGGTATTCTCTACTGTCTGAGCCATCAGGGAAACCCATAGTTGAATCAAAGTGAGCAACTACAGAGGAGGGAAGAGGAAGGCGCAACAGAGAGGCCGGGAGAGCTGGGTGATCGGGCGGCTCTGTAATCCACTTTGGATCAGATTTTCCACGTGTTTTCAGTGAGAAGACAGAACTTGCTGATCTTTAGGAAGAGACCTGTCAGGCGTTGCATATCCTATAAGTAAAAAATATATACATGTATATATATATATGTGAGCTTCCCTGGTGGCTCAGACGGTAAAGCGTCTGCCTGCAATGTGGGAGACTCAGGTTCGATTCCTGGGTCAGGAAGTTCCCTTGGAGAAGGAAATGGCAATCCACTCCAGCACTCTTGCCTGGAAAATCTCATGGACAGAGGAGCCTGATAGGCTACAGTCCATGGGGTTGCGAAGAGTCGGACACGACTGAGCAACTTACGTTGTATATGTATCATTAGTTGGAAATTGTGCTCCGAAACCTATAAACAAGGTTATTCATGTGGCCTGCTCTCCGTATTCTTTCCTTCACATTGTATTTTTGGAGCAAATTTCTTCAGTGGAAGGAGAAAAACCAGGGGAGAGAGGGCCCATTGTTTCCCGGAGCCTTGAGAGAAAAGCAGAGCTCCACGTCCTGGGGGACACAGAGCCGGGATTTGGCTCCCAGAGCGGGCAGGTCCCGGCTTGCCCCTCGGTCCCACGGCGGGGCTCCCTCTGGACCGGCGCTCGGACCCTGGGAAAATCAGCCTCCTGTGTCCACGTGGAGAGAGGAAGCTGCAGAAGGAGTGCTGTTGGAAACGTGCCCCAGGCACACCGCTCCCGCCCGGGTTCCTGCTGCCTCCCCAGGCGGGGCAGCCCCGCGGACCCGCGCGCTGAGTCCTGTGCTGAGGGGCTGACGGCTGGACTGGCCGTGGTCCCGGGAGCCGGTCGTGCCCCCGAGAGGGGCTGAGGGCGGCCCTCCTGCCTCTTCAATGCTCCGTGTTTCCCTCTCTCCCGTCTCTTCTTCCACAAATCCCCTCCGCCCCGGTTCTTTCCCTTTACTGCCTTTCGAAACATGAAACCCTATCGTTCCCTGGTTTAAATCACTGTTTATCAGCCGTTCTTCCAAATGACTAGGTGAAGAACAGCGCTGAAGCTTATTTGATAATGAAGACTAGACACCCTGCTTTTTTGTGCTGTATTTTAAGGAAAAGAGTGATTCTAATAGCAGTGTTTCTGAGTGACGGTAGAATGACATTTAGAGAGGGAAGTCTGCTGACAAAGACTTGTTTAAACACAGGGAGCTTTTTCTTCAGATGCCCAGCTATGGGATCATTTCAAAGACCTTATTTCCCCAGAGTGACTGTTTGTTTTATGAGTCTTATAAGTAAGTGTCATTGAGTACTTTAAAGTTGATAACTTGTAATTATTATTTTATAACATGGTCAGAGTCAGGACCCTATTAGCACGAAATAATAATTGCTACTAGTGATCTCATTAAGAGTGCTGTTTTTCATGAGGATGCAGGCCACTTTTAGCAAAGCACAGAAAAATTCAGACCTGCTATCCCCAGGTCCGTGTCAGGTCAATGCCTCCTGATTTCCTCTGAATGGAGGACACAAGTAGCTCTTCAGAGAAGTTCAATAGAAAAAGAAAAATGTTTTTAGGACTTTATTTCTGCTTTGCCCTATCCTCAACGGAGTCACCTCCAGAGGGGAGGGTGGAGGAGGTAGGGGGTGGCTGTCTCTCTCTGCTGGTTGTTTAATATCTAAGATAGATGCAGAACAGTTCCAAGACATGGATTTGGACTTTGTCCCTAATACTCCTAACTTACGGGTAAACAGTAAAACCAAAACCACACAAGTATTTGCAATGACATTTCTTTTTTTTTCCCACAGAAGGATATTTATTTTTTAATTTTAGCTTTGAAAAAAGTGAAAGTGTTAGTTGCTCAGTAGTGTCTTGACTCTTTGTGACCCCATGGACTGCAGCCTGCCAGGCTCCTCTGTCCATGGGATTTCCCAAGCAAGAATATTGGATTGGGTTGCCACTTTCTCTTCCAGCGGCTCTTCCCAACCCAGGGATCAAACCCCAGTCTCTCCCACTGCAGGCAGGTTCTTTATTGTCTGAGCCACCAGGGAAGCCCCAATTTAAACTTTATTGTAATATAATTAACAAGTAAATTTGTAAAATATTTATAGTATACATCGTGATGATTTCATATTAAAATCATCTGTAAGAAAATAAAGAGAATTTTTTTTAAAGCTTACTGACCATGGATACAGACTGTTTTATTGAAAAACATAGCACAGCTCCAGCATCCTTTACTGACTTAGAAACAGAAATACCAACACTGATTATCATATGCTCACTGTTCCCAGAGGCCAAAGACCCTGACAGCAGCGGCCTTCTACCATGGTGCAGCTGTGTGTATAAGTGGCATCGCTTCAAACTTTATTTCCCCCTCTTGAAGCTGATTCTCGTTAGTAATGGCTTTAAGGAAACAAGCTTCTAAGATGGCTGTGAATGGCAGTTGCCTATTATACTCATCACAAACTGCCCAATTTTGTTTGAACACAGCCTTTATAGGACTTCAGATATTGTTCAAATATTCAAAGAACTAAGCATGTCTGTCTATATAAACTCTATTTTGCTGCTTGGGGTTTTTGTTCAATTTTAAACACAAACATTATTGATATAAAAATCTACTTTTTGTAATATTTCTAGATAATATTCAAGATAGGAGCTCTTTGTGAGAAGCTTATTTATTATGTCCCAGAAATTCTAATTCTAGGTTGATTAAATGATTTGCAGTAAGATAGGTGTTCAGATGGGAGTGACATATTTCTATTCTTGACTCCGAAAGGGTGACCAGCTAAGTGTTTTACATATTTTATCTAATTAATTCCTAAAACAACACAGTGAACAAGATCTCCTTGTTACTGCCATTCTGAAGGTGAGGAAACTGAAGCTTTAGAAGTTAAATGACATGTCCAAGTCCACATTGTAAGTGAAGTGGAGTTGCAGCTCTCCGAATCTAAAATCCATGTTTAGCTACCAAAAAAACAAGACACACACACGAATGTACATAAAGTATGCTTTGATTGTCCATACCTATAAAAACTGTTATGTTAAAATTTAAATATATATTTTCAAAAAACTACCTTTAAAGCAGTTTTCTCCAACAGCACACTGGTTAGTATTAACACCAGGCCTAGTAGGTCTTCATTGCTCTATACAAGGGAAATGATTGTTCTAGTTCATTCTCTGGGGAGATGTTTCCAATCTGTGCTTCAAAAACATTGGAGGTTCAGTTCTACTGTCACTTATACTATCTTCCTGGCACTAGGTTACAACTTGACTAAACTCTAGTGCCTTCAGCAACCTTGGTATGTACATTAAATTATGTATTTCACTAGTTGCACATGATTGGGCTATGCTAAATCATTAAAATGAAGCAAACGATTATAGAAGAATTATTGTCTGTGTTTTCTGATTTCTAGTCAATTATAACTATGCTTATATCAATGTGAAAGCATGTATAGTCACTAGTATTTCTGCACTTCTAAGTACAGCAGCATTGTAAACTCTCGGGAATACTTTACTATGATGAATTAGATGAGATTCTGTCACTGAAAGGAAGTTATCCAAAACTTTAATAAGCCCATAATTAATTATTGAAATTCATTTAAATTTAAGCAAATTAGCATCATATGTGTATGTTCACTAGTGTCTGACTCTCTGAGACTCTATGCACTGTAACCCACCAGGCTCCTCTGTCCATGGGAGTGGCTTGCCATTTCCTTCTCAAATTAGTATCTGTGGTGGGGGAAAAAAAGAAAACTAAACACTAAAGATCAAAATTGTGATTATCCTTTAAGAAATAAAACCTATGAGTTCTCACATTTTTATTTAAAACAAAAACAAAGTATATACTTGGCTTAGGTAAAGGAAAGCTGTTCATGGCGGCCTTCCGTGTGTGAAATAAAGTTCCGCCTTTAGAATTTGTCTGATGAGACACCATCGGGTGCCCTTCCTATTGAGAGTTTGGTTCCCCCAGCTTGTTAGAGGTTAAGCTACCTGAATAGAGTCCAAAGGTGGACCCTGCCAGTCTACCTACCCAAGACTGTGTGAAATGCATTCCTTCAACCTAACCTACAAACTCCCTGGGAATGAAGGTCTAAAGTACATTATTTGACTTGTTAAAGAGGCAATAGTCTTCCCTGGTGGTTCAGTGGTAAAGAATCCACCTGCAATGCAGGAGGCGTGGGTTTGGTCCCTGGGTCAGGAAGATCCCTTGAGTAGGAAATGGCAACCTACTCTAGTATTCTAGCCTGGGTAATCCCGTAGATAGAGGAGCCTGTTGGGCTACAGTCCACAGGGTCACAAAAAGAGTCAGATATGACTTAGTGACTAAACAATAAAGATGCAAGACAACATAACATTGATGATACTAGATATGTTTCTAACAACTCTGACTTGTCTTGGTTACCTAAGATTCAAGTAATATAGTTTCACGTATTGTTCACAGAAACATTTCATTGATAATCAATTAAAGACTATTCTTATTTCTCTCAAATTATAACAATAGGTCTTTTTCTTTAGTAAAATGATTTGCATATTAAAAGTAGTTGTTATACATGGATACATACATTTAATACATATATAAGAAATGAATGGACATTTCCTAATGTGATTTAATTTTGGTAACTTTCCCACAAGAATAAAGGAAAATCATCAGAGGATACATAACTCTATGTAATGTAGTTCATATTTCAAATAGCATCTCTTCAAAGGTTGTTTCCTTACAGATGTTGGCAGTAGAAACAAAATGCTCAGAGTCCCTTAGTGTTCTAACCTGAAGGAAAGAACCTTTGAGAATTTTTAGTACTCCTGCCAAGTGGATGTATTAATTAAGACTCTTCGGGGCACACATGACAGAACCAGTACTACTGATCACTCACGGCTGCATAACGAAAGACCCCACATCCTGGCACTTTGAAGGGGCACACACTTCCTGCCCCTGGGTTCCTGTGGGTGAGGAGATGGGGTGCAGCTCTGCAGGGTCCTCTGGCTCCAGGCCTCTCACAGCCTCTCCTGCCCTTCCGTCACTCCTCGGGCACACTGCCAGGCTGGCCTCTCATCCGCCAGAGCAAGTCACCCTCGAGGGGAGGGGGCGACAACAGGTGCGACCCTCACCCCAGCCACCCCCAGGAGGCGGGACTCACTGGAGTCCCCACGGAAGCACTTGCCACACGGACTCTGGAAAGCAAGAAAGCAGGAGAGGTGAATGTGTTAAGGACTTAGGGCCCCTCATGAAACGTGGGCTTGAAGCCAGCGCTGCCATCCCCGGGCGACCAGTCGAGGAAGATGGCCTCCTGCGAGCTGGCCCAGGGCTCTGCACGGAAGCGGTGCCCACCAAGTATGGCCGCGCACCTGCCCGCTTTCCCCAGGGAGGCGCGCCCGGCTGTGTGCCACTTGCAGGAGGTCAGCCCGCAGCCTCAGAGACAACTGCGAACTAAAGCTCACATTTGCAGCGCAGACAGGAGGCTAAAGATGGCGTCTGCAAAGGAACAGAGGCAG
>SJXQ01009640.1:0-28631 GCA_006408695.1 Aepyceros melampus | reverse complement strand
GGCCCAGGGATGGACGGGGACGTGGACGTGGGGCCTCAGGAGACCACCCCCAACCCCTCGGAGCTCCGCGCACCGTCTCCGCCCGCCTTGTTGCCCTCAACTGCAGTCTTCCGAATCCTTGAAAATCCCTCAGGACTCCAGTCCTTTCTTGCTTTTCACTTGCCCATTTTGACCACTTCAATTTCAGGACTTAAATTCGGATAATTCCTCCTAATCGTTGCAATGCGCTCGAGGTCTCTACACGAACTGCAGCTCTCATCCTCCACCGCCTCGGTCAGCGTCTTTCCCTTCACTGAACAAAGCCTGTTTCCGCGGCTTCCAGCTCTGCACAGTGCCCACACGCCTCCCGCCCACCCGGGCCTGCCTTCTGTCAAGTCGACTCCCTCTTCAGATGGCTCCCGCAGAAGCCTGTCAGTCAGAGAGGACCAGGAAGCCAGATCCCAGCAACCTCACGTCTCACACACTCCCCCTAAACACCATCCAGAAAACTTCAGGAATGTGAGTAGCTGATGAATGCTAAGGAAAGAGTAAGTCTCAGGGTTTGAGCTGGAAACGTGAGGCATTTCTGGATCAACAGGTGGTGTTTCTCTTTGCCCATTTAGTGTCAGAGAGGGTAAATCCTAAAAATCAGACATTTGAAGGGGAAATGTTTCTCACACACCAATAAAAGTGTAAAGAAATTAGATTTGAGAGGGCGTCACAATCAGTTTGTAAGTGTGCCAGTAGGAAAGTGAGTAAAAAGGTGTCTTCAATGGGGAATATTTGAGGTCCATTTAATATTTTAGGAGTTTTTAGTTGCCTATTTTGGATTTGTTGTTTCTTGCTTCCCTTGTGGTTCAGACGGTAAAGCGTCTGCCTGCAATGCAGGAGACCTGGGTTCAATCCCTGGGTGGGGAAGATCCCCTGGAGAAGCAAATGGCAACCCCCTCCAGTACTCTTGCCTGGAAAATCCCATGGACAGAAGAGCCCAGTAAGCTACAGTCTATGGGGTCACAAAGAGTTGGACAAGACTGAGCGACTTCCTTCACTTCAATTACTTTATAATTTGATAATTTCTTCACTGGAAGAAATAGTCCATGGATGATGGTGGTGATATGGTCGATAAAGATTATGGTGATAAGAATCGTGGTCCGTGGTGGTGAGGTGATGATGATGGTGGTGGTGATAGTGGTGATGAGGGTGGTGGTGTTTGGTGATGGTGACAATGACAAGTGTGTCTTAACTGAGCACTTTGTGCCAAATTTAGTTCTCATGTGTATTACCTCTAATGTGCATTAACTCACTTGATTCTCATAGCAGCTTTACCAGGTTGGTGCTATTACTATCCTCACTTTACCTATGCGGACTCTGGGGCAGAGGGCGCTGGGAACTTGCTCAAAGCACACCGTGGTAATGGCATGCATGAGAAGTCCTAACCTACATTGAGCCACACTCATCGCCGGCACTATGCTAAAGAACCCACCCGCCAATGCAGGAGAAGTATGAGAGAGATGCTGGCTCGATCCCTGGATGGGGAAGATCCCCTGGAGGAGGAAATGGCAACCCACTCCAGTATGCTTGCCTGGAGAATCCCATGGACAGAGGAGCCTGGTGGGCGACAGTCCATGGGGTCTCAAAGAGTCGGACACGACGAAGCGACTGAGCGCTCACACACTTCTGCCTCTCCAGTGGGTCCCTCAGGATAATGTAATTCTATTTCCCAATTGTGGTGCCTCTTCACAGGTGGGTCAAACCACACACACACACACACACACACACACACCCCTTCACAGAAGTGAAGAGGGCGCTCAGATTTCAACACTGGACTTCCTGAACCTCTGCACTGTGCCCCTCCTCTACATCTGTTTCTGGGGTGAGATTTGCTCCTTTCCAGATGACTGCCCCTCATCCCTGCCTTTGTAGAACTGTTGGTAGCAGTTACTGTGAACAGTTTGCTTTCACAACCCACATATTTAACTACTTCCTTTGGCACAGACAAGAAAACATAAGTATTTCTGTCATGTCCTTGACTTTGAAACAACAGTGGTGGTGGTAGCAGAGCCAGGACTCTGAAGTTCATTGGAAGAAAAATATTTGAAAGGGGAAAAGGAATACAACCCTTAGAGTTCCAGCCGGGAGGGAGTACACATTCACGCTCCGATGTTAGAAACCGCATGAAAAAGTAGGAGTTCAGAACCCAAACCACTCTCCTCAAGGCTTGGGTAGTCTAGCACTTAATATTTTCTAATATTTGTGTATCCATTTTCAGGGCAAGAGCCATCTCAGCACTATGTTCTAAGTACCTAACCAGTATAAATAATAAAAGGAGAACTGACAATTAAATGCTAGTGGGCCTTTTTGGAGCAAAAGATTCATATTTAAGTAGGAGGAGCTAGGGTATTTTCTGTGGGTGTCTGGCATTTCTTTTGCTCATCTTCCATTGGGTTTTTGATGTCTTCCATAGCGGGGAGATGGCAATGGCACCCCACTCCAGTACTTTTGCCTGAAAAATCCCATGGATAGAGGAGCTTGGTGGGCTGCAGTCCATGGAGTTGCGAAGAGTCAGACATGACTGACAGACTTCCCTTTCACTTTTCACTTTCATGCACTGGAGAAGGAAATGGCAACCCACTCCAGTGTTCTTGCCTGGAGAGTCCCAGGGAATGGGCAGCCTGGTGGGCTGCCGACTGTGGGGTCACACAGAGTCAGATATGACTGAAGTGACTTAGCAGCAGCAGCATAGCAGATTTGGGAGAAGGCAATGGCACCCCACTCCAGTACTCTTGCCTGGAAAATCCCGTGGATGGAAGAGCCTGGTAGGTTGCAGTCGATGGGGTCGCCAGGAGTCGAACATGACTGAGCGACTTCACTTTCACTTTTCACTTTCATGCACTGGAGAAGGAAATGGCAACCCACTCCAGTGTTCCTGCCTGGAGAATCCCAGGGACAGCGGAGCCTGGTAGGCTGCCATCTATGGGGTCGCACAGAGTCAGACACGACTGAAGAGACGCAGCAGCAGCAGCAGCATAGCAGATTTGTGGTTTTTTAATATTCTAGATACTTGTTCTTTCCTATTTATATTTATATCATAAGTATCTTCTTGCTGCTGTGAGTTGTTTCATTTTAATTTATTATTCCTGTTGAACAGAATTTTTTAATTTTAAAGGTCTCACTTCTGTAACCATTATTTTTATGATTTGTTCTTATAGATCTTAAAGGTATACTGTCCCAAATTTTCTTCTAAGCATTTTCAAGCTGTCTTTTTGTGTGAAGGGCTTTTCCCTATCTGAACTGATTTTTATATGTGGCATAAGTCAGGGGGGCTAATTTTGCTCATTGTGAAAAGTCAGTTGTCCGTGCACTTACAAGGCCCTTCGTGTGGTATTTCTGATATTAAAGGAAATGTCAGGAAAGCACATGGGGAAAAATTGTAAGCCAGTCCCACCTATAAATACATAAGCAATAGTTCTTTAAAGAATAGCATATTGGACTGACTGAAGGTTTTAAAAATTAAGACCAAGTTGTGTGGACATTTGAACATTGTTCAGCTGACAAATGTTGATGCAATTAATCTACCATATCCTCTAGCGAAGGAGAAAGGCCCAGTGATCATCATAGTGGATGTGAGAAAGTATTCAGTAAATTTTGTTGACTGTTTATTTTTTTAAAAACTTTGAAAAGTCTGATTTTTAACAACCACTTCAAGCAGTCATGATCATATCTTAGTTCTTATGCATAGTTATTTTCAACATGCTAACTATTTTAATACTGTCCTGAAATCAAGTTAAATGATCAGAAACTTGGCTTTCTGGCTCCCGTGTGACTTTGTTTCCTTTATGGATTGCACTCTTGAGATGTGTGATGGCTTCGCTTTGAGAGGATGCTTGTTATCCTATCTGCTTTAGGGATGTTACTGAGTGTAAGTTTGCGTTTTGAACACAGCTGTCCAGGCCTATCCATTTTGTTCTAGCAAATGGTCTTTTTTCAATCATGTGCACACTTACGTGCACAAATCATGTGAGTTTAGTGTACATTTTCCTCATGACTTCACTTGCCTGGGAGCTCAAACATATGTTGATCCCATAGCCACTTTCTTTCAAAGTAAAGCAAGCAGATAATTTGATGTTGTGGGCCCCAGCTTTAATTTAATGTTCTTGAATTTACTTCCTAAGGTCCCAGTTTCTTCTCTATTAATTTATGATGAGCTGTTTTACTGGGTCTGCCTTAAAACTTATGTTTATGAAACAGCATTTAGAGAATAAACCTGAGACGTGTCAACTGACTAGTATACTCACCCTGTTCTTGTTCTCTCAACCAGATGTTTAATGTCTAGATTATTGCTATTTTGCTTCCCTGGTGGCTCAGTCAGTAAAGAATCTGCCTGCAATGGGGGACACCTGGGTTTGACCCCTGGACTGGGAAGATTCCCTGGAGATTCCTTCTGTGCTTATGATTTTCTGCCTTGATTTTTGGTGTTTCCTGGCCTTCTAAACAAACTGCAAAAACTTGAGTACAAGGATCAGTTCTAATGTGTCTTTCTTACCTCTTGGAGCTGAGGGGCATGTACCAAGTCACTAAGTTAGAAGCTCTATATGAGTGCATGCCCCTAATCTTATGTTGGACTGTGTTGAAACAATTGCAAAGAAATTTTCATGTAATAAACAGTAACCTCAAAGTTGTAAAAATGTTTATAAAGAACTAGAAAGGGGTAAAGATCAATGTTGTTTTAACCAAAAAGCCAAGCCTGAGTTTTAACATTATTTGACTGAATTCTATATTGTGAATTAAATACATTTATGAGGAAGTAGGGAGAAGGAAATGGCAACCCACTTCAATATTCTTGCTTGGAGAATCGTGTGGACAGAGGAGCCTGGAGGGCTGCTGTCTATAGGGGTCGCACAGAGTCGGACACGACTGAAATGACTTAGCATGCATGCATGCACTGGACAAGGAAATGGCAGCCCGCTCCAGTGTTCTTGCCTGGAGAGTCCCAGGGACAGAGGAGCCTGGTGGGCTGCTGTCTATGGGGTCGCGCAGAGTCAGAAATGACTAAAGCAACTTAGCAGCAGCAGCAGCATGAGGAAGTACTGGTTTACTGGGAATGAAGTAAGTTTTCTAATCATATCTGTAGAGGCATTTATTAAGTCAAGAAAATTATAAAAATACTATTAGCTTTGAAAGGATTTGAGTTAGCTATTCAAAACTGACAGTTTTCTACTAAAGGAAGCATTTTAAGGAATTACAAATTAAAAAGTGCAAAGACCTGAATTTTGTACAGTGAAAATCAATACAACTAAAGTACAGCTAAAAGTGAAAAAAGAAATCATGGAAAAACATCTGTGATAAATGCGATGGTTAAGGGTTAATATATACAACACATTATACAAGTAATTAAACGTAAAGAATGTGTGTAAAGAAAATTCAAAGACACTTTATGTAAAGAAACCATGATGTGAACTTTCCCACAACTTTAATCGCCTGATGTCAAAAGATTATTATTGAGCTCATCATTTGGGAAAAAGTATTAGATTGGCTCATGTATAAATAAAAGATAATTAAAATACCAATGAACTACTATTTGCATCCTGTAAAACTAGCAAAAGCTATTCTAAAATGAAAATGAATACCAAAGAGGTTGCAAGGGAATAGTTATCCTGAAAAATTCCCAATAATATTGTAAATCAGAATAACATTTTTAAATAAAAACATTTGTACCCTTTAGGTCAGGAATATCACTTCTAGAAACTTACCAAAAATAAGTGACTCTAAGTACTAAAAAGGGAATACTGGTCCACAATCCCTTGAACAAACTCTTGGCAGAACGTGCTTCAGTATTCAGACTTTTTTTTTTTTAAAGATGTTATATGCATCTGCTGGATGTCGTGTAACACCCCAGGGATATGAAGTGACATCTTACATTGAAATACATTGGTATCTGTCTGTGGAACATGTCAGCAAGATAATGACTCACAATGAATTTTGAGTGTAAACTTAAGGGGGAAAAAAACCAGATTTTGCTTTCAAGCTTATAGAAAAAAGTTTAGGTTTGTGCTTTTTTATTTCATAAATATGTGTAAGACCTCATATCAAAATGATATTATTAATATCAGTACTCTTTCTGACACACATAACACAAACTAGGAAACCATTTAAGTGAGAGAGATACCATGGAAAAATTGATAGAGTAACTTAGTGAAAGACTAAGGAGATTAAAATTAAGGAAACTGTGTACCAATGTGCAGAACTCTTTAAAATGTTTAAAAACTGGCTCAGTCTTTACTGTGAGATCTTCAATTATGGTTGATGTGAAAATGCAAGCTTGCCTGCCTCATCTGTTCCAATGAGTGTGCTCTCTAAGAATTGGATGAATTTGGGATGCTTTTCTCTATAGACATTTTATATATATAGACTATTTATAAACATGGATTATGTCAGAAATTTGTAATGAATCTAGAGTCTTATATTATTTCTGCCATTTTCCTGAGAGACTGTGAAACCATTTTTTGAAAATACTCATTTCAAATAGATTACCCTTAACTCTCCGCTTTACCCTATAGACAATATTGCATGCAAGCATGCTAAATCACTTCAGTCATGTCCAGCTCCTCTCCAGCCCGTGGCCTGTAGCCCAGCAGGCTCCTCTGTCCCTGGGAGTCTCCAGACAGGTGCGCTGGAGTGGATCGCCGTGTCTTCCTCCAGGGTCCTTCCCAACCCGGTGATGAACCCACTTCTCTTAAGTCTCCTGCCATGGCAGGCGGCTTTTTACCACGAGCAGCACCTGCCAGTATTCAGTTCAGCTCAGTTCAGTCCCTCAGTCCTGTCCCACTCTTTGCCACCCCATGGACTACAGCATGCCAGGCCTCCCTGTCCATCGCCAGCTCCCGGAGTTTACTGAAACTCATGTCCATTGAGTCAGTGATGCCATCCAACCATCTCATCCTCTGTCGTCCCCTTCTCCTCCTGCCTTCAGTCTTTCCCAGCATTAGGGTCTTTTCGAATGTCAGTTCTTCACATCAGGTGGCCAACGTATTGGAGTTTCAGCTTCAGCATCAGTCCTTCTAATGACTATTCAGGACTGATTTCCTTTAGGATGGACTGGTTGGATCTCCTTGCTGTCCAGGGGACTCTCAAGAGTCTTCTCCAACACCACAGTTCAAAAACATCAATTCTTTAGCCTCAGCTTTCTTTATGGTCCAACTCTCACATCCATACAAGACTACTGGAAAAACCATAGCTTTGACTAGACGGACCTTTGTCGGTAAAGACATGTCTCTGCTTTCTAATATGCTGTCTAGCTTGGTCATAGCTTTTCTTTCAAGGAGCAGTATCTTTTAATTTCATGGCTACAGTCACCATCTGCAGTGATTTTGGAGCCCAAGAAAATAAATTCTGTCACTGTTTCCATTATTTCCCCATCCATTTCCCATGAAGTGATGGGACCAGATGCCATGATCTTAGTTTTCTGAATGTTGAGTTTTAAGCCAGCTTTTTCACTTTCCTCTTTCACTTTCATCAAGAGGCTCTTCAGTTCCTCTTTGCTTTCTACCAAAAGGGTGGTGTCATCTGTATATCTGAGGTTATTGATGTTTCTCTCAGCAATCTTGATTCCAGCTTGTGCTTCATCCAGCCCAGCATTTCTCAAGATGTATCTGCATATGAGTTAAGTAAGCAGAGTGACAATATACAGCCTTGATATACTCCTTTCACAATTTGAAACCAATCCTTTGTTCCATGTTTGCTTCCAACTATTGCTTCTTGACCTGCATACAAATTTCGCAGGAAATTCTTCCCATCTCTTTCAGAATTTTCCACAGTTTGTTGTGATCCACACAGTCAAAGGCTTTGGCATAGTCAGTAAAGCAGAAGAGATATTTTTCTGGAACTCTCTTGCTTTTTCTATGATCCAACGGATGTTGGCAGTTTGATCTCTGGTTCTTCTGCCTTTTCTAAATACAGCTTGAACCTCTGAAATTTCTCATTTCACATACTGTTGAACCTTAGCTTGGAGAACTTTGAGCATTACTTTGCTAGTGTGTGAGATGAGTGCAATTGTGTGGCAGTTTGAACATTCTTTGGTATTGCCTATCTCTGGGATTGGGATGAAAACTGACCTTTTCCAGTTCTGTGGAAACTGCTGAGTTAAGGAACCTGGAGGTGTAGGGAAGTGATAAGTCACCATCCGAAAGTCACAGTCAACCTTTGGTTCCATATGCTCATCCCCATTTGCTCATGTTTGCATAAACGCAGGCAATACTGCCTCTGCAATTTGCCCATGTTCTAGGCGGAATGTTCATTAGCATAAAAATAAAGTTGACCTAATCACGTGGAACCTCTATTTTCTCATCTATAAATGAAGATAATAAGTAATGTTCTTGTTGAAGATAAACTAGGGAGTCAGAGCATTTCCATTTGAATTGCAGCTTTTCACTTCCTTAGCTCTGCAGTTGATGCTAATTTAGTAAGTGGCCTCTGCTGTGGTGTTTACTGTGTTAAAACCATGTAATAATCTGGAGAACCTGCCATGTGACAATGTCTATGCTACTTGCAAGAGCGCATTGGTCCCACTTTATGAGATCGGAAATTGAGGCTCATGTACACAGACTGGCGTGATCCGCTGGATCTCTTCTAGCTCTCCCCACTTGGCAGTGAAGGCAGAGGCTTGACGTGGGCACAGCCTTGGGTGGAAATCGAAGATGAGCAGGAGAGGTGCTTTCAGAACAGTCCTCAAAGTAGAACGTGAAGAATGTGATCTGGTTAGTAGTATGGTACCAATGCCAACTCTTTAAGAAGCTGTGAAGTGTTAGCAGTAGAGCAAACAGGTAATGGTACATGGGAACCCTGGCACCCTTTTTTCTGTAGTTTTGTACAACTAAAAAGACTGCAAAATAGAAACATTTTTAAAAGTGACATATCCGGGAGCATTTATGAAACAGGTCCACTAGAATATCATGGACTTTATTCCTGGTGCCCAGGGTAGAAACTGGCACATTGTTGGTACACAGTTACTAGTGAATGAATGAATGATTGACTCACCTCAGTAATCATGAATGGCAGCTAAGACACGGGCTCATCACTGGGTTCCAAAATAGCTCCCTAGGAAGTGTTTTCCTGTATAAAAAGGTAAGGCAACATCAGAGCAGGCATTAATTGAACACCTCTTGGCAAGTGTGGAACACTCGCGTTATCTGATTTATTCTGTTAGTCCAAGCAGGCAGTGCTAGTTTCAGCTTTCCGTCCGTGACCTGGGATGGTGAGCCTACACTTGCGCCGTGCTTCAGGGTGTGTGTGTTGGGATCTGGGATGGCACAGAGGAGCGAGACAGGCAGTGCTGGAAGCAGGGTGTGTAGGAGCCAGTTGTCCACGCAGGGGGCCCTGTTCAGGGAACCGTCTTGCTGAACTGAACACAGGCAAGTGGCCAGAGATCCAAGTCTAATCTGCCTTGGTCATCATTGTGAGATACACGCTGATCCATTTGCTCATAAGCTTGTCTTAAAATACACAGTCGGAAGCTAGAGGCCAGGTGCGGCCTTGTGCCTGTGTGAGGACTGCTTGATTTAGCCCAATGGACGCAGTTGGTTCTGGAGCCAGATGGGTTGGGTTTGGGTCAAGGTGCATCTCTCACGGGCAGGTTGCTTGATTTTGCGCGTCATTCTTTTCTAGTGAAAGGGCGTTAGTACCAGTGCCCTCTCTGAGTGATTGCCATCGTAATGATTAAGAGAATTTGGAGATAGAAAGGACTGGAATGAAGTCCTTAGGCATCAATAGGGGCCCCTTGCTATGGTGATTATCCTGATCTGCACCAAACACATGCGGCTTTGTTTAAATCCCGCTGCTCTGTCATACCTCGCTGCCAGCCTTTCATCACAGTGTGCATTTTACAGTCTCAATATGTCATCTTTGCAAGTGAAGCATCAGAAAAATGGAAATAAAATCTCTAGAGAAAACCTTTTTGCCCATAATTTGTGGTCTTGTAAATTTAGAAGTCATAGTCTGCAGATTTTTTTTTTAAAAAGTAAATCATAAAAGATATAAATAGGTCTTCCTGTGTCCCCATAATCAATCCCACTTCCTTCCTGCCCACACCATAAGAATCCACTCACCTATATTTAGCAGCTTTTGTGCACATTCACATTTTAAAATTTCTACTATATGTGTGTATATATATATATATATATTTTCTGTATAATACATAGCATTGTTGTGCTTACTTTTAAATGTTATAAGATGATATCCTTTTTTAAAAAAAATTATTGTTCATGAAGTGAAGCTGCTGAGCAGTAAGGGACGCCTATACTCAACTTTGCTACTGTCAAATCCCTCTTGAATTGTGTCAGCATCAAACTTCCATGAACAGTTTTCGATGTTAATCTTTGATGTAGATCTTTGTCAACAACATTTTAGTTACCCATCTAGTAAATTCCTGGAAAAGGGCATGGCAGCCCACTCCAGAATTCTTGCCTGGAGAATCCCGTGGACGGAGGAGCCTGGCGGACTCTCCAGTCCATGGGGTGGCAAAGAGTCGGACATGACTGAGTAACTAACCCTACATCTAGTAAATGTGTTTGTTGTAACCACCACCAATGAGAATACTGGCGACAACAGTGAAGCTGAGGACAGTTGCACCTCAGTGATTCTTTCTCAGCAGCGCGCGCACGTGTGTGTGTCCGCCGCCTTCGATTTGCTCATCCTTTTGCTACTGTGACACTGGAGACCACTTCTTTCTGAGTGCAGTTTCCATCTCCTGAGAAACTTTCTGAGCTAGGAGTCGAAAACTCTTAGTCCTTGTGTTCCTATAATAGTCTTTATTTTTCCGATACTCTTGAATAATAGATTGAGTAAAAAAAAGTTCTGTTAGCATTTATTTTTCCTCAACACTTTAAAGATATTATAAATATTTTCTCATCAGTGAAGAAGTTCCTGCAGACCCATTTTGTTCCTTCTCAGATCAAATATTTTCCTTCTCTGGTTATTTAACTTTTGTCTTTTGGTGTTCTGTAATTCCACTTAAAGTCTACAATGGTTCATTTCATTATTATGTGTTGACTCGACTGGATCATTTGGTCAAAGAATACTCCTGGTGTTTCTGTGAGGGTAATTTTGGATGAGATTCCTCTGTAAATTGGTAGACCGAGTAAAACAGATTGCCCTTTATGGGCTTCCCTGATGGCTCAGTTGGTAAAGAATCCACCTGCAATGCGGGAGACCCTGGTTCGATCCCTGGGTCAGAAAGATCCGCTGGAGAAGGGATAGGCTACCCACTCCATATTCTGGCCTGGGGAAGTCCATGGACTGTATAGTCCATGGGGTCGCAAAGAGTCAGACAGGACTGAATGACTTTCACTTTCAGGGTGTGACTGGGGCTCATCATCCGATTGGCTGAAGGCCTGATGGGAATGAAGGACTGACCCTCCCTAAGCGGATCCTGCCTGTGGCCTCGGCTGGAGCATCAGCTCCTCCTGTGTCTACAGCAGCCTCCAATCCTCACACCCAAACTGGGACAGATGATGATTTCATGAGGTACTTCCTTATAAGAATCCTCTTTATATGTATATTATTAATTCTGTTTCTCTGGAGCCCCCTGACAAATGCAGAATTGATATCAGGTGTGTGGATATTTATCCTGCCAGGAACTGGTGTGCTCCTCCGACGCGAGAGGTCTTGACGTTCAGCAGTCCTGAGCAGCCTGCCCTCGCGTCCGTCTTGGCCGAGCTCTGTCTCCTCCACTGGTGCTCAGCCTGGGCACGTGCTGGCGGCCGGCTGTGCGCCTTGTCTCTCAACAGTTCCTTTCCACGTCCTGACTCTCTGGTCCAGCTGTGTTCTAGGTAGTCTTCCCTTCCACCTTCTGCTTCACCAGCTCTCTCGTCTCCGTCATCCAATGTGCTGCTTATTTCCTTTTCTGTTTGCGGTGACTATACGTCCCATTTCCAGAAGCTGCTATCTGGCTCTTTTTCAAATCTGCCTGCCTCTTTCTCCATAACATTTGGCTGTGTGGCTCCCAGTCCTTTCCTATCTGAGAATTCCGAGTGCACCTGTCATTTCTCTCTCTTGTCCTAGTTCTTGCAGTGGGGGAGTGCTAGTCTCTGGTTTGCTGTATGTACACAGCCTCTGTGTGTATTTGCCTCCATTTGGTCATTTTTCACGTTGGTACCTTTTCAATGGGAAGCATGTGTGGCTTAGGTGGTGGCCAGGTTCCTCCAGATGAGTGTCATTTCGCTTTTGGCAGCTGGCCAGGAGCAGCACCTCCCTGTGAACCACCCTTAGGCTTTTTTTTTTGCCCCAGGGTGTGGTTCTCCCACCGCACACAGGGTAAGTTAGAGCCCAGATCCCTGCAGTCATCACGTTTTACTCCTCAGAGATCTTTCTTTTCCCTGAGAGACCAGGGAAGCATGTGCTGCCTGCAGTCTCTCTTTCCAGTGAATAGATCCTTCTAGCTTCCTTTTCTCAGGGGATACAGCCCGTGTAGAGTCCCAGGTCTAAGCTGATGTCTCAGCTTCATTTCCCCAACTTGCATGGACCCAAAGCCTCATGTCATATCCACGAACAAGAGGTGAACATTGCCTGGGCACCTGGGTGTTGCATCTGGGTCCTACAGGTAACCTGTGACCAGAGGTGCTATTGTCCCTCTGCCCCCTCATGATCAGATTGTCACTTATGCTGCATCTGTGAAGCAGTTCTCCACATGTTGCGCTTTCCTGGCTTCTCTGAAAGCTCGGTGCAGGAAGAAGAGGCTGTGAGGTAAGGTAAGTAATGAGAAAGTGGCATTACCTCCTTTGAGACAGGAGAACAGTTTAATTTTCTCCTGTCAAACAACTGGGTGTTTTAATAATCTTAGCCTTTTAAAGTCTCAGCCTTTCAAGTTTCCTTACATCTCTGACATGATTTCTCTTTGCACATTCCACCCACACTTTATGAGCATAATAACGTGTTAATGCCTTATTCTACTGTGCTTTTTATTCGGAGAATTCCAAGCACTTTGTAGACCTTGCCATTTATCCTGACAACACCTTTGCACACTATGGAAGCTAGTTGGTTAGCAAGAGAGTCAGTTTAATGGAACATGAGAACCAGGAAGCCCAACACTGAAAACAGAGTTTCAGAGTATCCCATGAACAGGTTCACACACATGCAGCCAGAAACATAGGAAGAGTCTTGCTCCCTTGCCCAGCTCCAGGAAGGGGCTTTAACCTAAAACAATACAGAAGAAAGTAAATCACCATCCTGCATGGTCTTCCGGGAAGAGACTTAATAGGCTAGCTTCTTGCTCACTTTTGCTTTATATCTCTGACTTTATGGGGCATGGCTGATGAGTTTTCAGTGAGAGGAGAACAGGGCTTGCTGGGATAATTGCAGTGGGAAAGAAAGCATGTCTGTAGCCCTGATGAACAATGCAGGAAGTGGAGGGCGTGCCATTTCTGGAACAGCACAGCCTTCCTTGGCACTGAGAACCTGTGGGCTTGAGAGCAGGTGGTGGTCAGTCATCCAGACAGATGACTGGCATCTCAGAGAACTGTCGCTAGGAACCAGGGACCTAAGGGTGAAAATGCCAACAGGCTCCTGGAAGAGAGCTGTCAAAAGGTGAAGGGCTGCCAGGACATCGTGTGGAGTTGGCATAACCCCGGGAAATCCCTGGGTGGTAAAGCAGGGAGAGGGAGAGAATGAAATAACAGAAGGGCTAAGGCTACGTTACCATAAGAAAGCTGGTCGAGTTGCTTCAGATGAGAACACGCCTACCTTCACGTTTCCTGAAAGCTATAGCAAAACAGACAACAGGATGAGTTAACTGAAAATGAGAGGCTTCTCACTGTGTGGTCCATCCTGTGCTAGGATTAACTTTCTCATAAAAGAACACTTATTTCCCTGTCATAACTACATCCAGAAAAGTTCATTTTGTGAGTTTCACATGAAAGGATCTGAAAACCATGGGTATGTCTTCAGTAGCAGTTTTACCAAATATGTGGAGGCATTTGCCTAAATGTAAAGGCATTTACCAAACATGCCTTTATTGTCTCCTCTTACCTTGGCCCTTAATACCAGGTGAGAGGAAAACACTGAGTCTCCTGCAGTTCTAGCTCATCATACAGGGGATAACTCTTTCTGAGCCCTTGCTACATCCTAGGCAAAGTGCTAAGTGCCCGAATGTCTGAATGCATACAGTCCTCGGAGTAACATGATGCGGTGTGTCCGTCCTGGGGGTAAGGAAGCCGAGGCCCAGGAAGACTAAATGACTCGCTGTTGCTACACTATTGAGAGTGGCAGTGTTAGCGTTTAAACCGAAGTCTGGGCTTTAGAGGGTAGGCGTTTTACTGCTCTGCAGTATTTCCTGGATCAGAGCACTTGGACAGGGCTTGGAGAATTATCCTTGAGATGCACTCAGATTTTGATCCCACGTGACATTTTTATTGGTTTGCTCTTACTGTGTTAAAGTAACTATTAGGTTTTCTCTTTAGAAAATTAGTATGTATTGATAGCAGCAGTTCATTTTTCCACTCTTCCAGTTACTAATGCAAAACCCTGGAGTCGTCCTTTGCTGACTCTCCTCCAGCCACGCTGGTCTTTGCCCTTCCCCCAACCCCGCAGGCGCACTCTGCCCGCTGTACGTGATGTTGTCCAGTCACTCAGGTGTGTCTGGCTCTTTGCGACCACGGGGACTGAAGCACTTGGTGCTTCCACCCTGCAGCCTCTTCCCCAGGTAGTCTCAAGGCTCCCTCCTTCAATCCCCTCCTGTCTCTGCTCAAATGCCTACTTGGCATAGGAGAGTCCAACCCCTCTCCTGACACAAGTCCCTTCCCTACGTGACTCCCACAGCACTCACCACCTGCCTGCCTGCTTGATGGTGGTATTTCTCTCCTGTCTGTCTCTCCCAGGGGCTGGGTTTGCCTGTCACATTCTCTGCTATGTCTTTGGGACCCACAGGACGATGGTTCCCTCTGGAGGTTTGGGGCGTAAGGAGGGGAAACCCCAGAGCTTCTGGAGTGGGGTGGTATTCTATTGCTGGCCTGGGTACCTGAATCCTGAGCTACTTGCTCACATTTTTGTATGCATGCTGTAGAGAGGATAGGGCAGAAAGCCCTCTGGGATCAGAGGGAGTGATGCATTTGACAAGGGGACCTCAAATAGAGAAAGACTTCAGAGCAAATGTGGCTTTTGGCTTTCAGTTCAGTTCAGCTGATGCCATCCAACCATCTCATCCTCTGTCGTCCCCTTCTCCTGCCCTCAATCTTTCCCAGCATCAGGGTCTTTTCAGATGAGTCAGCTCTTTGCATCAGGTGACCAAAGTATTGGAGTTTCAGCTTTAGCATCATTCCTTCCAGTGAATGCCCAGGACTGATCTCCTTTAGAATGGACTGGTTGATCTCCTTGCAGTCCAAGGGACTCTCAAGAGTCTTCTCCAGCACCACAGTTCAAAAGCATCCGTTCTTCGGCGCTCAGCCTTCTTTATAGTCCAGCTCTTACATCCATACACGACCACTGGAAAAACCACAGCCTTGACTAGATGGACTTTTGTTGGCAAAGTAATATCTCTGCTTTTTAATAGACTGTCTAGGTTGGTCATAACTTTCCTTCCAAGGAGTAAGCGCCTTTTAATTTCATGGCTGCAGTCACCATCTGCAGTGATTTTTGAGCGCAGAAAAATAAGTCATGGAGCACATCGGTAGAGATAGGGGAGGGCGTGGAGATGCTGGGAAGCAGTGACTTTCCTGTAGCTTCACCTCTACGTGTTCCCAGGGTCCCCTACTTTTTTTTTTGTTAACCCAGTCTTGAGTTTTGAGTGGGCTTGGGTTCTATCTTCTTTTTTTCTTTGTCTTTTAATTGGAGTGCAACTTCTAGTAATTTTTTTCAGAAAACATGTACAGGTGGCATATTATATATATTATATATATGACTTTTATATATATATGAAAGTCTATAAGCTGCCTTCAGAACACAGCTTGACTTCTCAGGTCATTCGATCACAAACAGCAGAAATTTGCTCCACTGTCTCCAGCTTGTGGTGGTACCTAGAAGCCTGCAGCTCATCTGGTATGCCCTTAAAATAACATGAGACTTTTTTCTGCCTAATAATCCATGGCAGGCATGGTTAACTGAGAACGGATATGAACACTTTCAATATTTGCTCTCCCCTTTCCAGTTTTTTTAATGTTCACCTCTGAAGTCATCACGCCTGTAGACCTTGTCAGGCTGATGTTTTAACATAGTCAGAGGTTTACTAAGATGGAGTCCCTTAGTACAGTGACCCCCACACACTTTGGATCCATGTGGCTGGGCCCCAAGGTTACCCACCGAGCGCCCCAGTTAGGTGAGCATTGGGTTACTCCCTCCCAGTGGTAGAAGCATGTGGTGATTATTTATTCTTGGGCTTCCCTGGTGGCTCACTGGTAAAGAATGGGCCTTTAATGCAGGAGACATGGGTTCGATCCTTGGGTCAGGAAGACCCCTGGAGAAGGGAATGGCAATCCACTCCACTATTCTTGCCTGGAGAATCCCATGGACAGAGGAGCCTGGCGGGCTATAGTCCGGGGGTCTCAAAGAGTCAGACATGACTGAGCGACTAACACTTCTACTTTTCACTTGTGTCTCTTCACACAATCTTTTTTTTTTTTTTTAAAGTTTCCAACTCTCTATGTTTGAAACAATTGCTTTAAGTAATTTATCCAAATATTCTTTTGTTTTACTTTATCTCTTTATGTCTTTAAGTTCGAAAATGAAATCAGGATTTAAAAAAATCTATTGTATTTTGAGTGTTTTGCTTCTGAAGAAGGCTGATATTCACTGAAATTGAATTTTCACTAGAAAGCTTTAAATACACCTATTTTCCCTGACCTCTCTTTAATTCACGTCATTCAAAGACAGTTCTTTTATGAAAAATGTTTATAATTATTCCATAATATAAATTAGTCAACACAGAAAGCAGAGTCCCAAAAACTAAGGACTTAGAGATCAAATTGGGCCCTAAAAATCTGAGCTGTTTGGCGCAGGAGGTGGTTTAAGTTTCACTGGGGATGTGAGTGTCTTTGGATGTGGCACAGTCTCTCCCAGGCTGCTCGCTGTTCTTATTCCAGGGTATTTTACATTTTCATGTATCTTCAGTTCAGTTTAGTCGCTCAGTCGTGTCTGACTCTTTGTGATCCCAAGGACTGCAGCACGCCAGGCTTCCCTGCCCATCAGCAACTCCTAAAGCTTGCTCATATATCTTACCTACACTTTGCTGCTAAGTCACTTCAGTCGTGTCCGACTCTGCACAACCCCAGAGACGGCAGCCCACCAGGCTCCCCCGTCCCTGGGATTCTCCAGGCAAGAACACTGGAGTGGGTTGCCATTTCCTTCTCCAATGCATGAAAGTGAAAAGTGAAAGTGAAGTTGCTCAGTCGTGTCCGACCCTCAGCGATCCCATGGTTGCAGCCCACCAGGCTCCTCCGCCCATGGGATTTTCCAAGCAAGAGTACTGTAGTGGGGTGCCATTGATTTTAGATGGCTTAAAAATGCATTTTGCCTAAATATGTTATCATTGCAATATCTTTGTTCTTTTTTCTTTTTTTTTTCACTGTTTCAACTCTTCTAGTATTCTCATAGGCATTATCATATCAGCATCTTGGGGAGGGGGTTGGTTTTTTTGCATGGTGAAAACTGGCCTGTTGGAATTGTAAATGGATTCTTTGTCTTCAGACGTTTCTCAGAACGTGTATTGTTTTGGAGAAATTCTGTGTGGAAGCTAGAGAGCTAGTCTTTGTACTGGGTCAGTGCCAGCGCCCACGTCACTCCTGAAGGAGGGGTGAAGCCAACTCTGAGCTGGCTGACGTTTGTCCCCTCCTCTCCTGGCGCGTGGTGAGACCCACGAGTTTCTTCTTGTGCCCCGGAAGCTGCTCCGTAGGTGCTTAGAAGAGTAGCTGGGCAAAATGAGAGCAACGGTGTTGACTCTGAGACTCCCTGAGAAAGGGTCAGCCGCTCTAATGAGCTTTCAGAGATTCTGCCAGTAGATAACTTTTCCTTCGGGGTGCAGGGCCTCAGAAGAAATCCCACACAAGCAGAGTTCCTGCAAACTGCCATAGATCTCACTGTCTTATCTTCTCAAAAGTGTGTGTGTATTGGGGGTGCATGGGATTCCTTGAATGGTTGGATTTTTGCCTAGTTTTCTGCTAAAAACTAAGGCCCAGTTGTCTGAGAAGAAAACAATTTAAATCCCTTGTGCTTCTTTCTCCCTGCCCCCCCATCTCATTTTTGCAAACATACAAAGCAGCTTTGAATTTCGGTCTTTTCAGCAGCATAAGATGAAAAGCAGCTGGACAAAATAAAATGTCTTCATTTTTCTTTGGAAACATCGGTTATTGAACTTATGTTTCATTAAATAAACAAACAGGCTAAGATTTTTCCTTGCAGTGAATCAAGTGATTGGACAAGAAAGCAAATGATTTATTCATTCTTTTATAGTTTTTGACCTCCTGGCCCTCTTCCTCCTATCTGTTCCCTCCACATTTCCACAAACATTTTGAATTCTTGAGTAGACCACTGAGGCTTCAGCCTTAGGAAAATAACCAACGAGCCGGCTCAGGAGACACTTGCAGGCCATCTGACAATTTGGGGCCAGCTTTCTTGCAGTAATTCCTTCCTGGACCCTGAACTCTTTTCAGGGAAAGGAGGAAGAGGAAGAGACACCTAGAATTAACTTTTTAAAAATCCCTGGACTCCTGGAAAGGCTCCTTGGCTTCAGCAGGCATGAGTCCCTCCCGATTCACTGGAGGGCGGCTTTTCTCTGACAGGCTTTACATGCTGACCTCTGACGTAAGCTCCTGAGCAAGAATCATGACACAAAGTTAAGTAAAATTTGGCTGAAACCTTAGTATGTGGTTCTGAAGAGGAAACGGGTGTCAGTAATCAAGAACTCTCCTCCGTGTTAGTCACGGAGCTCCTGCGGTCAGCGCTTCTGTGTGAAGTCAGCCCTCGGCTCATCCCGGGGGGCCTGGTGTACGGTCATCACAGCTGGGAAACCATGTCCTGTCCGGTGCTGGGCCCACAGCACGGCCTCCGGACCGGAGGCAGGGTGGCTGGAAGGGCAGAGATGCCTCAGCGCGCTCCCCTCGGGGCCACGAAGGGTCCTTTCCCTTGGACTGTCTGTTGACATGACGGCACATTCACATTTCCTTCTCCAGACTTGCCCATCTGCCCTTGGGGTTGCTTTCTGTTTTGTTGGTTTGGAGCACATTTGGGCTTCTCCAGTGGGAAATCTCCAGTCAGGTCACAAATGAAGTGGAGGACTTTTCCCAGAGGGGAGTTTCGGCTTGTTTTCTTTGAGTAGGCATCTGTTCTTGTAAAATATGGTGCTGTGTGTTCAACTCAGCAAGGGATGTCCTGTGTTATTCTGTGCCCTGATGTCGGGAGGGATGGGTCTGCCCAGAGAAGCTGCTTCTCCGGCTGGGTGGGATCCACCGGACGCCCCCACCCTGCTTTTACAAACAGGCCAGCAAGCATGACTGGTCCAGCAGCATCCTGACTTGCAGCCACTGGGCGTTTGCAGGCCTCCTCCCACCAGCTTTCTCCTCATTTTTTTTTAGTCCCATGGTCATCTCTTCAGGTTTTTGCTGACATTATTTGAATTATGTCATCTGAATAGTCATTTATTTTGCTTACTTATAAGACTAGCTACGTTTGTCACTAAATGTAAAATTTTGACGATTTTCATCTAACTGTTGAGGATAATTCTTTTCCCCAGGGGAAAAAATTCTTTTTGATGTTTCCTCGTTATGTTTTTCCCAACACGATAATGCTTTCCAGTTCTGTAGAGTGTTTCTCAGTTTATATATCTGGTCGCTTCAGAGAACAGAGGACTGCTGGACTTGGCTATGCCTCCTCCCTCGCTTCCTCCGAGAGGTGGGACGCCGCGGGACGGGAGCATTCTCCTGGCATGCGTTGTCTTTGCTCTGTGAAACCCTGGAAGTTTATGCTGTAAACCGTGTGGCTCCTTGGTTCTTCCTCCCGCTGCCTTGCACGTGCGCAGTAGCACAATGTATTATGTACTTGTCTGTGTTAAAGCAAGTAGAAACAGCGCTGTTATTTCCAAGACCATATTCTCAGCAGTGGGAGTGACACTCTGAAGAAGACAGACGGCGCTGATTTCACTCGACTTCTGTAGCTTCAACCAGGTGGACGGGGCCCTTCAAAACACCCACGCTCACAGCCGTCTCATTCACCGGACAGGTGGACGAGCTGCCACGTCAGATTTTGTAGATGATGGCATGGAGCTGGAGGTGCAGCTGGACGCATGGTGAAGGTTAGTAGTGGCAGAGCAAGTATGTCTTTATGGGAAGCAACAGAAGAAGAACCTGGAGGCAAAAAGGTGGTGGCAGGGAGGCCTTCAGTCAGACTCGTACAAATGGCTGAACTTCCTCGTAAGTGTCACAAAGCAGAGAAGGGCATCTTTAGGAAGAGGGAGTGAAGAAGCAGCCCCGAGCCTGAGGGGTCACCGTGACTGGTCCTCGCGCCTGATTGCACAAGTCTCGTGGATTCTCGTGGATGTGGAACAGGAGATGACCTGAAATGAACAACCTGTAGTGTCTCTGTCTTCTGCGTCCCCGGAGAGGGAGCCTGCCTCTGCGGCAGTGAGAAGGACGACCCTGGAATCCGATCTCATCTCCAGGGATGGTCAACAGTCTCCAGCTTTCGAGCGTTTAACCTGCTTGACTGCACCCTGTGGTTTTCATGTTGCATTTCCTTCTACCCAGTCATTGGTAATAGAAGTAAACCTCAATTAATGAGTGCCATTTTGCAGTAAATGTGGAAATTTGGACAAACTTCTGTTAATGACACCTGTAAGTATAGCTTAGAGAAATTGCAAGTACCTGGTAGGTGTGAGAAAAGAAACTTTGAAATTACCCTTGGCACAGCCAAAGGCTAAGTGCCTAGATGGATCTCATGAAGATATATTTATGTATAAATTACTATTAATATTTCAGGTTAGTAAAGACAAGTTACAAGCCTCAATTCTAGGTAGTCTTTTTCCAACAGTCTAACAGCCTACCTGTTGCTCTGTCGGAATGATAGTTATGGGAATAATAACTTAATTTTGCATCTGTATTGCTCTTCTGGTGTTCTTACTGCATTACCCCATTTGTAACACTATTGGTCTCAAAATGCCCCTGAGGAGAACAGTAAAGAATTTAAAGCCTCATTTGATGGATGAAAAACCTATAGAGAAGGGGATTGGACTGCTAGTGTCTTTTCCAAATCCAGCATCATCATGCTATGAATTTAAATAAAATCTCCAGTTTAGTATAATGTGTACATGCCAAAGTCTCCCAGCATTAAATCTTCCTCTTGTGACCCTGTGTATGTGCACAGATTAAGGCCATTTTAAATGGAGCGTTTTGTTGACTAGTCTTCAGACTTTTAATTTTGATGAACTATATGCTACAAACATTAAACCTGTAGCATGCACCAAAAGGCTGATTAGTCTTGATAGCTTAGATAATTCATGGCATGCATTTCTCAGTGAATAAAATTCTTTTTTTTTTCAGTTTCTCTCAGAGGAATTTTATTATTTGAATGAAATTCACAGACTGACCTCCAAGGGAAAATTAAAAAAAAAAAATCAAACTCTTACTTTATTCCTTGTTTGTTCATACACCTTCAGAATTGGTTTGAAAGTGAAAATGTTACTGGTCAGTCATGTTCAACTCTTTGTGACCCCATGCACTGTAGCCCACCAGGCTCCTCTGTCCATGGAATTCTCCAGGCAAGAATACCAGAGTGGGTTGCCATTTCCTTCTCCAGGGGATCTTCCCGACCCAGGGATGGAACCCAGTTCTCCTGCATTGGCAGGCAGATTCTTTACCATCTGAGCCACCAGGGAAACCCTGTGTGTTTTGATCACTGGGAGATTCAGGATGCACACGGCCCTCCAGGGACAGGCGTGGCTTGGATTTCCAGCTCCACTGCTCCCTGCCTGTGCCCTGGTGAGCACGCCCCTCCGCTGAGTGTGAGCAAGTGAAATTTCATGTGAAGGAGGACAGTGAAGGCTCGCTGTTTTCACTGGATATGGCACGTTGTAAGCAGAAGGACTCAGAGATCATTGTAGACTAGATAGAAAGCGCTTGCCCCCACCTCCTGAAAAAGTGAAGAAGAGAGAACGCACGTGGAGAAGTGGACGAAGGAGAAACTGAGATGCGTCTGGAGTGAATCTCAAGACTTGTCACTGCCGTCCAAGTGAGAGGTCCACAGCCTCCCCCGCTGGGCACTCTGAACCGCCACGGCTGCTGTGAGCGTGGCTCTGGTCAGGTCCGCTTGGAAGTCATAGCTGTGTGTTTATCTCCTCGGCTGGACTGTACGTATCCAGAGAGAGGGGGTGAGGGCCTGATCATTTACTTCATTGTCTAAAGCAGAGGGGGATGTGCCTGGGTTCATGTTTTGTTTATATCAAATCAAGAGGAGTTATGATATATTATATTAATTCAAGTAAAAAAACTGTCCAAACTAAGCTTCTGGGTGCAAAATATAGATTTACTTATTATTGAACAATTTTATGAAAGGGTTCGTAAGATCAATGGGCTTTGTTGTTTTACCTGCAAAGGTGTGACAAAACGTTACCTGATTTATCAGCGTGCTCAGCAGGAGGAAAGGCCCTGAACTATGTTATATACCAGACTTCGCAAGTGTCTTGCCTTACCTGGTGTTGCTCTGGCATGAATATGAATAAAAACAAACACTTCAACACTTGTGTTATAGTTATAAACCAGTTGTGCAGAATTAAGTCAAAGGAATCCACCTTCCGTTTTTCACAGATAATGGTAAGTGCAGTAGGAAATTGGTCATATTTGCTTTCTATCACAGCATTGGTCATATTTGGAAATAGATTTCCATAAAGTTCATCCAGTCTCAAGATGAGGTTAATCTGGTACAGTTATCTGACAGAACCCTGGAATTTTTACCACTCAAAAAATTGGAGGGAAATATATTTGATTAAATTTATAAATTTGTGCTCTAACACCCACATAAGAAATCATCTTGGAATTCCTAGGTTTAGAAAAGAGTGTAATGCCCTGAGAACTTAATTTCAGCACCAAGAATTGGTTGCTAAATGTGACAAGATTGTAACCAACAGTCCTCAGAGGACATTTGTAACAGCTTTAAGAGTTTCATTAGAGCCTCAGCTTCTCTTAATTTATATATCAGCATCTTTTTGTCTAGACCATACTCACTTTATGTCATTTAACATTACAATCAATGAATTAAAAGAAGTGCAAAAATGTGTAAGGTGGGTGATATTTATGGGCCAGTGAGTTTACAGATGGGGCTGGTGTGCCTACTGGGTACAGAGATCCCGCGCCTGTGTGACTGAGTGTGGTAGGGAGGGCAGTGAATGTCCTTCCTGTTCTGTTTACTACAAAGAAACTGTTTACCATAAAAAGCCTCTGGATTCTATTGCTTTTTAATTCACTGTAGATCATGGATGGAGTCTGGAACCACTTATGATGTAAGTGGCATTACAGTATGGACAGGAAATAAGGGTGACAAAAAAGCCTCCCCAGAGTTGAGAGGTCACATTCAACATCCCTCCTAGAAAATTCTCTTGGGTCTTAATTCACACCCCAAAGTATCAGTTACCTTGAAGCAAATAAAAAGCAATATAGTGTTTTCAAGTTCAGAAGTCATAGATTGGAGATGACATCATTTCTTGCCAAACATTTAAATATTTTTGAAGCATACTTTCCTAGCTCAAGGTTCAGAGGAAGTGATAGAACGCATGAAATCGTCAACCCTTTATGCTAGAAGCCTGTCTCAGCCAGGGCAGGAAAGCCCTTGTGTCTGCTCAAGGTTCAGAGGAAGTGATAGAGCGCATGAAACCGTCAGCCCTTTATGCTAGAAGCCTGTCTCAGCCAGGGCAGGAAAGCCCTTGTGTCTGCTCAAGGTTCAGAGGAAGTGATAGAGCGCATGAAACCGTCAGCCCTTTATGCTAGAAGCCTGTCTCAGCCAGGGCAGGAAAGCCCTTGTATCTGCTCAAGGTTCAGAGGAAGTGATAGAGCGCATGAAACCGTCAGCCCTTTATGCTAGAAGCCTGTCTCAGCCAGGGCAGGAAAGCCCTTGTATCTGCTCAAGGTTCAGAGGAAGTGATAGAGCGCATGAAACCGTCAGCCCTTTATGCTAGAAGCCTGTCTCAGCCAGGGCAGGAAAGCCCTTGTATCTGCTCAAGGTTCAGAGGAAGTGATAGAGCGCATGAAACCGTCAGCCCTTTATGCTAGAAGCCTGTCTCAGCCAGGGCAGGAAAGCCCTTGTATCTGCTCAAGGTTCAGAGGAAGTGATAGAGCGCATGAAACCGTCAGCCCTTTATGCTAGAAGCCTGTCTCAGCCAGGGCAGGAAAGCCCTTGTATCTGCTCAAGGTTCAGAGGAAGTGATAGAGCGCATGAAACCGTCAGCCCTTTATGCTAGAAGCCTGTCTCAGCCAGGGCAGGAAAGCCCTTGTATCTGCTCAAGGTTCAGAGGAAGTGATAGAGCGCATGAAACCGTCAGCCCTTTATGCTAGAAGCCTGTCTCAGCCAGGGCAGGAAAGCCCTTGCATCTTTTCCTCCTGTCCTGCCCATCAGAGATCCAGTTCTAGTCCCTACAGTGCAAGGCAACACATTTTATTTTTGAATAGCTCAATAGAAAGTTCCTTATAATGAGTCAGTCTCTCTCTCCATATAGTTCTACATTTAAAAATGTCTAATTGCTGGTTTGTATGGCATTCTTAATTTCTAAGACTACAGATATTGTGCTTAATTGCTCAGTCGTGTCTGACTCTTTTGCGACCCCATGGACTGTAGTCCTCCAGGCTCCTCTGTCCATGGGATTCTCCAGGCAAGAATACTGGAGTGGGTTGCCACACCCTCCTCCAGGGGATCTTCCCAACCCAGGGACTGAACCCAGGTCTCCCGCTTCGCAAGCAGATTCTTTATCATCTGAGCCACCAGGGAAGCCCGTGACTACAGGTGGTCCCCAGTTTATCATAGTTTGGCTTTCAGTTTTCAGCTTTACAATCTTGTGGAAGTGATGTGTGTCCAGTAGAAACGGTACTCCCAATTTTGAATCGTGATCTTTTCCAGGCAAGGGACGTGTGGTTTGCTCCTTTCCCCTGATGCCGGGCAGTGGCAGTGAGCTGCAGCTCCCAGTCAGCCACGAGATCACAAGGCTGAAAGGCCAATATGCTTCCAGCTATTCTGTTTTTCACTTTCAGTACTGTATTCAATAAATTTCATGAACTATTCAACACTTATTATAAAACAGGCTTTGTGTTAGACGATTATGCCCAACTGTAAGCTAATATGCATGTTCTGAGTGTGTTTAAAGCCCGCTAGGCTAAGCCGTGGTGTTCAGTAGGTGAGGTGTATTAAATATATTTTAGATTTAATAGTATCGCCCACTGATGATGGGTTTATGGGGAAAGCCCCGTTGTAAATTGAGGAAGATCTGTTCCAGGAGACGTACATGCTCTCCCAGTGATTTCTCTGCCAATTTCAAGACTCTGCATGAACACAGCCAGTGGCCTCCTTAGACCCTGGGACTGAGAACAGTAGTGCTTAAGTGGCCAGGCCCAAGCAGGGGATTTTTGGTATGGTCTTCCATTTCTTGAGACTGGACTTGCTTTTATTCATCCTAGAATTGTATCACAACTCCCTACCTCTTACCAGTCACATCAGGTCATCTGCTGAAATTCTGTGATGGAAGCAAGGACTATCTCTCCTGAGGATACTCACTTCCACCATATACTCCCGTGAGCTCAGTGTGTTGAGATCTCAATTGCTAGCTTAGTTTAGTTCAGCTCAGTTCAGTTGCTCAGTTGTGACCGACTCTTTGCGACCCCATGAATCGCAGCACGCCAGGCCTCCCTGTCCATCACCAACTCCCGGAGTTCACTCAAACTCACTTGGCATTTGCATTATTTGGTCCATGTAAATATTCCTCATAGCTGGGCTAAATAGGGTACCTGAATTCCATTTTTTAATCTTGTATAACTTATCTTCCCTTTGCTTAGAATTAACCTTGTTTTTTGTGTGCTTTATTTTTTAGCTATATCTTAGTTTGATTTCTTTTCCCCAAATGCTCTAACAGATTTGTCACAGCTAACAAGGCAGTTTCCAAATTTATCCCAAACATGTTTAGAGCACTCCACCAGCCCTGCGGTCTGTTCCTGTGGATCGCTCTCCCAGCACCTTCCACTCTGGCCCACTGGAAGGGCCACATCTGTTGCACACTGTGGTCCTGGGAGCTGCTTTCTTCAGCAACCTGGGCCCGGGAGCCCCCTCTACCTCGTGTTTCTCTTTTTGTTGGTTTGTGCCATCACTTTGTCAGAACCCATTATCTAGTACCTTTCTGACAAAGGGTACCTGGGGTAAACATTTTGAGACTGTGTATATCTAAAGATTCTTTTTTCCTCCCTCCATTATGTTTCCAATGGATACAGAATTCCAGGTTGAAAAACTGTTTTCGTCTGAGTTCTGGACACTTTGCTCCACTATCTTCTAGTGTCCAGTGAAGTTCTTGAGAAAGAGAACACCATTCTTCCTCCCTTCTCTTTGTGGCCTCTCCTTCTCTGGGAGCTCTTGGACGCTGTTCTGGATCTCCGCTGATATAGACTTTAAAATGTTACCCTTATTTCCTGTCCATACTGTAATGCCACTTACACACTGACATCGTAAGTGGTTCCAGACTCCATCCACAAAAGCAATAGGATTGCTTTTTAATTCACTGTAGACCGTGGATGGTGTCTGGAGCTCTGGGGAGGCATTTTCGGACTCTTTCTCTTGTCCCAGGCATGTGATATGTCAGACAGTTCAGAGACTTACTGGAGAAAGAAATGGAAACCCACTCCAGTATTCCTGCCTGGAGAATCCCAGGGACAGAGGAGCCTGGTTGGGCTGCGGTCCACGGGGTCGCACAGAGTCGGTGTCTGTGCGACTGAACAGCAATGGCAGAGACTTATATGCTTCAGTCCTGGGTTATCTTCCTTATTATTTCTTTCTTCTGTCATTTTTTTTTCTGTGTTGAATTAATCTTTTTATATATTTTTTATCTTTTCTCTTCTTTAGTTATTTTTGTATTTTTGTTCTACTTTCGAGAGTTTTTCAATTTTTTCCCTGAAATTCTCCACTGATTTTTACAGTTTTTTATGTTCTATTTTTCCAAGAACTCTTTACTGTTCTCCAGTTGTTCATTTTATAACATTCCTTTTACCATGAATGTAATATGTTTTCTTCTGTCTCTGAGAATATTATAGTGTTAAGAATTTTTTTTCCTCCTTGTGGTCTCTTTCCAAGGTTCTTTTAACTGCTCGTGATTTTAGCTTCAGTCTTCCCTGCGGGAAGCTTTTCTTGACTATTGCATTACCCTTCATCATCCTTTCCTAATTAAGAATGACACCTGAAAAGCAAATTGGCAGCTCCAGTGAAGTGAGAGGGATGTCAGAGATCATGGTCTGGTGAGCTATCCGTAGAGTGACTGCGTGGGGCGACCTCGCGTGTCAGTACTGGAAGGTCTTGTCTCTGGCGCGGTCTGTTCTGGGGAAGAGCCCTCCTGTCTCCTGTCAGGGCAGGGTGGACACAGGAGTAGACACTGGAAGCGCACGTTCCAGCAGCCGCAGGGGAAGAGGCAGTGGGGCAGTGGCGGGGCGCCTTACATTCAGAAATGCTGCTGCTTACTGTGTTCCTGTCGGTCTAGAGCCTCAGCTCTGCCCTCCTCTGTGTGCAGCGCTCTCCATCCTCTTCCCAGTGTGTCTTACTTCAGAGTCTCTCTGCTTTAGTTTGTCCCAAGAATAAATCCTTTGCTGCTTCTGGGGATGGGGGAAAGTGTCTGCAGGTCTGGACTCTCGAAGTAAGGCTTTGAAACCGACTCCCTTGTATGAATCAATATCTAATTTATTTGAAATGTCTTCATCACGGCTTCCACCTGTAAATTATGGAAAATTCATAAGAGGACCTAAAAATCTTGCTGTGTCCCTGTCGGTTTGTCACTGAGAGTGGGAAAAACATTGGCATAAGCCTGGAGAATAATTGTAGAACATATGCAATTCAGGGTCAGAACCTTAAGGAAATGTTTCACTGTGAGTGCAGGAGGCAAAGTTGGGCTTAAACAGTGACAGTTAAAGCCTCTGGTGGAGCCAGGATAAATACATTGAATCCTCAAGTTAGACAGTGAGAGCATTTATTACTGTAAGTGTATCATAAACAGTCTTATTTTCATATACTTATGTTAATGCATTTCTTCCAAGGATTTTGTTTCAGTGCTTGGTTTGGCAGAATGTGTACTAAAATTGGAACTTAGAGAAGAATAGCATGGCTTATGTGCAAGGATGACAAGTAAATTTCTGCTATATTTCCCATTTTCAAAAAATTAACTCAAAATTTACCAAGGGCCTAAGCATATATCAGTTTTCATTCCAATCCCAAAGAAAGGCAATGCCAAAGAATGCTCAAACTACTGCACAATTGCACTCATCTCACACGCTAGTAAAGTAATGGTCAAAATTCTCCAAGCCAGGCTTCAGCAATACGTGAACCGTGAACATCCTGATGTTCAAGCTGGTTTTAGAAAAGGCAGAGGAACCAGAGGTCAAATTGCCAACATCCATTGGATCATGGAGAAAGCAAGAGAGTTCCAGAAAAACATCTATTTCTGCTTATTGACTATGCCA